>SJXQ01012641.1:30335-111940 GCA_006408695.1 Aepyceros melampus
AGTCACCACCGTGCTGTGCTGAGTCACTTTGGCCGTGTCTGACTCTGTGACCTCCGTGGACTGTAGCCCGCCAGACTTCTCTGTCCATGGGGTTTTCCAGGCAAGAGTACTGGAGTGGATGCCATTTCCTCCGCCAGGGGATCTTCCCAGCCCGGGATCGAACCCGCGTCTGTCAGCTCTCCTGCACTGGCAGGCAGGCTCTTTACCACCAGCGCCAGCTCTATGAGTCTGCTCCTTTTCTGGAATAGTCACCATTTGCTGTATTTTTATTAATAATGTGTTTTAAATTTTATTTATTTATTTTATATTTTGGCTTCACTGGGTCTTCCTTGCCGCACGGGGGCTTTCTCTAGCTGCAGCCAGTGGGGGCTCCTCCCTGGCTCTGGTGGGAGGGCTTCTCATTGCGAGGGCTTCTCCTGGTGCCAGGCGTGGGCTCTGGGCACATGGGCTTTGGGAGTCTGTGGCATGGGGTTCCGTAGTCGCGGCTTCCGGGCTCCAGAGCACAGGGTCAGTAGTCGTGTGCAGTTTTAGTTGCTCCTCAACGGGTGGGATCTTCCTGGCCCAGGGATTGAACCTGTGTCTCCGACACTGGCCGGCAGAGTCTTTACCCCTGAGCCACCAGGGAAGGCCTGCTGTATTGTTTTATATTACGCAGTATCTGTGTCTGTCTGACTTATTTCACTTAGCACAATTCCCCCTGAGTCCATCCACGCTGCCGCAAATGGCAAAAATGCATTCTTTTTCTAGCAACCAAGTAGTATTCCATTTACACACACACACACACACCCCCCACATCTTTATCCATTCATCTGTTGATGGGTACCTAGGTTGCTTCCATGTCTTGGGAACTGTAAATAATGCTGCTGTGAACACTGGGGTGTGCGTATCTTTTCAAATTAGTGTTTTGATTTCTTTTGGATACATACAGCCAGGAGTAATTGCTGGGTCATTTCCTGTTTTCAAACTCTATAAATGGAATAATACTGAATGCATTCTTCTGTTCCTTTCTTATTTCACGTAACCTATTTTCTAGAGACACTCGTTTTGATACGGAATGATATGGAATGAACGGTATGTTATTTTGATATAAACAGACCCGTAACTCATTTACTTTTGCTGCTGTTTAGCTTCTGTTATGAATAAGCTACGTTTTATTTATCCGTGCCTACTGTTGACAGATATTTGTGCTGCTTTGACTTTTTTGCCAAGAGAAGCAGTGCTGCTATAAGCATTTCAGGTACATGTTTCCTAACGCAAATGTGCGAGAATTTCTGTTTTATAGAAATTCTGCTCATGCTGGACCCTAGAGTATGAATATGTTCAACTTCTAAATTTGTTGCCAGTTATTCTTAGAAGAAGGAGTGGCCAAAATAGCTCAGCTGGGAGAGTGTTAGACCGAAGATCTAAAGACCCCTGGTTCGATCCTGGTTCCGGCGGTGGTTTTAGGTGTCACCGCCAACGATAGCTATGTGTTGATCCCCTTCTCAGCTGCCTGTGTGCCTGTCTCCACCTCTGTAATGAGGGAACGCCCGGCTGCCAGAGTTCTCACTCGCACATGGACGGTGACCTGCTTCCGTGGACACAGAAACACTGGTCGATTTTCCTTGGACAGCAAGGAGCTCAGACCGGTCCATCCTAAAGGAAATCAACACTGAATATTCATTGGAAGAACTGATGCTGAAGCTCCAATACTTGGGCCTCCTCATGCAAAAAGCCAGCTCACTGGAAAAGACCCTGATGCTGGGAAAGACTGAGGGCAGGGGGAGAAGGGAGCGGCAGAGGATGAGATGGTTGGATGGCATCACCGACTCCGTGGACGCGAGTCTGAGCAGACTGCGGAGACGGTGGATGACAGCGGGGCCTGGCGTGCCGCGGTCCCTGGGGCCACAGAGACTCCACACAACTCAGTGGCCAAACAGCCGCAGCGATTCCCAGCAGCGGCCAGTCCAGCTCACACAGAGCCAGCCCGACGCTGTGATCGTCCGCTTTAACGTCACTACTTTGGAGGGTATAGAGCTGTATCTCGGGACTTTAATTTTTCTCTCCTCATTGCTAGGGAGGTTTTTGGATGTTCATCGGCCAGCCAGATCCTGTGTGCCTTCTCACAGGCTGTGAGACGTCGGAAGAGTTGCCTGACTTAGATCCTCTTTTCTTCAGCAGTAAGAGGAAGACAACGTTCACCTCACAACATATAGTCCTTTGCAGGGAAAGACGTGCCGCTGTCAAAATGACATTGACCTTACTTGAGGTTTCACTTTGACCGGTACTCCTCCTGGGTGTAGGAAGCTGGAATCAATACAGAGATGACGGAAGCACCCAGAAAGCCTGCCTGGGTGTAAGGAGAGGAGTCTACCAGCTTGTGAAAAGTCCCAAATACCCAGAAGTTGCTGGTTTTAGCTAAGGAAACTCTAACAGCTTTATTTAACAACCCCTAAATTTCAGTGACTTAACAAAATAAGAGTTTATTTTTTGTTGCCAGTTACAAGGCAGCTTTCTCCACCGACTTAGGAAGCCAGGTTCCTTCCCCGTGTCTCTGCGATGCCCTTTAGAAGTTCCCTGTCCCACCTGTCAGCAGAGGAAAGAGAGTCAAGAAGTTCTAACACCCACCCACTTCTTGAAAGTCCGTCCTTGGCATGGCATGTCTCCTCCAGTCGCATTCCTTTGGTGAGACCCGCTCACATGGCGGTGTCTGTATGAAGGAGGCCTCACTTACCAGGAGGAAGTGGAAGGGAAGGGAAGCCGCAGGCATACACGGTGTTAACCCAGGATGGCAACTCTTCCACCAAGGTGAAGACAACGGCAGTGACATTGCCGTCCTCTCCGCCCACCCTCAGGCAACACGATGCCCTTGTTCACACTGAATCTCCTCTTCACGCTCATTTTAAGGTAGATCAGGGGTCCCCCACCTCAGGATCTAATGCCTGATGGTCTGAGGCAAAGCTAATACAATGATAATAGAAATGAGTGAAACTCGCTCAGTCGTGTCTGACTCTTTGTGACCCCACAGACTATACAGTCCATGGAATTCTCCAGGCCAGAACGCTGGAGTGGGGAGCCTTTCCCTTCTCAGGGGATCTTCCAAACCCAAGGATTGAAGCCAGGTCTCCCGCATTGCAGGTGGATTCTTTACCAGCTGAGCCGTCAGGGAAGCCCGAGAATACTGGAGTGGGTAGCCTATCCCTTCTCCAGTGGATCTTCCCGACCGAGGAATCGAACCTGGGTCTCTTGCGTTGCAGGCGGATTCTTTACCCACTGAGCTATCAGGGAACCCCCAGTAGAAATAAAGTGCACAACAAATATAATGCACTTGAACCATCCTGCAACAGTTCGTGGAAAAATTATCTTCCACGAAGTCGGTTCCTGGGGAGAAAAAGACTGGGGACCGCTGATGTAGGTTTCACTTACATCTTGATGAAAGTGAAAGAGGAGAGTGAAAAAGTTGGCTTCAAGTTCAACATTCAGAAAACTAAGATCATGGCATCTGGTCCTATCACTTCATGGCAAATAGATGGGGAAACAGTGGAAACAGTGGCTGACTTTATTTTTTTGGGCTTCAAAGTCACTGCAGAGGGTGAGTGCAGCCATGAAATTAAAAGACGTTTACTCCTTGGAAGGAAAGTTGTGACCAACCTAGACAGCATATTAAAAAGCAGAAACATTACTTTGTCAACAAGGTCCGTCTAGTCAAAGCTATGGTTTTTCCAATAGTCACCTATGGATGTGAGAGTTGGACTGTGAAGAAAGCTGAGGGCCAAAGAATTGATGCTTTTGAACTGTGGTGTTGGAGGAGACTCTTGAGAGTCCCTTGGACTGCAAGGAGATCCAACCAGTCCAGCCTAAAGGAGATCAGTCCTGAGTGTTCATTGGAAGGACTGATGTTGAAGCTGAAACTCCAATACGATGGCCATCTGTTGTGAAGAGCTGACTCATTGGAAAAGACTCTGATGCTGGGAAAGATTGAGGGCAGGAGGAGAAGGGGATGACAGAGGATGAGATGGTTGGATGGCATCACCGACTCGATGGACATGAGTTTGAGTGAACTCCGGGAGTTGGTGAAGGACAGGGAAGCCTGGTGTGCTGCAGTCCATGGGTCGCAAAGAGTCGGACACGACTGAGCGACTGAACTGCACTGAGGTAGGTTACAGGCGGTGGTGAGGGGTCGAGGAAGAGGACATAGTTCTGTTGTTTCTTGGTTTTGTCCTGCTTTGCCTCTGCTGGGACTGTGCTCCCGGGTAAACTGTGAGCCCTGGGAGGAGGGCTGCGTACCTTGTTTATTCTCGAGTTTAGAGCTCGATTGTGGCATGTGTATTGGTGCTTCTCAGAATTTAATGTGTACCCCAGTCACCTGGGGGTCTTGTTAAAATGCAGATTCTGATTGGGTAGGTCTGGGTGGGGTCCCAGATTCTCCATTTCTCAAAAGCTCTCAGGGGATGACCATGCCTCAGGTCCAAGGGGAGCAAGCTGGTAGAGGCCCATCCACTCACTGATGGAGCATATTTTAACAAGTGGCTATAATCAATCAGTCATTGTCCTAGATGTGGAGGATAGAACAGGGAATGGGACAGGACACGG
The DNA here is from genome assembly GCA_006408695.1 of Aepyceros melampus. NCBI lineage: Eukaryota > Metazoa > Chordata > Mammalia > Artiodactyla > Bovidae > Aepyceros > Aepyceros melampus. Next base: position 34,908 of record SJXQ01012641.1, read on the forward strand.
ATTTGCCACTCTCCAGACGGAAAGTGTAAATACACGTTCAGCATTGGCATGGTCGAGTAGAGACGCATCATACACACATTTATCTTGCACTTTTTGTTTTCTGACTTTCGTGTTTTCAAAACGTTTTCCTTTTTGTGATTTCTCATTCTCCCTCGAGGAATATGGGTGTTTGCGTGTACCCACTTTTGGGTGATATATTACAGGGTTTAAACTTAGATAAGGTCCCTCTTAGTAAATACTACCAGATTGTGCCTTATTAGTTTGATTAAAAAGTGTTTTTTTGAGAAAACGAGTTTTTTAATTAATTAATTAATTTTATGATTATTGTTGGCTGTGGTGGGTCTTCGTCGCTACACCTGGGCTTTCTCTAGTTGCTCTGAGCAGGGGCTTTTCTTCCTTCAGTGCTTGGTCTGCTCACTGAGCTGGCTTGTCTTGTTACTGAAGCACAGCTCTAGGGGAGTGGGCTTCAGTCGTTGAGGCTCACTGGCCCTAGAATGCGGGCTCAGGAGTGTGGCCCACAGGCTGGGTTGCCCCACAGCAGTAGGGCTTCCCAGGTGGTGCCAGAGGTAAAGAACCCACCCGCCAATGCAAGAGACTTAAGAGACGCAGGTTTGATCCCTGGATCGGGAAGATCCCCTGGAGGACGGCGTGGTAATCCACTCCAGTATTCTTGCCTGGAAAATCCCATGGACAGGGTGGCCTGCTGGGCTGTGGTCCCTAGGGTCACAAAGAGCTGGACACGACTGAGGAGAGTGAGCACGCACGCACACGTGGGATCTTCCCAGACCAGGGACCGAACCGTGTCCCTCACGTTGCAAGGCAGAGTGTTGACCACGGGACTACCAGGGAAGCCCCATTATTTAGTTTTAGAATTCAAGGGAACTTTGACCTCCAACCGCAGGCAGCTGTCAGCTGGCAATTTTACTGCTTGTAGGACACCATGAACTTAGTCTGTGATTCAAAAAAACACTCAACAGAAGTAGCTCAGCACAGGCAAAGGCCGCTTCAACGTTCCCACCCAAGGAAACGGTCCGCCTCAGTGATGCAGAAGCGTGAGTTAACCAGCAGCTTATTTCAGCTTTAACCCAGTGATGCTTCAGGACGTCATACAGGTGACGGTGTCATCAACTGCCCACCTGGCCAGGGAGAGGCGAAGCTGTGTCTACGAAATACCAGTTAGTTTTCCTACGTCTGGATTAAAAAGAAGGCTGTATTCCCCAGCCTCCATTACAGTTACGTTGAAGCCATGTGATTGGGTTTCAGGTGAATGGCATGTGGGTTGAAGTGCTATGATCCAACCTCAGGCCAGGTAATTTAAAGCACTCTATACAACTTAAAAATTATTTGAAGTCTAGTTGATGGATGTGTAGTTGATTTACAATGTTGTATTAATTTCCGGTCCACAGTAAAGGGATTCAGTTATAGATATACTTTCCCAGGTTTTTTGTTACTCATTTTTATCACACTCTAGATGTTCTGACCTGCTGTTTTCCCTGGATTATGGAATCTTCATAACATTTAGGGGTTTTATCATAATCCATGCAGGGAGTGATTCTTTAAATGTATTCCTTCTTTAAACATTTACATTTATGCTAATTTTTTTGTTAAAAAAATGATGTTGTGATAAACCTATTTGTATAGTAAGACTTTCAAATTTAGAATAATATCCCTAAGATAGATCTGAAGAAAGGCTTTTTAATGATTCTGATTATCAGCGTGAATCTGACTCAGTGCAGATGAAGACTTTGTGTTAACTTAGGAGCAGGCCTTCTAGTCCAGCATTCAACCCTGAATTAGGTCAAGTTTAGCTTTTTCATTTGTATGATTTTCTAAAACATATATATTTACCATATTACATGTATAGTTAAACTATCCAGGCCAGATAGACAGTTTTTTGGTGGGGAATTGCCTTGAGCAGCTTCCAATATTTTAATTTATTAGGGTTGGAAGGCATGCCCCCTGCGGTGGAAGCACCCAGGGCTAACAGCTGGACAGCCAGGGAATTCCTAAGATCAGCCTCCTAAAGCACTGTATCTTAGACGATGCTGTAGCTGCCTAAATGTCTTTCTCTCTCTCTCACACACACACACACACACACACACATGCTCTGGAGAATTATGACGCACAAATGTCTGTCTAGAAAAACAGACGTGTGGGGAAAGCTCTGTTTTGCTCCTGAGGTTTTATTTAACAGGACAGCTCATCAAAACAGAGCAGCAGTGAGAAACACGGACGCTTCTATCCAGGCCATCTTTCTTTTTGGAACAGGAAGAAAGAACTGAGCCCCTGTAGCCTACCCCCATGTCACTAAGTCAGTGGGAAAACCGGAATAATTGTGTTGCCCCTGGAGTGATGTTTCCTGAGAGTTATGATGAGCTGCTAATAAACTGTGTGTGGCTGTGGGTAATTGAAATAGCTCTGATTTTTGTGTGGAAGCTCTGATTTTGAATACTCACTCTCTCACCAACTGTATGTGTTTGTTTTTACAGAATGAATATCCTTCATTGGAAAATAAGACCCTCACAAACTGTGATATTGCTGTTTCTTTCTTACTTCCTCCCCCTCCTTCCAAACCAGGCTGCTCTGGCTAGGACAGTTCACAGTCTGATTTGGAAGACGCTATGGCTTCCTCTTGCCAACAAACGACCTCGCAGGGTTTAGCAGGAGCTTCCCCTGCAGGGCCTCCTTCACCTCCCTGTTGCGGAGGCTCTGGACGACGGGGCTGAGCATGGGGGTCAGGATGGTGGAGCAGACAGACACTACCTGGCCACTGGGATCATCGGTGGATCCACGAGGCTGGACGGAGGTGAAATCACGGTGCTGTAGAAGGTGGCAATGGCCGGGAACTGGGAGGCACACGTGGAGAGGGTCTTCTCCTTCCCAGCTGCTGAGCGCATCCTCCCAATGGCCATCAAGGCCAGGCCGTAGGAGGCGAGGATGAGGGCAGCAGGTGGATAGGCAGCCAGGGCAGAGGAGACATAGAGGATCACACCTGCCACGGCTGTGTTGGCACAGGCCCGGGGGAGGGGGGGGATGGCACAGAGGTAGTGCGGTACCTGGCTGGGCCCGCAGAAAGGCAGGGCAAGGACATCCCCAGTCTCAGGAGCAGAACTAGCTCCACCGAAAGCGAGGAAGCAGCCACCAGCTGGAGACAGGTGCCCTGGTCCTGACGGAGCCTAGTGGGGAGGTCGGCGGATGGCCGTGCAGCGGTTGTAGGCCGTGGAAGCCCGCAGGAAGCTCTCAGCTGCGGCATGCATCACAAAGAAGGTCACCTGGACCCTGCAGCCCTTGAAGGAGATGGACCTGCAGAGGCCAGAGAGTCGACCAGCAGCCTGGGCGTGACCACAGAGTTGTAGCAGAGATCGAGGAAAGAGAGGACGCTGAGAAAGAAGTCCGTGGGCCTGTGGAGGCGGGAGTGCCTGAGGATGAGTGCCAGCATCCCCAGGTTGGCCACCACGGTCATGACATAGATGAGCAGGAGGCCTCCAAAGAGACGCTTCTGGAGGTCTGGGTCATTGGAGAATCCCAGCAAGATGAACTGGGTGACGGGGGTGTAGTTTCCAGCGGCAAGGGCTGGTTCCCCAGGCGTCATCTGCAGAGGTAGCACCGACCATCACTCAGCTAGTGTCACTGAGTGTGCCCACCGTGCAAGGTACAATGCAGGAGAACACCAAGCAGGTCTAAGTCTTCTTTGAAAGGAAGTAATGGGGGCCTTTGTGGTGGTCCTGTGGCTAAGACACTGTGCTCCCAGTGCAGGGAGCCTGGGTTCGAATCCTGGTCACGGAAATAGATTCCACATGTGGCAACGAAGACCTGGCACAGTCAGACAAATAAATATTTAAAAAGTAAACGGGAAGTATCTTGCCACAGTGGACAGGACATGGGCTGTGAAGCCAGACAGACCTGAATCTTAATTCTGACGGTGGCACTGTTTGTATCAGCGGTTGAGACACTGGTTGGGTCTCCTTGGATAAGCTTTATCCATGAGCCTTATTTTTCTAACCTATGAAATAGAGGGAATATATCTATTTAGGGTTGCTCTGTGCCCTAGGTGAAAAAGCCACACTATAAAAACCTCTGAATATCTGGAGCATAGTGAATAATCAGTAACTGTGAGGTCTCTTCCCCATTCTCTCGTGCCTGGATCTCTAAACACAGGTCACAATACGCAGCTCTGAAAGCCAGGGTCCTGGCGGTGTGGCAGAGCTCCCGCACGTGAGTCAGCCTTGAAATGCGGTCTGCAGACCAGCTTCCGGCCCTGGACCCCTGTTTCCCCTCCTGGGTGACGGGTGTGATTTTCACATTCGCTCTTCCTTGTGTAACTTTCTTGGTTTAGGGCTTAATTTTGCCCAAATGAAAATGTCCATGAGTCTCCTGTCCACAATGAATGTTGATGTTTTTCTCTCATAGGATGACAGCTAGATTACACACACACTCACACACACACACTCACATGCACACACACATCACACACACTCACATAGTCACACACACTCACACTCAGACACATACACTTATACACTCACACACACTCATATACACTCACACACACACTCTCACACAGTCACTCACACACACTCACACACACACACTCATACACCCACACACTTACACTCACACACACTCATTACATTCGCATACACACTCACACGCTCTCACACACACACACAAAACACACACATTCACACATCACACACACACACACACAAAACACACACATTCACACATCACACACACACACTCACACACACAGACAATCACTCACACACTTACACACACACTCACACATACACACACACTCACGCACTCATCCACTCACAGACTCACACCCACACAGTCACACACACTCTTACACACACGAACACACACTCACTGACACTCACATACACACACACTCACACACACACACACAGAGTCATTCAGCTCTGGGTTTAGGCTGAGCGCCTCCATCCTGCTTCCCAGTAAGTAAGGGCTCCGGTCCTCCCCTCCCGCTCCCTCTCTCTTACCATCTTCCCTGTCCAGACAGACTAGGTTCCCTCCTCACCTACTCCTCCCTCCTGACTCCCAGAGGAACACGTAAGTCCTTCAGAGGCCATCTATGATAATCTTCAGTGACGATGGCCTTGACTCACAGCCTTGCAGATGGACCCGAGGCTCCAGCTAGTGAAGAGCCTCCAGATGTCCTCCATGAGGCCTGCGAAGGCCTGCCTCAGCCCTGCTGGGGGCCTCCCCTCACCCAGCTGAATCCCGCGTGTGGGGCTGTAAGCTGGAGGTTGAATCTGACTCACACAGATGCATTTAGAATTGCTTACCTGGACTTGGTCAACCTTTCTGAGTCTTCCTTCCCCACCCACCCCCAACTGCGCTGTTTTGTTTCTCTATAGAACTTCTCAAGCAGAGGCTATTTTATGTTTTGTATCCAGGAAAGAGCAAATTCTTGAATAGTCTCTGTTATGCAAAAAATATTCGAACAATTGCAGTTGTTCAAAAGTATTTAAACAATTGTTAAAGTAGCGTAAAGCGTGGCTTTGGTCGGTTAGGACCTTGAAATATTGTTGAGACACAGACGCGCTCCTGGAACGCAGGGGAGGAATTGCGTGGTGCCCCCTCTGCGGTAGGAGCCCTTGCAGTGAACGATGAGAGCTTCAGAAGGGAGAGGGGCTGGGCCCGAACAATGACGACGGGGCAGCTTGACGGCGCAGAGGAGGCTGTGTGACAGCCTGGAGTGGGAACTAGCCTCCTCGGTAAACAGAACATTTCCACTGGGCAAAAAGTGCAGAGGAAGCGTCAGGAGACTTGGCCGAGCGACTCCACCTCTTTGAGCCTTGGTTTGCTCAGTTTTCCTCACATTCTGTGGCTCGGGCGGGAACGCGTGTCGATGCCTGGAGGCAGGGTAGACCCGCAAGTCACGGTAGCTTTCGTGCCCCAGGTTAGACGAGGAACGTGTAGTGGCTGGGACCCTGAATGCAGCGGGGTCTCAGGAAATGCCTACAGGCTGGCAGAGAAGGGGGTGGGGTGCGTCCAGATTGGGGGAGAGGAAGGAGGAGAGAACAGGCGGCCTCAGCTCTCTGAACCAGCTCCGGGGGGACTCAGCAGGACTTCCGATGGACAATCACCCACCTCAGCGGGCGGTGCTCCCACCTGGCACAGCTCCGGTGGGAACTCAGGATCCTCCCCACCAGGCACGCGGGGGATTCCAAGACTCACTTCCTCTCCAGCCCGTGTCTTTGGGGTTCTCTGTAGAGCTGTGTCTGGACTCAGAGCTGATGGCAGGGCTCCCGGCTCAGGTGAACAGAGAGCGGCCCTCAGGACTGAAGCTGAGGCCGCCTCCGGTCCTGCCAGCGTATCAGGCTGGCTCTGCCCTCTCATGACCCCAGGTGCTGGGGACGCTCAGAGCTCCGGGAGGCCCTGAAACACACCGGGTCCGCCTCCTCTCCTGGGACCCCGGGAGGGTCAGTCTCAGGGCAGAAGGGATGAGGCCCTGCAGAATCTGGTCGCCTGCTTTGGTCTTGAGGCAGAGGACGTTAGGGTCTCCTTGAGGAGCTGGCGCTTGTGGTTCCACCTTGGCCGCAGGGAGACTCAGAGGAGAGCGGCCCTCAGGACTGAAGCTGAGGCCGCCTCCGGTCCTGCCAGCGTATCAGGCTGGCTCTGCCCTCTCATGACCCCAGGTGCTGGGGACGCTCAGAGCTCCGGGAGGCCCTGAAACACACCGGGTCCGCCTCCTCTCCTGGGACCCCGGGAGGGTCAGTCTCAGGGCAGAAGGGATGATCCCCTGCAGAATCTGGTCGCCTGCTGCCGGGGGCCAGCGTGAGGAACTCTGCCCGTGGCAAAGGTCATGAGGAAGGAGGCTGACCATATGCAAATGTGGGATCGAGCCTCAGGAAACCCTGTTCCCGAGCACCTACCCCCAAAACCAGAGTCTGTTTTATGCTCTCACTTACACCTCTGACTTTACGGGGGGCTCTCCCCCATCACCATTTCTCTCGGAAAAGGAGTTAACTTGCAGCTTAAGTTAATAAAAATTCCTGGGCGTGACAAGAGTGTTTCAGCTTACAAACTCCTCTGAAGGTTCTCTAGCCTGCCTGAGCGGGTTTGTCCAGCCACATGTGATTGTTTACAGCCTCCCAACCGTGAGAGGCACGAGATGCTTTAAATTTTCTAATCCCGAGCACCTACCCCCAAAACCAGAGTCTGTTTTATGCTCTCACCTACACCTCTGACTTTATGGGGGGTTGTCCCCCATCACCATTTCTCTCGGAAAAGGAGTTAACTTGCAGCTTCAGTTAATAAAAATTCCTGGGCGTGACAAGAGTGTTTCAGCTTACAAACTCCTCTGAAGGTTCTCTAGCCTGCCTGAGCGGGTTTGTCCAGCCACATGTGATTGTTTACAGCCTCCCAACCGTGAGAGGCACGAGATGCTTTAAATTTTCTATATACAGACTCTTTGGAGAAGTTAGAAAATTATTAGTATAATATAATAGATTGATTAGAAATTATATTGGTGAAGGGTTTTCATATGTTGAGCCCATATTTGCTGCTAAATCTCCATATTCCCTGCCCTTATAATGAATATAACTAGCATATAGGAGAAATAAGTATTAACCTTTAAGATTAGTCATGTTAAACCTTAGGCTAAGTAAATTCCTTTCTTGATTGTAACCCACTACACCCTCACCCTATAAGAATGCAACTTTATTTGGAGGGTGGAGCTTGGTTTAGGAAAAAATCACCCCTGGAAAAAATAAGTTTTCTGGTTGACTGACCGTTATGAGAAAGGTCCATAAAATGTCAGCAGGCCTCATGGCCAGAAGATGATGTAAAACCCATAAGACCTTTGTATAATTTTATATGAAAAAAGGGTCAGGTCTGCTGACCCCCACGTGACTCTGTATTCATCCCTATGTATAACAAAAAGTATATAAGCAAACCTGAAAAATAAAGAAATCGGATCAGTTTCTGGAAAGACTGATTTCCCCGTGTCGTTCTTTCTTTCCCATTTTGGCCGAATTTACTGAGCTATCCTTACTTAACCCCTCTTTATATCTCTAATTAATACTTAATTAAGCTATTGTTTCCTAGGACACCGATTCCATCTCCCCTTCGAATACCCTGGATCCACCGGGGCTGGACCCCGACAATCTGCTTTGGTCCTGAGGCAGAGGACGTTAGGGTCTCCTTGAGGAGCTGGCGCTTGTGGTTCCACCTTGGCCACAGGGAGACTCAGAAGGAGAAGTGGGAGCCGTCCAGCCTCCTCCCTGGACTCTGAATTCTGGGTGAAGGGACGTTGTCTTTCCCCCTTGGGGGCTTGCTGGAATCTGGAGGCCAGTTTCCCCAGATCTTCTACTAACGGTCCCAGGGGACCTTGGCTGGACACTGAGGCCCTGCCCTGGGCTCCAGCCCTGGAGGACGAGCGGGTGACGCTGAGCTCCAGAGAGTGAGTCTCGGGCGGGTCCAGCCAGGCTGAGCCCCTTTCCTTGCTGCTCCTGAGTCCCCGCCAAGCTGGAGCCCTGGGGGGGGGCACCCTGGGGCAGGCGTCCTGGGGCCTGACCCTCTCTGGGAAGCTCTCCTGGCATCAGCCACCAGGGACTCATCTAAGGAGGCACTGGGAGCCTTGTTAATGGAATGGGTGGGTTATCTATATTAGCAATTGAAAAGACTGTATTTTCAGAAACAAAGCTAGCCTTTAAGCACAGGAAATGCCAATGGGCATAAGGAGGAGCCAGGGGAATGGTTAGCCAGGAGCAAAAATGCACTGGGATCATCTCCCAGGTGTGGCTCTCCCAGTCTTTTCCTCTCTCTGACTGCTGTGTGGGTGGTGGGGTGAGGGCCTCCTCTCTGTCAGCTGACATTGCTCCCCGAGCCTGTCCCTTGATGGCTCAGCTGAGGCTCCGGGAGTGGGGGTGGTGGAGGTTCTGGAATCGTGAGTGTTTGAGCTGAAGAGAAGTACAGGACACATGACCCAGCGGCTCTCAGCTGAGATATGATGGTTCCATTCTGCTCTGAGTCAGGCCTGGATTACCCGGTGGGAAGACCAGGAGTTAGGGTACCAGCAAAGTCTAGGCAACAACATCGAGAAATGGTCACACATGGTCACTGAAGAGGAGGGGATAGCTGGATGGCGTCACTGCTCAGTGCACATGAGTTTGGGTAAACTCTGGGCGATGGTGAAGGACAGGGAGGCCTGGCGTCCATGGGGTTCCAAAGAGTCGGACACAACTGAGTGAGTGAGCAACCACAAACGGCCATTGAAATAAAGTCTAGGGAAAGACACACTCAGGAGTTTGGGGACTTTCTTTAAGATCATCAGGTGGACGCACAGGGAAAGATAAAGAATATATTGGAGAGAATTGACAAGTCTAAATTTGAACTGTGGATTAGAGACAAAACTATATCACTGCAAGGTGTCCCAGTTTTGATGACTCTATGGGCTTTCCTAGGAACTGCTCACTACAGTGTCTGGTGATAATGGTTCTGAATGTTATATACATTAATAGTTTATGTGGGGTAGGAAGTGGCAACTGACTCCAGTATTCTTACCCGGAAAATCCCGTGACAGAGGAGCCTGGCAGGCTGCAGTCCCGAGGATGCAAAAAGCTGGACACGACTGAGCACGCACGCATGCGTTAATAGTTTATGTGTTTATTCTGTGTATACAAATGGAGCAAAAGTAAAGAACTGGTGAGTCTAAAGCGCATATGTGGGGTGGTTTAGTCCCTGAGTCGTCTCCGACTCTTGCACACCACAAGGCTTCTCTGTCCATGGGATTTCCCAGGCAAAAATACTAGAGTGGGTTGCCATTTCCTTCTCCAGGGGATCTTCCCCGCCCAGGAATCGTACCTGGGTCTCCTGCATTTAGGCAGATTCATTACCAACTGTGCTAGGAGGGAAGCCTGTATTATTTTTAAAACTTATAAAGTTATGTTAAAATACATTACAATCATAAAATAAGTTATATTAAAAGTTAAAATCTGAGTGGGAGGAGAGCTGATGGTAGAAATGCTAAAATTGTTAACTGTTCAAGTTGGATAAGAAGTAAATTTGAATTAATTTATTATACTATCTGCTTTGTATATGTTTGAACCTTTGAATCCTAATTTTATTTTTCAAATCGAGATCCGCTTGACTGATCATATTTCTTGCACCAATTTAGGTGTTAAACGTGCTGCTTTGATACTCTTGTGTGTGCTTGCCGTTGTAGTGATAATCAGCACCTCCAATCGTGTCATTATTGTTTCTTTTTAGTGGTTGGATTAATGAAGATCTAGCCTCTTAGGCTTCCCTGGTGGTTCCGACGGTAAAGAATCTGCCTGCCAGTGCGGGAGACTTGGGTTCTCTCCCTGGGTCAGGACGATCCCCTGGGGAAGGGCGTGGCAACCCACTGCAGAGGGGAGCCTGGTAGCTTCAGTCCAGTGTCACGAACAGGTGGGCGTGACTGAGTGACTGAGGCAAGTGCACAGGGCGTCTGTGAGGAGCCTCCTGGCTGCGAGGTCCTGTCTGCACCCACTGCTTCGCATCGGATCCCAGGAGCTACTGTTTGCTGCAAGTCTGCACCCTTAGCAGCCTCAGGCCCACCTCTGGCCTCTCAGTGCCCGGCAACAACCATTCCCCTCTGTTTCTATAAGTTCAGACGTTTTCTAGACTCTTCGTGTGAGTGGTATCCCGTGGTATCTGTGTCTCTGTCTGGCTTCTCTCCCTTAGCTTCTGCTCTCAGAGTCCCTCTGTGTTGCTGCAAAGGGCAGGATGGCCTTCCTCACGGCTGGAGAACATCCCGCTGAATAAACACACCACATGTTCTGTATCCGTTCCTCCGCTGCTGGACGTTCAGATTGTCTCCACACATGGCTATTCCAAGAGATGCTTCCGTAAACACGGGAGTGCGTGTTAGTACTAACTTTAAAGAGCTCTGAAACACCACAGAAAAAAACGTTCTTGTGAAGGGCCTAAGCTACTCCATCTTGTAAAAAAATTCCATCCTGCAAGTTTCCGGGCAAAAGGACTTTGGATGTTACCCAACCTGAGCCCACTGCCCACAGCCAGTCAGCCCTCAGATCACCTAACCTAGCCCCACTGTACACGAGCCAATCAGCCCCCAGGCTAAACCTTCTGACTTTACGTCCAGGAGCTTGTGATTTACCTTGGAAGTAAAAACCCATCAAGAATCTACACACAAACCTATGGAGGGAAGTAACCAGCCAGTTATCTGTCAACTTTTTTTTTTAATTTTAATTAATTTTTATTTTTTAGTTTGTTTTGCTTTATGTAATGTAATGTAAAGTCACTCAGTCGTGTCCGACTCTTTGTGACCCCATGGACTGCAGCCCACCAGGCTCCTCAGTCCATGAGATTCTCCAAGCAAGAATACTGGAGTGGGTTGCCATTTCCTTCTCCAGGTGATCTTCCCGACCCGGGGATCGAACCCGGGTCTCCCGCATTGGAGGCAGACGCTTTAACCTCTGAGCCACCAGGGAAGTCACAATACTGTATTCATTTTACTATACATTGACATGAATCAGCCACGAGTGTACATGAACTCCCAATCCCGACCCCCCCTCCCCCCTCCCCCACCAACACCATCTCTCTGGATTATCCCAGTGCCTCAGTCCCAAGCATCCNCGTTTATCTGTCAACTTAAACACCCCCTTAAGTGACCAATCAGTTGTCCTCCTGCCTAAACACTGCTTTTGTACCCTTTTATCTGAATAATTCCCTATAAAAGCAGTGTAGCCCAAAACTCGGGGCTCCCTCCCTATAGCCGCTGCGTCGGCGCAGGTGGGAGCCCCAGCTCGAGCTTGATAATAAAAACTCTCTTGCTTTTGCATTGGATACTGGCTCCCTGGTGGTCATTGGGAGATTTCACGACTTGGGCATAACACTTGCAATTCTTTTCACTCCGTTTACAGTTCAAAATTCATAGGTAGGGTGAAGTAAAGAAAATAATTCTTTCAGTATTTATCTCACAGACAACAAAACTGCCATTCAAAGAAAGGATGCTTCTTGCCTGCGGTCACACAGCTCATTGATTTTGGACTCAAAGCTTTAACCCGTGTCTCCTGGCCCCCAGTGTACAATCTTTAGACAAAGCCTCCAGCCTCTTAAATGGTGTGGGATCAATACTTTGGGATTAATGATTGCATAGTACTTTCTCTCTTGCCCTAAAAGTTGCTTAGGTACTTGACCGCTTCACTTTTGGGAAAACCTAAAAACACCTGGAGACGCATATGACACCATGTGTCCACTGTTTTGGCTTAGTAACTGTAGATGTTTGTGCTATCTATGCTTCAGAGCTTTTTGTAAAAATTTTATGTATTTTGTAATTTTCTTTCTTTCTTTACTGTTGGCGGTGTTGGGTCTTCCTTGCTGCTGGGGCCTTCCCCTCGCTATGGCGAGCAGGCGCGAGTTCCCCCTGGCTTCTCACTGCGGCGGCTTCTCTTCTGGGGATCACGGGCCGCAGGCACAGCGGCAGCTGCCGGGCTCCAGCGAGCGGGCTCAGGTGGCTCAGTTGCTCCACGGCCCAGGGGAACCTCGTGGACCAGGGGTCAGACCTGTGTCTCCTGCATTGACAGGCAGATTCTTTACCACTGAGCCACCGAGGAAGCCCCTTCAGATTTTTTTTCTTTTTCTTTTCAACTGGACAATAATTGCTTTATAATGTGTTGGTTTCTGCCATACATCCAGATCTCTCTCTCTTTTTTAAATCAGAGAAATAATACATTAAACGTCATTGAAATCCCCATGTGATCTTATCCTAGTTCCAAGCCTCTCTTTCTTTAGAGACAACCATTATCATAGACTTGGCTTGGATCCTTTAGTCTATGAAAACCCAGTTTTCAAAAACTGAAAACTGTGACTTCTACAAACGTAGGAGAAACACATCAAAGAGGTTATGCAATTTATCAAGGAAGAAAACAGTAAGCAATTAAGGCTAATTCAAGGAGCATTTGAAAGATAACTGTAGGCAGTGAACTCAATAAAATTAACAAAAGAAACTTCATCAGCTCAATGAAAGAAAGTTTACAATGTGGAGAAGATTGTTGGGTTACATAGCCAAGGGGTTCTTGTGCTATATGGCAGGAAAATGTAAACTCTGGCTGATGTTTTTCTATAAGACACATACTGCTTGCATTTCTACTGGACAAAACTCTACGAGTAACACATAACTTCACTAAGTCTGGAACTTTAAGCAATAGTGAACAAGCAAACCAGGTTCATTTTCCTAAACAAATCCTTGGCTGCCCAAGGATTTAGAGAAAGCCGTAGAATGACAGTGGAAAGACACGCTGCTCCCCTTCTCCCAGGATTTCCAAGTTCTGGATAATTGTTCTGAGCAAGTCTGTATTGCTCTATTTTAGTGCAGTTATGACTCCATGGATAATAGTAGTAGGTGGCGATTATTGAGCATTTATGTGTGCCAAGCAGCATCTTAACTGTTTCATTGATGCACGTATTGTCTGGTTAGCTCCTCAATTCCAATATTAGGTTCTATTACTATTCTCATTAGAAAGAGGCAGAACTGTGCTCAGTCCCAAGCTGCCTGCTATCATACCATACATATTATTGTGCAAGTCACTTTTGAGCTCCTTATCTGCTAGATGGCAAGACTGTCAATTCTGAGTACTCATAGCTTAACAGTACCCCCCACCCTGCCTCAACATCCACCCATGCAAATCTACACCATTTAAAGAATATTGCTGAAAAAACACTCATTTATGCACTATCTTAACATAGAAACTTACAAGTATCTTTAATGTGCTTGTGAATCACCTGATGATCAAGTTAAAATACAAATTCTGATTCGGTAGATTTGGGGAACAGCCTGAGACTCTGTGCTTCTAACTAGCTCCCAGGGGACACAGATGCTGGTGTTCCACAGATTACGCGTCAACCGTCGTTACCTAAGAATATTCCTGCGTTCCTCTCTCTAATTTCACCCACATTTTCACCCCAACAAGAGGCAAGCACTATCCCAAATTTTGTGTAATCACTCCTTGCTTTATTTTAAATAGCTTTACCATCCGTGAATACAGTTCTAAATATTATAATGGTTTAACAGTCATTACAGAATATTGGCTGTGTTCCTTATGTCATTCAACGCATCCTCGAGTATTTCACCTGCAAAGCTTTGCACCGTCCACTCTCCCAGCCCCATGGTAACCCTCGCCGGCCTGTCCCAGTGGCAACCACCAGCTTGTTCTCTGTCTGTCTCTGTGAGTCTGCTACTTTGTTATATTCAGCAGTTTGTTGTATTTTTTAGATTCCACATAAAAGTGATATCATACAGTATTTGTCTTTCTCTGTCTGACTTATTTCACTTAGCCTCAGTTCAGTTCAGTTGCTCAGTCGTGTCTGACTCTTTGCGACTCTTTGGTGATGCCTTCCAACCATCTCATCCTCTGTCGTCCCCTTCTCCTCCTGCCCTCAACCTTTCCCAACATCTGGGTCTTTTCAAATGAGTCAGCTCTTCGCATCAGGTGGCCAGACTATTGGAGTTTCAGCTTCAACATCAGTCCCTCCAATGAACACCCAGGACTGATCTCATTTAGGTTGGACTGGTTGGATCTCCTTGCAGTCCAAGGGACTCTCAAGAGTCTTCTCCAACACCACAGTTCAAAAACATCAATTCTTCGGCACTAAACTTTCTTCACAGTCCAACTCTCACTCCATAAGTGACCACTGGAAAAACCATAGGTTTGACTACATGGACCTTTGTTGACAAAGTAATGTCTCTGCTTTGAATATGCTATCTAGGTTGGTCATAACTTTTCTTCCAAGGAGTAAGCGTCTTTTAATTTCATGGCTGCAATCATCATCTGCAGTGATTTTGGAGCCCAGAGAAATAAAGTCAGCCACTGTTTCCACTGTTTCTCCATCTATTTGCCATGAAGTGATGGGACCAAATGCCATGATCTTAGTTTTCTGAATGTTTAGCTTTAAGCCAACTTTTTCACTCTCCTCTTTCACTCTCATCAAGAGGCTCTTTAGTTCTTCACTCTCTGCCATAAGGGTGGTGTCATCTGCATATCTGAGGTTATTGATATTTCTCCCGGCAACCTTGATTCCAGCTTGTGCTTCTTCCAGCCCAGCGTTTCTCATGATGTACTCTGCATAGAAGTTAAATAAGCAGGGTGACAATATACAGCCTTGACGTCCTCCTTTTCCTATTTGGAACCATGTCCAGTTCTAACTGTTGCTTCATGATCTGCATTCACATTTCTCAAGAGGCAGGTCAGGTGGTCTGGTAATCTTATCACTTTAGCATAATACTCTCCAAATCCATATATGTAGCTGCAAGTGGCAAAATTTCCTTCTTTTTCCCTATACAGACTATATATATTAATAAGCCCTATATATATAATAAGCCATATATATATATATAAGCATTATATGTAAGGCCATAGCCCTGTAGCCACCAGGGAAACCCTGTACACAGGCTCAGTGATAAAGAACCCTCCTGCTGAGGCATGACATGAGGGTTCAATCCCTGGATTGGGAAGATCCCCTGGAGAGGGAAATGTCAACCAATCCAATATTCTTGCCTGGGAGATCCCAAGGACAGAGGAGCCTGGTGGGCCACAGTTCATGGAGTCACAAAGAGTTGAAACATAACTTAGCGACTAAACAAGAGAGCAACATATACACACACACACACCACACACACTGCCTTCTTTACCCGCTCATCTGCTGACGGGCACTGAGGCTGCTTCCGTGCCTTGGCAACTGTGAATAACACTGCCGTGAACAGTGAGTGCAAGCATCTTTTCAAAAGTGTTTTTGTTTCTTTTAGCTTTGTACCTGGGAGTGGAACTGCTAGATCCTGAAAAGACTCTGATGCTGGGAGCGATTGGGGGCAGGAAGAGAAGGGGACGACAGAGGAGATGGCTGGATGGCATCACTGACTCGATGGGTAGGAGTCTGAGTGAACTCCAGGAGTTGGTGATGGACAGGGAGGCCTGGCGTGCTGCGATTCATGGAGTTGCAAAGAGGCGGACACGACTCAGAGGCTGAACTGAACTATCTGTTTTTAAACGTTACCACGATGGAATAATAGTGTGAGCAGTCTTCTGCTCCTTCCTTATCTCCTTCAACCTTATGTTTCAGAGACACGTTAGTCTTGACGCGCAGACCTGTAGTTCATTTGTTTCTGCTCCTGTTTACTTTCTGAGCTCTGTTTTATGCATCCGTTCCCACAGATGACAGATGTTTGTGTTGCTTTCACATTTTTTTGCTGTGAGAAGCAGTGCTGCTTTAAGCATTTCTGGTATATGTTTTATAATGAAAATGTACAAGAATTTCTCCTGATTATATGCCTACTTATGGAACTGCTGAATCACAGTGTACGTACATGTTCAACTTTTCAGTTCAGTTCAGGCACTCTGTTGTCTCCCACTCTGGAGCCCCATGAACTGCAGTGCGCCAGGCCTCCCTGTCCATCACCAATGCCTGGAGTTTACACAAACTCATGTCCATTAAGTCAGTGGTGCCATCCAACCATGTCACCCTCTGTCATCCGCTTCTCCGACCTTCAATCTTTCCCAGCATCGGGTCTTTTCAAATGAGTCAGCTCTTCCCATCAGATGGCCAGAGTATTGGAGTTTCAGCTTCAGCATCAGTCCTTCCAATGAACACCCAGGACTAATCTCCTTTAGGATGGACTGGGTGGATCTCCTTGCAGTCCAAGGGACTCTCAAGAGTCTCCTCCAACACCACAGTTCAAAAGCATCAATTCTTTGGTGCTCAGCTTTCTTTATAGCCCAACTCTCACATCCAAACATGACTATTATGGAAACACCATAGCCTTGACTAGACGGATCTTTGTTGGTAAAGTAATGTCTCTGCATTTTAATATGCTGTCTACGTTGATCATAACTTTTCTTCCAAGGAGTAAGCGTCTTTTAATTTCATGGCTGCAGTCACCATCTGCAGTAATTTTGGAGCCCAAGAAAATAAAGTCTCTCACTGTTTCCATTGTTTTCCTATTTATTTGCCATGAAATGATGGGACCAGATGCCGTGATCTTCGTTTTCTGAATGTTGAGTTTTAAGCCAAACTCTTCACTGTCCTCTTTCACTTTCACCAAGAGGCTCTTTAGTTCTTCACTTCCTGCTACAAGGGTGGTGTCATCTGCATATCTGAGGTTATTGATATTTCTCCCGGCAATCTTGATTCCAGCTTGTGCTTCTTCCAGCCCAGCGTTTCTCATGATGTACTCTGCATAGAAGTTAAATAAGCAGGGGGACAATATACAGCCTTGATGTGCTCCTTTCCCTATTTGGAACCAGTCTGTTTTTCCATGTCCAGTTCTAACTGTTGCTTCCTGACCTGCATACTGATTTCTCAAGAGGCAGGTTAGGTGGTCTGGTATTCCTATCTCTCTCAGAATTTTCAACAGTTTGTTGTGATCCACACAGTCAAAGCCTTTGGCATAGTCAATAAAGCAGAAGTAGATGTTTTTCTGGAACTTGCTTGCTTTTTCCATGATCCAACGAATGTTGGCAATTTGATCTCTGGTTCCTCTGTCTTTTCTAAATCCAGCTTGAACATCTGGAAGTTCACAGTTCACGTACTGTTGAAGCCTGGCTTGGAGAATTTTGAGCATTACTTTACTAGCATGTGAGATGAGTACAGTTGTGTGGTAGTCTGAACATTCTTTGGCATTGCCTTTCTTTGGAATTGGAATGAAAACTGACCTTTTCCAGTCCTGTGGCCACTGTTGAGTTTTCCAGATTTGCTGGCATATTGAGTGCAGGACTTCACAGCATCATCTTTTAGGGTTTGGAATAGCTCAACTGGAATTCCATCACCTCCACTAGCTTTGTTTGTAGTGATGCTTCCTAAGGCCCACTTGACTTTACATTCCAGGATGTCTGGCTCTAGGTGAGTGATCATACCATCATGGTTATCTGGGTCTTATTAAGATCTTTTCTGTGTAGTTCTGTGTATTCTTTCTACCTCTTAATATCTTCTGCTTCTGCTACGTCCATACCATTTCTGTCCTTAATTGTGCCCATCTTTGAATGAAATGTTCCCTTGGTATTTTTCATTTTCTTGAAGAGATCTCTAGTCTTTCCCATTCTATTGTTTTCCTCTATTTCTTTGCACTGATCACAGAGGAAGGCTTTCTTATCTCTCCTTGCTATTCTTTGGAACTCTGCATTCAAATGGGTATATCTTTCCTTTTCTCCTTTGCTTTTCACTTCCCTTCTTTTCACAGCTATTTGTAAGGCCTCCTCAGACAGCCATTTTGCTTTTTTGCATTTCTTTTTCTTGGGGATGGTCTTGATCCCTGTCTCCTGTACAATGTCACGAACCTCATTCCATAGTTCATCAGGCACTCTATCTATCAGATCTAGACCCTTAAATCTATTTCTCACTTCCACTGTATAATCATAAGGGATTTGATTTAGGTCATACCTGAATGGTCTAGTGGTTTTGCCCACTTTCTTCAATTTAAGTCTGAATTTGGCAATCAGGAGTTCATGATCTGAGCCACAGTCAGCTCCCGGTCTTGTCTTTGTTGACTGTATAGAGCTTCTCCATCTTTGGCTGCAAAGAATATAATCAATCTGATTTCGGTGTTGACCATCTGGTGATGTCCATGTGTGGAGTCTTCTCTTGTGTTGTTGGAAGAGAGTGTTTGCTATGACCAGTGCATTTTCTTGGCAAAACTCTATTAGTCTTTGCCCTGCTTCATTCCGCATTCCAAGGCCAAATTTGCCTGTTACTCCAGGTGTTTCTTGACTTGCTACTTTTGCATTCCAGTCCCCTATAATGAAAAGGACATTTTCTGAGGGGGTTAGTTCTAAAAGGTCTTGTAGGTCTTCATAGAACTGTTCCACTTCAGCTTCTTCAGCGTTACTGGTTGGGGCATAGACTTGGATTACCGTGATATTAAATGGTTTGCCTTGGAGATGAACAGAGATCATTCCATCGTTTTGGAGATTGCATCCAAGTACTGCATTTCAGACTCTCTTGTTGACCATGATGGCTACTCCATTTCTTCTAAGGGATTCCTGTCTGCAGTAGTAGATATAATGGTCATCTGAGTTAAATTTACCCATTCCAGTCCATTTTAGTTCGCTGTTTCCCAAAATGTTGATATTCACTCATGTCATCTCCTGTTTGACCACTTCCAATTTGCCTTGATTCACGGACCTAACATTCCAGGTTCCTATGCAATATTGCTTTTTACAGCATCGGAATTTACTTCCATCACCAGTCAAATCCACAGCTGGGTACTGTTTTTGGTTTGGCTCCATCCCTTCATTCTTTCTGGAGTTATTTCTCCACTGATCTCCAGTAGCATATTGGGCACCTACTGACCTGGGGAGTTCATCTTTCAGTTTCCTGTTTGCCTTTTCATGCTGTTCATGGGGTTCTCAAGGCAAGAATACAGAAGTGGCTTGCCATTCCCTTCTCCAGTGGACCACATTCTGTCAGACTTCTCCACCATAACCCGCCTGTCTTGGGTTGCCCTGTGGGCATGGCTTAGTTTCACTAGTTAGACAAGGCTGTGGTCCACGTGATCAGATTGGTTAGTTTTCTGTGACTGTGGTTTTCAGTCTATCTGCCTTCCTATGGAGAAGGATAAGAGGCAGATGGAAGCTTCCTGACAGGATAGACTGACTGAGGGGGAAACTGGGTCTTGTTCTGATGGGCAGGGCCATGCTCAGGTTCAGGTTAGTCGCTGAGTCATGTCCAACTCTTTGCAACCCCATGAATCACAGCACACCAGGCCTCCCTGTCCATCACCAACTCCCAGAGTTCACTCAGACTCACGTCCATCGAGTCTGTGATGCCATCCAGCCATCTCACCCTCTATCGTTCCCTTTTCCTCCTGCCCCAATCCCTCCCAGCATCAGAGTCTTTTCCAATGAGTCAACTCTTCGCATGAGGTGGCCAAAGTGCTGGAGCTTCAGCTTTAGCATCATTCCCTCCAAAGAAATCCCAGGGCTGATCTCCTTCAGAATGGACTCGTTGGATCTCCTTGCAGTCCAAGGGACTCTCAAGAGTCTTCTCCAACACTACGGTTCAAAAGCATCAATTCTTTAGCGCTCAGCTTTCTTCACAATCCAACTCTTGCATCCATACATGACCGCTGGAAAAACCATAGCCTTGAGTAGATGGACCTTAGTCGGCAAAGTAATGTCTCTGCTTTTGAATATGCTATCTAGGTTTGTTATAACTTTCCTTCCAAGGAGTAAGTGTCTTTTAATTTCATGGCTGCAGTCAGCATCTGCAGTGATTTTGGAGCCCAGAAAAATAAAGTCTGACACTGTTTCCGCTGTTTCCCCATCTATTTCCCATGAAGTGATGGGACCAGATGCCATGATCTTCGTTTTCTGAATGTTGAGCTTTAAGCCAACTTTTTCACTCTCTTCTTTCACTGTCATCAAGAGGGTTTTTAGTTCCTCTTCACTTTCTGCCATAAGGGTGGTGTCATCTGCATATCTGACGTTATTGATATTTCTCCCGGCAATCTTGATTCCAGCTTGTGTTTCTTCCAGTCCAGCGTTTCTCATCATGTACTCTGCATATAAGTTAAATGAGCAGGGTGACAATATACAGCCTTGTATATAGGACAATATACTCCTTTTCCTGTTTGGAACCAGTCTGTTGTTCCATGTCCAGTTCTAACTGTTGCTTCCTGACCTGCATACAGATTTCTCAAGAGGCAGGTTAGGTGGTTTGATAGTCCCATTTCTTTCAGAACTTTCCATAGCTTATTGTGATCCACACAGTCAAAGGGTTTGGCATAATCAACAGTGAACCTTTAATCCAGTTTTCTGTTGATGGGTGGAGCTGTATTCCCTCCCTGTTGTTTGACCTGAGGCCAACTATGGTGGAGGTTCAGTTCAGTTCAGTTCAGTTGCTCAGTTGTATCCGACTCTTTGCGACCCCATGAATCGCAGCACTCCAGGCCTCCCTGTCCATCACCAACTCCCGGAGTTCACTCAGACTCACGTCCATTGAGTCTGTGATGCCATCCAGCCATCTCATCCTCTGTTGTCCCCTTCTCCTCCTGCCCCCAATCCCTCCCAGAATCAGAGTCTTTTCCAATGAGTCAACTCTTCGCATGAGGTGGCCAAAGTAATAAAGTTTCAGCTTTAGCATCATTCCTTCCAAAGAAATCTCAGGGCTGATCTCCTTCAGGATGGACTGGTTGGATCTCCTTGCAGTCCAAGGGACTCTCAAGAGTCTTCTCCAACACCACAGTTCAAAAGCATCAATTCTTCTGCGCTCAGCCTTCTTCACAGTCCAACTCTCACATCCATACATGACCACAGGAAAAACCATAGCCTTGACTAGACGGACCTTAGTCGGGAAAGTAATGTCCCTGCTTTTGAACATGCTGTGTGGGCTGCTCATAGCTGAGACGATGGTGATGGTGATGGAGATGATGGTGATGGTGATGGCCTCCTTCAGAAGGTCTCACGCACGCACGGCCACACTCAGCGCCCCAACCCTGGATCGCCACCCCCGGCCCATGCCCCTGCTGGAGACTCCTGGACACTCACGTGCCGGGGTCCAGCCCCGGTGGATCCAGGGTAATTCGAAGTGGGGGTGGAGTTGGCAAGGAGAGACTTATTTATTTAGAGATATAAAGAGAGATGAGGAAAGAATAGTGTAGTAGGAAAATTTACGCGAAGAACCAATAAAACTCCGAGACAAGGAGTTTGCACGAGCTACGTAGGCCACAGCCGTGTTCCAGGTCTCCCGAAGGAGTGGAGACACAAAGTGCCTCCCCGTTCAGATCTTAGAAGCCCAGGCAAAATTAGTGGGCTCGGCGAGCCTCCGCGCTCAAGATGGGAATTCAGCCTGAAAAGGGAGAAAAGAACGACATGGGGGAGCCAAGCACTGGTGCCAGACCCACAACGTTATTTTCAAAAGCAGCTTATATACCCCAGGTTGCACAGAAAGAAATAATGGAATAGGCAGAGTTGTGCAGGGGCAGCGGTCCTGACCCTCACTGAGACCAGGCTTTCTTTTTGCGTACCTTCCCGTATACAAAGGTCTCAGGTGGTTTTACATCATCTTCTGGCCAGGGGGCCTGTTAACATTTTTATGGCTCTTTTCCTAGATAAATGTCTATCAACCAGAAAACTCATTTTCCCTCGAAGTGTTTTTTCTTGATCTGCATCACCCTCAAAGTACTAAATAAAGTTACATTCCTGTAGAACAAAGGTGCAGTGGGTTATAACAAAGAAAGTACTTAACTCAAAGATCTAATGTTGCTAATGCCAGGGCTACTACCTGTTTTTTCTACATACCAACTATATCAACAAATAAAAGATATGAAAACTTGTCAGCAAGTATTGGCCAACAATGAAACCCTTAATTAGTCCTATTCTAATGATTTTGACTCCTCGGAAGCCCCTACATTCCTAGGATGTTTTAAGCTTCCTGTCCCTCTCGTGGTCGGGAGGCCACAAACAATCACCTGTGCAGCTGTAAGAGTCCGGACGAACCTGTCAGGCGGGCTAGAAAGCCATCAGAGGGGTTTTTGGATTGAAACACTCTTATTATGCCCAGGAGACTTATTATCTAAGAGCTGTAAGTTAACTTTTTCGAGAAAAAGGTGGTGGAGGACAGCCCCTGTTAATGTCAGAGGAGTAGGTGGGAAGCATAACCCAGTAAAACAGGCAGACTCTGGTTTCGGAGGTAGATGCTCGGGAAAATCCAGGGGGACCCCTGAGGCCTGGTACCGCCTTTGCGTTTTGTCAGGCCCCTTTCCTCATGCCCTTCGCCACGGGCGGGATTCCCCACGCTGGCTCCCGGCACTCACGGGGAGTGTGGGCCAGTCTCCGGTGGGGTCTCTCCTCCTTTCTCCGGGTGCTGTTGCACAGGTTCTGTCTGTGCCCTCCGAGAGTCTGTTTCCCAGTCCTGTGTACGTTCTGGCAGCTCTGCAGTGGGGTGAATGGTGACCTCCTCCAAGAGGGCTTCTGACATAGCCGGGTCTGCTGCACCCAGGGCCCGTGTCCCTGGAGCAGCCCACTGCTGACCCGGACATCCTCAGGAGACACTCAGACACAGTTCAGGCTCAGTCTCTGTGGGGCCTCTGGGTCCTGGTGCACACAAGCTTTGTTTGAGCCCTCTGAGCTTCTCTGGCAGGTATGGGGTTTGATTCTAAACACAATTTCACCCCTCCTACCATCTTGCTGGGGCTTCCCCTTTGCCCTTGGATGTGGGGTATCATTTTACGGTGGGATCCAACCTTCTCCTGTCGACGGCTGTTCGGCAGCAAGCTGTAATTTTGGTGTTCTCACAGGAGACGATGAGCGCCCGTCCTTCTACTCCACCAGCCTGGAGTCTCCCGTGTAGGTTGGGAAGACTGGGACAACTTTAATTTGATGCCAAATTGTCCCCCAACATGGTCAGTCCAGCTTACAGAGAACCATCGCAGATTTGGATCTGGTAGTTCTGGGGTGGGGTCCCGGATTCTCCATTTCTCAAAAGCTCTCAGGTGATGATGATGCCACTGGTCCAAGGAAAATGAGCAGGTAGAGGCCTGTCCGTTCATTTACCGAGAATATTTATCAAGTGTCTATAATGCATCAGGCCGTGTACTAGACATTGAGGACACAGCGGTGAATGAGACAGGACACTGCTTTGCCACTCCTCAGGTTGAAAGTATAAATATTTGCTCAACATTCGTATTGCTGAAGTGGATAGCAACTGATCGTCCATTATTTTAAGATTGTACCCTAGAGTCATATTACATGCCCTCGTAACTTGTATTTTGTTTTCGGACTTTCATGTTTCCAAAATGCTTTTCTTTTTTGTGGTTTCTCATTCTCCCTTGAGAATGCAGGTGTTTGTATGGACCCAGTCCTGGGCGATGCATTACAGGGTTTAAACTTAGCTAAAGTCCCTCTTGGTAAATATTGCTGAACTGCGCCTTAATTTTGTTTTATTTATATATTTTCCTTTATCACCGAGTCCTCATTTATTTTTTCTAATGTATTTTCTTTGTTGTTGTTGTTAAATTGGAGTATAATTGCTTTACAGTGTTGTATTATTTTCTGCTGAACAGCAAAGTATGGCTCTTGGTATACGTATACCCCCCCCTTCCTGAGTCCCCCCACCACCCCTCCCCTTTAGGTCATCACAGCTATCTATTTTACATATGGTAATGTGTGCCTCAGTGTCGAATGGACAGGGCTATTAACTAAGGCTTGGACTTCATTTTGTTTAAGAGCCTCAGAACAAAAGAGTAGTCATTAAAGCCTTCATTGGTATTCAGTTGATTCTTGGCCTTTAGTATGTATTATGTAATTTTAAGGAAAGTTGCCCCACTGATAATATTTTATTTTTAGTTAAATTTAAATTTTGCATATATATTGTCACATTTAAGCCTTGTCTAAAAGCATGTGCTTCCCGGGTGGCTCAGTGGTAGAGAATCTGCCTGCCAATGCAGGAAATGCAAGTTCCATCCCTGGGTGGGGAAGATCCCCTGGAGCAGGAAATGGCAACCCACTCCAGTAGTCTTGCCTGGAATATCCCACGGACAGAGGAGCCTGGGGGGCCGGCAGTCCCTGGGGTCACAAAAGGCTCAGACACGGCTCAGGGACCAAACAGCAACAGTGTATACATGCTCTGTGCTCTAGTTTTAGAGTTCAAGAGAACTATGACCTCCAGACTCAGGCAACAGTCCGCTAGCTGGTCTCAGAGCTAGTTTTACTGCTTGTCAGTTTTACTATCATGAACTTAGAGTGTGAAACACTCAGCAGAGGTAGTTCAGCACAGGCAAAGGATGTTCAAACATTTCCACCCTAAGAAACAGTCTTCCCTGGTGGCTCAGCTGCTAAAGAATCTGCCTGGAATGCAGGAGACCCTGGTTTGATTCCTGGGTCAGGAAGATCCCCTGGAGAAGGAATAGGCTATCCACTCTAGTATCCTTGGGCTTCCCTGGTGGCTCAGAGGTAACGAATCCTCCTGCAACATGGGGAACCTGGGTGCAATCCCTGGTTGGGAAGGTCCCCCTGGAGGAGAGCATGGCAACTCACTCCAGTATTCTTTCCTGGAGAATATCCATGGGCAGAGGGGCCTGGTGGGCTACAGTCCATGGGCTCACAGAGAGCTGGATATGTCTGAGCAACTAAGCACACACCCTAAGTCCACCTCGATTATGTAGAAGCAAGAGTTGGCCAGAAGTTTACTTCAGATTTAATCTGGTGATGTCTTAGAACTCTGTTAGAACTGGACATGGAACAACAGACTGGTTCCAAATAGGAAAAGGAGTACGTCAAGGCTGTATATTGTCACCCTGCTTATTTAACTTATATGCATGAGAAACGCTGGACTGGAAGAAGCACAAGCTGGAATCAAGATTGCCAGGAGAAACACCAATAACCTAAGATATGCAGATGACACCACCCTTATGGCAAAAGTGAAGAGGAACCAAAAAGCTTCTTGATGAAAGTGAAAGAGGAGAGTGGAAAAGTTGGCTTAAAGCTCAACATTCAGAAAACGAAGATCATGGCATCTGGTCCCATCACTCCATGGGAAATAGATTGGGAAACAGTGGAAACAGTGTCAGACTTTATTTTTGGGGGCTCCAAAATCCCTGCAGATGGTGATTGCAGCCATGAAATTAAAAGACGCTTACTCTTTGGAAGAAAAGTTATGACAAACCTAGATAGCATATTCAAAAGCAGAGACATTACTTTGCCGACTAAGGTCCATCTAGTCAAGGCTATGGTTTTTCCTGTGGTCATGTATGGATGTGAGAGTTGGACTGTGAAGAAGGCTGAGCACCGAAGAATTGATGCTTTTGAACCGTGGTGTTGGAGAAGACTCTTGGAGTCCCTTGGACTGCAAGGAGATCTAACCAGTCCATTCTGAAGGAGATCAGCCCTGGGATTTCTTTGGAAGGAATGATGCTAAAGCTGAAGCTCCAGTACTTTGGCCACCTCATGCAAAGAGTTGACTCATTGGAAAAGACTTTGATGCTCGGAGGGATTGGGGGCAGGAGGAGAAGGGGATGACAAAGGATGAGATGGCTGGATGGCATCACAGACTCGATGGACGTGAGTCTGAGTGAACTCCGGGAGTTGGTGATGGACAGGGAGGCCTGGCGTGCTCCGATTCATGGGGTCACAAAGAGTTGGACACGACTGAGCGACTGAACTGAACTGAACTGATGGATGATGGTGTAATCAACTGCATAACTGGCCAGTGAGAGGCGAAGCTAGGTGCTCATAAGATCGCATTTAGTTTTCCTATGTCTGGACTAAGAAGGTTGTATTTCCCAGTCTCTCTTGCAGTTATCTTAAAGCCATAGTGATTGCATTGATGTGAGCCAACCTCAGGCCAGGTTATTGAAGGCACTCTTCATGACCTTCTTGATCGTTTCCCTCAGTAGTAAAATCTTGGCGAGCACTTTGAGATTGTGATGATGGCACTGTCAATGAAAGAGGCTCGAGGACTGATGGGTGGATGAAGGTTGCCCTAGAGTCCGTGATGTGTCTCCAGTTTAGTGCAGGGAGAAGCCTTTGTGGTGTTGAGTTACCTTGTGACGTTTGTTACTGTAGCGTAAACTATCTGACTAATGCATGTTCTGACTATTAATCTAGGTAGGGCCTACCACACTGTGTGGTACCTAATTGCTTCCTGTATATTTTTACAGCTGAGTGAATTAAATTAATTGTTAACAAGTCTTTTCACCCTAATGTTCTAGTCCTGACCTGAGTTGCTGACCTGTACTAAAAACGTGGTTTATTAGTTAAAGGAGTGTAGAACATAGGAGGAATTTAGTAAATATTTATTTTCTGGAGGGAGACAAAAGTAAGAAATCTTCACACTTAGCCTGCCTGAAAGGAATTTATAATGAGTCATTTTTAGAATAAAATGTCAAAATGGAACATGTTCATTAAGTGAGTTTTGTAAAATTTTTGAGAAAGTTAGAAAAAGACTTTCCCACTGTGCCAGCACTCTAGTACAATCCTCATTTACACTTTTGTGTGCTCCTCCCAGGTTTTTCCTACTCGTTTCTATCTCATAGTTACCATTGCACAGTAGATGTTCTGACCTGCTGTTTCCCATGTATTATGTCATCTTCACAAGCATAGCATTTACTGGTTACATCGTAATCCATCGGGGGTGGGGGAGATCTCTTAACGGGTTTCCTCCTTTGAACACTTGTTGTTGCTAACAAGTCCGACTCTTTGTGTTTGCGACCCTGTGGACTGCAACATGCCAGGCTTCCCTGTCCTTCACTATTTCCTGGAGCTTGCTCAAACCCATGTCCATTGAGATGGTGATGCCATCTAACCATCTCATCCTCTGTCGTCCCCTTCTCCTCTTGCCCTCAGTCTTTCCCAGCACCAGAGTCTTTTCCAATGAATCGGCTCTTTGCAGCAGGTGGCCAAAGGACTGACGTATCTGAACATTTAGGTTTCTTCTAGTTTCTAGCTTTGAAAAGTGATGCTTGATAAGTCTACCTGTATAGTAAGATTTGGGCTTCCCAGGTGGCACTAGGGGTAAGGAATCCCCCTGCCAAGGCAGAGACTGAAGGGACGCTGCTTCAACCCCTGGGTCGGGAAGCTCCCCTGGAGGAGGGCATGGCGACCCACTCCAGCATTACTGCCTGGAGAATGCCATAGACAGAGGAGCCTGGTGGGCTGTGGTCCATAGGGTTGCAAAGAGTCAGACACAACTGAAGCATCTTAGCACGCATGCAGAGTAAGATTTCCTATATTTAGAATAACATCCTTAAGATAGACCTGAAAAAAGCTCGCTGATGATCCCCAAATCTGGAATGAGGCTCACACAGGCCAGGTGAAGCCTTTGCCTTAGTTTAAGAGCTTATCTTCCAGTCAACTGTTCAGCCTTGAATTGAGTCAGGTTTGGCGTCTTCGTTTCTGTGTTCTCTGGAACACACACACTCACCATATTACAGGTACACTCAAAGACATTCAGGTCAAACATATATATATATATATATATATATATATATATATCCCTTTCCCAAAGCTCAGCATCTTTATATACTACTATATTGCATTGATCTCCCTCTTTCTCTCACTCACACACGCAGACCCCTGAGAATTCTGAGACACGTGCAGACTTCGGGCTAGAAAACATATGCATCAGGAAAGTGAGGAGAGTTCTCTCTTGATCCTGAGGTTTTATTTAATGGGACAGCTCATCAAACGCAGCAGCAGTAAGAAGTGAAGGACACTTCTGAGCTGGTCCTCTTTCCTTTAGGAGCAGGAGGAAAGCATGAGTCACTGGAGCCTACCCCCACGTCACTAAAGCTGGGGAAAACCAGAAATCAGGCCCCTCGTCTGAGGTTTCCTGGGAGTCATGACGAGCCGCCTATAAGAGACTTGACTTGTGATCGTGGTGTAATTGAATATCTGGTTTTGATGTGGACATCCTGATGCTGAATTCTCACTCTCTCCCCAGCTGTGTGGCTTCAGGGAGTTCATTCACTTTTACTGAGTCACATCCCTTCATTTGTAAAATGAGGTCATCTCCACACGGCTCCCTCACAGGTGGTGGCAGAGATTCCATATGTGAGTGGATACTGAGCTACTTTACAGCCGCAGTGTTCTGCACCAAGTATGGTATTTGTGTTTCTCTCTTACTTCCACCAGCTCCTCCAAAACCAGGCTGCTCTTGGTCAGATCAATTCTTCGTGTGATTTGGAAGATGCTATGCCTTCCTCTTGCCAACAAACGACCTCGCAGGGTTTAGCAGGAGCTTCCCCTGCAGGGCCTCCTTCACCTCCCTGTTGCGGAGGCTCTGGACGACGGGGCTGAGCATGGGGGTCAGGATGGTGGAGCAGACAGACACTACCTGGCCACTGGGATCATCGGTGGATCCACGAGGCTGGACGTAGGTGAAATCACGGTGCTGTAGAAGGTGGCAATGGCCGGGAACTGGGAGGCACACGTGGAGAGGGTCTTCTCCTTCCCAGCTGCTGAGCGCATCCTCCCAATGGCCACCAAGGCCAGGCCGTAGGAGGCGAGGATGAGGGCAGCAGGTGGATAGGCAGCCAGGACAGAGGAGACACAGAGGATCATACCCGCCACGGCTGTGTTGGCACAGGCCCGGGGGAGGGGGGGGATGGCACAGAGGTAGTGCAGTACCTGGCTGGGCCCGCAGAAAGGCAGGGCAAGGACATCCCCAGTCTCAGGAGCAGAACTAGCTCCACCGAAAGCGAGGAAGCAGCCACCAGCTGGAGACAGGTGCCCTGGTCCTGACGGAGCCTAGTGGGGAGGTCGGCGGATGGCCGTGCAGCGGTCGTAGGCCGTGGAAGCCCGCAGGAAGCTCTCAGCTGCGGCATGCATCACAAAGAAGGTCACCTGGACCCTGCAGCCCTTGAAGGAGATGGACCTGCAGAGGCCAGAGAGTCGACCAGCAGCCTGGGCGTGACCACAGAGGAGTAGCAGATATCAAGGAAAGAGAGGACGCTGAGAAAGAAGTCCATGGGCCTGTGGAGGCGGGAGTGCCTGAGGATGAGTGCCACATCCCCAGGTTGGCCACCACGGTCATGACATAGATGAGCAGGAGGCCTCCAAAGAGACGCTTCTGGAGGTCTGGGTCATTGGAGAATCCCAGCAAGATGAACTGGGTGACTGGGGTGTAGTTTCCAGCGGCAAGGGCTGGTTCCCCAGGCGTCATCTGCAGAGGTGGCAACCGACCATCACTCAGTATTACTGAGCGTACCCACATGTGCAAGGCACAATGAGGAAGAATACCAAGTGGGTGTAATCTGCTGCAGGAAGCAATGGGGGGACTTCCCTGGTAGTCCAGTGGCTAAGACTTCTCGTTTCCAAGGCAGGGGTTCCGGTTTCAGATCGGGGTCAGGGAACTAGATCCCACAGGCTGCAACAAATCAGAGCACAGTCAGACAAGTAAATAAATGTCATGAAAGGGAAGAGCAGGAAGGACCATGCCACAGTGGGCAGGAGCTGGGCTGCGAAGCCAGACAAGACTGAGTCTTGATTCTGACAATGGTGCTGACTGGCTGTGTCTGCTTGGATAAGCTGCATCCGTGAGCCTGATTTTTCTCCCCTATGAAATAGAGAGTAAGTAAGTAAGTAAGTAAGTAAAGTCACTCAGTCGTGTCCGACTCTTTGTGACCCCATGGACTGCAGCCCACCAAGCTCCTCAGTCCATGAGATTCTCCAAGCAAGAATACTGGAGTGGGTTGCCATTTCCTTCTCCAGGGGATCTTCCCAACCCAGGGATAGAACCTGGGTCTCCCGCATTGGAGGCAGACGCTTTAACCTCTGAGCCACCAGGGAAGCCCATGAAATAGAGAAGGTACATCTATTCAGGATTTCTCTGTGGCCTTGATGAAAAAAAAAATGAATAGTGAAGTCCTCTGAATATCTGGAACGAAGTAAAGAAGAAATGTGAAGTCACCTCCCGATTCTCCTGTGCTGTGTCTACACAGAAGGTCACAATATGCAGCGTTGAGTCAGGGTCCTGGGAGCAGAGTCCTGTCCCAGGGCTCAACCTTGACGCTTCCTTCCCTCTATGCCGTTTCTTTACCAGTTGAAAAATACCAGGTATTTTCATATTCTCTCTCCCTATTCGAGCTCTCTTGGTTGAAGGCCTTAATTTTGCCCAAATGAAAATGTCCATGAATCTCTGGCCCACAGTGGATATTAATGGTTTTCCTTTTCTCTCCTGGGATGACAGCTGGGCTGCCTGGGCCTCACACACAGGCACACGGTCACATCCAGTGTTAGGTTTCGGCTGAGTTCCTTGATCCTGCGTTCCAATAAATGAAACTTCTTGGTCCTCCTGCCCAGCTCCTCACCTCTTATCATCATCCCCCAGCCCAGACAGGCTAGGTTCCCTCCTAACCTACTACTCCCATCCCAGCTCCGAGATGAGCACTTGATTCTTGCAGAGGCTCCTCAATCACGATGACCTGGACTAACAGCCTTGCAGACGTGTCCTGAGGCTCTCCGGATTTCCTCCGCGAGCCTGAGGCGTCCGCTCTCAGCACAGGAGCCAGCCTCCCCTAGCCCCGATTGTTCCCTTCTGTGTGCTATTGTAAGCTGGAGGTTGGATTTGACTCACACAGATGCACTTAGACCATATTAACAGGCTTGGTCAACGTTTCCAAGTCTTCCTCCCACCCCTCACTGTTTTTTTTTTTTTTCTCTATCACATTGTGACTTCTGAGAGCAGAGGCTGCTCTAAGTTTTGTATTTATCAAGTAAAATAGCAAATATTTGAACAATTACCATTACCCAAAAGTATTTAAACAATTGATGTTGTTCAACAGTATTCAAACAACTACTGTTCGAAAGAGCATCAGACATGGCTTGGGTCATTTAGGACCTTGAAATATTGTTGAGAGACAAACTGACCCTCATGAGACAGAAGTGAGGTTGCCTGGTGACCGCTCTGCAGTAGGAATCCCTGTAAGTGACTAGCAAGGTATTCAGAAAGGGGAGGGACAGGGCTGGACATTGAAAAATGCTGAACCTGGGGCTGATGGAGGAGATGAGGGTGTGTGACAGCCTGGAGGTGGGAATTACCCTCCTCGGTAACATTTACTGGGCAAAGTGGATTGCCAAGAGTGACTCTGAACTGCAGTTTTCTCAGTATCTATTTGGACGGGAAGAGTCTGTGTCAGTATCTTTAGCACACTTCCGGAAACAGGGTAGACACATTAACTTACATCCCACCCTGTTAGATTCCGAACATGTAGTGAGTGGCGGGCTGGAAGGGATAGTCCCAGACCCCTGAATGCAGCGGGGTCTCAGGAAATGCCTATGGGCTGGCAGAGTAGGGGGTGGGGTGCGTCCAGATTGGGGGAGAGGAAGGAGGAGAGAACAGGCGACCTCAGCTCTCTGAACCAGCTCTGGTGGGGACTCAGCAGGACTTCCGATGGACAATCACCCACCTCAGCGGGCGGTGCTCCCACCTGGCACAGCTCCGGTGGGAACTCAGGATCCTCCCCACCAGGCATGCAGAGGATTCCAAGACTCACTTCCTCTCCAGCCCATGTCTTTGGGGTTCTCTGTAGAGCTGTTTCTGGACTCAGAGCTGATGGCAGGGCTCCCGGCTCAGGTGAACAGAGAGCGGCCCTCAGGACTGAAGCTGAGGCCGCCTCTGGTCCTGCCAGTGTATCAGGCTGGCTCTGCCCTCTCATGACCCCAGGTGCTGGGGACGCTCAGAGCTCCGGGAGGCCCTGAAACACACCGGGTCCGCCTCCTCTCCTGGGACCCCGGGAGGGTCAGTCTCAGGGCAGAAGGGATGATCCCCTGCAGAATCTGGTCGCCTGCTTTGGTCTTGAGGCAGAGGACGTTAGGGTCTCCTTGAGGAGCTGGCGCTTGTGGTTCCACCTTGGCCGCAGGGAGACTCAGAGGGAGAAGTGGGAGCCGTCTAGCCTCCTCCCTGGACTCTGAATTCTGGGTGAAGGGACGTTGTCTTTCCCCCTTGGGGGCTTGCTGGAATCTGGAGGCCAGTTTCCCCAGCTCTTCTACTAACGGTCCCAGGGAACCTTGGCTGGACACTGAGGCCCTGCCCTGGGCTCCAGCCCTGGAGGATGAGCGGGTGACGCTGAGCCCAGAAAGTGAGTCTCGGGCGGGTCCAGCCAGGCTGAGCCCCTTTCCTTGCTGCTCCTGAGTCCCCGCCGAGCTGGAGCCCTGAGGGGGGGGGCACCCTGGGGCAGGCGTCCTGGGGCCTGACCCTCTCTGGGAAGCTCTCCTGGCATCAGCCACCAGGGACTCATCTAAGGAGGCACTGGGAGCCTTGTTAATGGAATGGGTGGGTTATCTATATTAGCAATTGAAAAGACTGTATTTTCAGAAGTGAAGCTAGCATTTAAGCACAGGAAATGCCAATGGGTGTAAGGAGGAGCCAGGGGTATGGTTAGCCAGGAGCAAAAATGCACTGGGATCATCTCCCAGGTGTGGCTCTCCCCCTCTTTTCCTCTCTGACTCTGCTGTGTGGGTGGTGGGGAGAGGGCCTCCTCTCTATTTGTCAGCTGACACTGCTCCCCGAGCCTGTCCCTTGATGGCTCAGCTGAGGCTCTGGGAGTGGGGGTGGTGGAGGTTCTGGAATTGTGAGTGTTTGAGCTGAAGAGAAGTACAGGACACATGACCCAGCGGCTCTCAGCTGAGATGCGATGGTTCCATTCTGCTCTGAGTCAGGCCTGGATTACCCGGTGGGAAGACCAGGAGCAAAGTCTAGGCATCAACATGAAAAAGAGGACACATGCGGTCATAAGATGAAGTAGCAGGAAATGATAAAACATAGGGATTTTCTTTACAATTATCTGAGTGTATGCATAGGGAAAAATATAAAAGACATTTTGGACAGAATTGACAAATCAGAATATGAATTGTGGATTAGATAATAGTACTATATCACTGCAAAATGTCCAAGTTTTGATAACTGTATGGGCTATTCCTAGGAACTTCTCACTGAAGTATTTAGTGATAAAGGTTTTGAATGAATTATATACATTAATATTTTATGTAGAGTAGGAAATGGCAACCGACTCCAGTATTCTTGCGTGGAAAATTCCATGGACAGTGGAGCCTGGCAGGCTACAGTCCATGGGGTTGCAGAGTCTGACATGACTGGCACACAGGTGCACACATTAATATTTTATGTATGTCGTATGTACATATGTACAAATATGCATATGTATTGGGGCAAAATATAAACAGTTGGTGAGTCTAAAGGGTACATAGATTTCTTGTATGATTCTTGCAACTTTAAAAATTATGTTAAAATACATTAGAATTATAACATAGATTATATTAAAAGTTAAAATGTGAGTGGGAGGAGAGCGGATGGTAGAGATGCTATAAATTGTTAATTGTTGAAGCTGGATGAGAGATAAATCTCAATTAATTTATCATACTCTCTGATTTGTACATGTTTGAACCATTGAATCCTGATTTTGTTTTTCAGATTGAAGTATATTTGACAATATCGCATTGTGTCAATTTAAGGTCTTGTTACTGTTGAGTTTCTAAGTTGTGTCTGACTCCTTGCGACCCCATGGACTGCCGCGCACTAGGCTTCTCTGTCCTTCATTAGCTCCCAAAATTTTCTCAAACTCATGACCATTGATTCAGTGATGCCATCCAACCATGTCATCCCATTTGGCCCTCTTCTCCTGCCCTCAATATTTCCAAGCATCAGGGTCTTCTGCAATGAATTGGCTCTTCGCATCAGGGGGCCAAAGTATTGGAACATTTGAACATTTAGGTTTCTTCTAATTTTTTGTTTTCAAAGATGATGCTGTGATAAGCCTATTTATATAGTAAGATTTTCTAAATTTAGAGTAACATCCTTAAGATAGACGTGAAAAAATCCTTTGCATGATCCAAACATCTCAAAATGAAGCCAACTCTCTCCAGGTTAAGAATTGTCATTAGTTTAAGAGCATGCCATCCAGTCCAGCATTCACCCTTAAATTAGGTCAGGTTCAGCATCTTAATTTCTGTGATTCTCTAAAACACCTATACTCACCATATTACATGCACATTTAAAGATGCTTAGGCCAAATATAACTTTTTTGAGTCAGTGTCCTAAAGCGCAGTATCTTACATAATGCTGTAAGTGCTTAGATCTCCTTTCTCACATTCACACATTGACATACTTCTGGCTAGGAAGCAGGGGTGTGAGGAGAGTTCTCTCTTGATCCTGAGGTTTTATTTAATGGGACAGCTCGTCAAATGCAGCAGCAGTCAGAAGTGAAGGACACTTCTGAGCTGGTCCTCTTTCCTTTAGGAGCAGGAGGAAAGCATGAGTCACTGGAGCCTACCCCCACGTCACTAAAGCTGGGGAAAACCAGAAATCAGGCCCCTCGTCTGAGGTTTCCTGGGAGTCATGACGAGCCGCCTATAAGAGACTTGACTTGTGATCGTGGTGTAATTGAATATCTGGTTTTGATGTGGACATCCTGATGCTGAATTCTCACTCTCTCACCAGCTGTGTGGCTTCAGGAAGTTAATTCACTTTTACTGAGTCACATACTCTTCATTTGTAAAATGAGGTCATCTCCACATGGCTCCCTCACAGATGGTGGCAGAGATTCAATATGTGAGTGCATACTGAGCTACTTTACAGCCTCAGTGTTCTGCACCAAGTATGGTATTTGTGTTTCTCCCTTACTTCCACCAGCTCCTCCAAAACCAGGCTGCTCTTGGTCAGATCAATTCTTCGTGTGATTTGGAAGATGCTATGCCTTCCCGGTCCCATCACTTCACGGCAAATAGATGGGGAAACAGAGGAAACAGAGAGAGACTTAATTTTTTGGGCTCCAAAGTCACTGCAGATGGTGACTGCAGCCATGAAATTAATAGACACTTGCTCCTTAGAAGAAAAGCTATGACCAACCTAGATAGCATATTAAAAAGCATAGACATTACTTTGCTAACAAAGGTCCATGTAGTCAAAGCTATGGTTTTTCTAGTGTCATGTATGGATGTGAGAGTTGGACTATAAAAAAAGCGGAGCACCGAAGAATTGATACTTTTGAACTGTGGTGTTAGAGAAGACTCTTGAGAGTCCCTTGGACTGCAGGGAGATCCAACCAGTCCATCCTAAAGGAAATCAGTCCTGAATATTCATTGGAAGGACTGATGCTGAAGCTGAAACTCCAATACTTTGGCCCATGATGCGAAGAACTGACTCACTAGAAAAGACCCTGATGCTGGGAAAGATTGAAGGTGGGAGGAGAAGGGGATGACAGGATGAAATGGTTGGATGGCATCACCGACTCAATGGGCATGAGGTTGAGCAAGCTCTGGGAGTTGGTGATGGACAGGGAAGCCTGGTGTGCTGCAGTCCATGAGGTTGCAAATAGTCGAACATGACCGAGTGACTGAACTGACTGATGCTTTCCTCATTCCAACAGCCTTGCAGGGCTCAGCAGGGAAAGATATTGACCTGGAGCTTCCCTTGCAGGGCCTCCTTCACCTCCCTGTTGTGGAGGCTCTGGACGACGGGGCTGAGCATGGGGGTCATGATGGTGTAGCAGACAGACACTACCTGGCCACTGGTATCCGTGGATCCACGAGGCTGGACGGAGGTGAAATCACGGTGCTGTAGAAGGTGGCAATGGCCAGGAAGTGGGAGGCAGATGTGGAGAGGGTCTTCTCCTTCCCAGCTGCCGAGCTCATCCTCCCAATGGCCACCAAGGCCAGGCCGTAGGAGCTGAGGATGAGGGCAGCAGGTGGATAGGCAGCCAGGGCAGAGGAGACATAGAGGATCACACCCGCCACGGCTGTGTTGGCACAGGCCCGGGGGGAGGGGGGGGATGGCACAGAGGTAGTGCGGTACCTGGCTGGGCCCGCAGAAAGGCAGGGCAAGGACATCCCCAGTCTCAGGAGCAGAACTAGCTCCACCGAAAGCGAGGAAGCAGCCACCAGCTGGAGACAGGTGCCCTGGTCATGACGGAGCCTAGTGGGGAGGTCGGCGGATGGCCGTGCAGCGGTCGTAGGCCATGGAAGCCTGCAGGAAGCTCTCAGCTGC
This sequence comes from Aepyceros melampus, assembly GCA_006408695.1. Classification (NCBI taxonomy): domain Eukaryota; kingdom Metazoa; phylum Chordata; class Mammalia; order Artiodactyla; family Bovidae; genus Aepyceros; species Aepyceros melampus. The sequence continues at coordinate 71,370 of SJXQ01012641.1, forward strand.
GGCGTGCATCACAAAGAAGGTCACCTGGACCCCGCAGCCCTTGAAGGAGATGGACCTGCAGAGGCCAGAGAGTCGACCAGCAGCCTGGGCGTGACCACAGAGGAGTAGCAGAGATCAAGGAAAGAGAGGACGCTGAGAAAGAAGTCCGTGGGCCTGTGGAGCGGGAGTGCCTGAGGATGAGTGCCAGCATCCCCAGGTTGGCCACCACGGTCATGACATAGATGAGCAGGAGGCCTCCAAAGGGACGCTTCTGGAGGTCTGGGTCATTGGAGAATCCCAGCAAGATGAACTGGGTGACGGGGGTGTAGTTTCCAGCGGCAAGGGCTGGTTCCCCAGGCGTCACCTGCAGAGGTGGCAGCTGAGCATCACTCAGCCAGTGTCACTGAGTGTGCCCACCCATGCGTGTGCAAGGTGCACTGAAGGAGAACGTCGGTGAGCGTCTTCGTTTAGAAGAAGAAAAGGGGGGCTTCCCTGGTGGTCCAGTGACTAAGGCTTCACGTTTCCAAGGCAGGGCATCCGGTCTCGGATCCTGGTCTGGGAACTAGATCCCACAGGCCGCCCCTAAGGCTTTGCATGCTGCAACTAAAGATCAGAGACCTCACTGAGACCTGGCACGGCCAGACAATAAACAAATATTACAAATATTAAGAGAAAGAAATAATGGCAAGTGTCACGCCACAGTGGATAGGACATGGGCGCTGAGGCCAGATAGACCTGTCTCAGTTCTGACTGTGCCGCTAACCGGTACTGTCTCTTTGGATAAGCTGTATTCACGACTCTTGTGTTTCTCATCTTTAAAGTGGGGAAAAGAAGTCTACTTCTCAGGGTTGCTCTTTGGTGGAGATGAAAATACAAATCTAAAGCCTTTGAATGTGTGGGACAGAGTAGGTTATCAATAAACATGAGGTCACTACCCCCTCAACTGAGCGCATATCCATAAATGACTCTGTACATGGTGTGCTGGGGCTTCCTGGACGGTCCTTCAGGATGTTTCTCCCTAGGAGGACTGGAGAGGCCCGAGATCCTCTCTTTCTTCCCCACACTTTCCTCTCTATTCTGTTCCTCAAATCCTTCTTCGTTGAGAGTTTGGGGTAAGGTTCTGCAAACCAAGCCCAGGGACACCTCACCTCATGACTCTGTTTGACGATAACTTCATTCTATCCTTTTTAAAGAGTTATTTGGTTTTGTTTTGGCTGCGCTGGGTCGTCGTTGCGGTGCTCGGGCTTTGTCTGGCTGTGGCGAGTCGGGGCTCCTCTCTCCTTGCAGCGTGTGGGCTCCTTAGGGCAGTGGCTTTGCATCTTGCAGAGCTGGGCTCAGGGCACTGGACTTCAGTGGCTGCAGTGCTCGGGCTTAGGTGCCCTGTGGCATGTGGAAGCTTCCCGAACCAGGGATTGAACCTGTGTCCCCTGCATTGTCAGGCAGAGTCTTAACCTCTGGAGCCCCAGGGAAGTCCTCATTCTGACCTTTTAAATCACGATGTAATTCACATATCGTAAAGTTCACTATTTAATGGCGTACAAACCAGTGGTTGTTTGTCTATTTACATTTCATAACCACCCCTAATGTTTAATTGCAGAGCACTTTCATCACCCAAGAAAGAAAACTCTGTTAACTATTACCAGCCACCTCTTGTTTTCCTCTTCCCGCAGCCCTTGGCAACGATTAGTCCACTTTCTGGCTCTGTGAATTCGCCTACTCTAGATGTTTCATGTCCTAGGAGTCACACAGTCTATGGTCTTTGGGGCCTGACTGCTTTCACTTTGCAGGGCTCCCCCATGTTACGGCACATATGACTACTCATCCCGTCTGGTTCTTAAACGTCCTCCGGGCGGCCCCTCGTCTATACCATAACCGTTTTGTCCTCTGAGAATCTACTGAGTTAACTGTCACCTCAGAGACCAGCCAGACTGCACACGCTGTGATGGGGCTTCCTGGACGTTTCTCCCTAGGAGGACTGGACAGGCCTGAGATCCTCTCTTTCTTCCCCACACTTTCCTCTCTATTCTGTTCCTCAAATCCTTCTTTGTTGAGAGTTTGGGCTAAGGTTCTGCAAACCAAGCCCAGGGACACCTCACCTACCTCTTCATCCGAGCCTAGCAGCCTGTGTAGAGGACACGGAGGGAGAAGCGTTGAACCTGGCCAAAGAGCATGCCACCGCCTCCTCATTGTCCTGCCTGCTGTGACGGGACAGGGGAGGGAGAAAGACTGTGGATAGGACGGACGGGGACCTGCTTCCTGGGTCTGGCTCTGTGGCCTGCTGGTTCTCTTAGCTTGGGCGATTCTCCTCCCTCGAGACCTCTGATCCCTCGATAGCAAAATCAAGGTTGTGCATGAAAGATACCTGAAGTCAGGCCTGGTGCTGACAACCTGACTGTGACTCTGGGCTTCTTCCCGGACCTTCTTGCCTGGGTTCAGATCTTGGTGCCAGTGTAACCCCACACAGCACACAAAGAACCCCCAGACGTGTCTAAGGATAGGATTCTCCACAGCTGATTGGAAGAGACAACGTTAGAAGAGTCTGACCAGCTCACAGGGTCTATTTGAGTACCTGTGCACTCACGGCAGTAATCCCTGGTAGACACGTTATACACGAAGTGGCAATTTCTGTGACACCTCGTTAACATAAATGAATCAATGGGACATAAGGAGTCTTGTTATGGTGATGTCATTTGACCCACTGAGCTCCTTCTCAGTGCCGAGAATCACAGAGTGATGTGTCATCAAAAATTATTCTTAATTTTGCTTTTTATTTTTTAAAATCTATTTTTAACCGGAGGATGCTTACTCCACCATGTTGCATTGTTTCTGCCATACAACATGAATCAGGCCCAGGCATACACATGCTGCCTCCGTCCTGAACCTCCCTCTCGCCCCCTACCCTATCCAAGCTTCCAGGTGCTCACAGAGCAGCAGTCAGCTGTTACTTTTGAAAGACCCTCTCTCCATTCTGTAGAAAGATTCCTACCTGAGTTAAATATTTTTCTAGGCTTATATTCATTCATTAGCACATATTCATTCATTTTATAGAATCAGTTTGTTTAAATAAAGTCGTGAAAGTCACTTGCTTTTCCAGCAGCTGTTTATGAAATTATTTTTCTGCCTGTGATATCCTGGCTGTTCCATGCACAGGTGAAATGCCTTCTACTGGTGGGCGGGGTATTTCCTCTTAAAGGTGGGAGAAGGGCAACTGTGGAGAGGAAGATGAGAAAGCAGCACAGCACTTGACTCAGATGCAGGCGCAGGGACGCTGTTACCATAAAAGCCTGAATTGCGGCTCTGGAAATTTGTTCCTTTCGGCCCATGAGCTCTTCGGAAAGTCTTCCCTTATCCCCAAAGGGACACCACCCTGGTCTGAAGACAGGAAGGGCTGTCAGTTCCAGGAATCTTGTCTCTTGCCCTGCAGCCTCTCTTTCCTCCCCCAGCTGGTCTCCTGATTCTGGGACGTGAGGAACTCACTGGAACACCCTGTGCCCTTCACAGAGCAACCTTCTGTTTATTGCAAAGGTCACAGTGTGTATGCATCGTTGGAAGTCAGGGTCCCGGCGGTGTGGCGGAATCCTATCGCATGATTCAGCCCTGAAGTTTAACCTGCGAGTCTGCTTCCTGTCCGGGACTCCTGTTTCTCCACCTGATGCCCCACGTATTTTTCATATGCTCGCCTCCCTTTCTAACTTTCTTACTTTGGGGGTTTACTTTTTTTGGGGGGGAGTTTACTTTTGTCCAGATACAAGTGTCCATGAGCCTCTGATCCACAAAGAAAAGTAGCATTTTCCTTTTTCTCTCCAGCCCCACCCCATCCCCCACAAGGCACCACAGCCAGCCCTGTGCTTAGGGTGAACTTCATCCTGCTTCCCGGTAAAGGAGGTTTCCTGTCCTCCTCCCCAGCTCCCCACGTCTTACCGTCTTCCCCGGTCCAGACAGACTACGCTCCCTACTAATCGGCTACTCCTGTCCCAAGTCCCAGATGAACGCTTGGTTCCTTCCGAGGCACCTCTATCAATAATTTTCAAGGACGATGACCTTGACTGACAGCCTCAGAGATGCACCCTGAGGCTCTCAGCTAGTGAAGAGCCTCCAGATGTCCTCCATGAAGCCTGCAAAGTCCGCCCGCAGCCCTGCTAGCCAGTCCTCCCGACCCAGCTGAACTCCCTTCCAGGGTGCTGCTGTCATTTGGCAGGTGGTCTGACACACAGATGCATTAAGTATTGGTTAACAGCGCTTTGTCAATGTTTCCAGGTTTTTCTCTCCCCCAGGTTGTTGTTTTTCTTTTTACCCCCATCACACTGTAACTTCTGAAAGCAGAGGCTGTTCTGAGTTTTGTATCAAGTGAATAGCAAATATTTGAACAATGATACCAAAAGCTATTTGAACCATTCCCTTTGTTCAAAAGTATTTAAACAACTGTTGAAAATAGCATAAAGCCAGGCCTTGGTCATTTAGGATCTTGAAATATTGCTGAGAGAGAAACTGACCCCGTGACCCTGGAGTGAAGCTGGACGGTGCCCGCTCGGCAGGAGGAAGCACTGGAGAGGCCGTGAGGGCTTCGGAAACGGGGGGCGGGGCTGGGCCCTGAAAACTGAGGCAGCGGGGGCTCGATGGAGGAGATAGGAACAGGGGACAGCCTGGAGAGGGGTTCACCGCCTCGGCAAGCGTTCATGGGCCAAAAGCACGTGAGAGTCGGGGGACCTGGCGTTTCAGAGCACTCAACCCTGTGGCGCCTCAGTCTCCTCCGTTCCTGCAGGGTGGGGGGGGACAGCGTGTGTCAGTGACTCAGCACACATCTGCAGGCAGGGCACACACTCTATGTGCGTGAACTTTCACTCCGCCCAAGTTACAGTCTGAACACGGGGAGCTGGACGAGCTTCCCAGGGACCCCTGAATGCAGCGGGGTCTCAGGAAATGCCTACGGGCTGGCAGAGTAGGGGGTGCGGTGCGTCCAGATTGGGGGAGAGGAAGGAGGAGAGAACAGGCGACCTCAGCTCTCTGAACCAGCTCCGGGGGGACTCAGCAGGACTTCCGATGGACAATCACCCACCTCAGCGGGCGGTGCTCCCACCTGGCACAGCTCCGGTGGGAACTCAGGATCCTCCCCACCAGGCAGGCGGGGGATTCCAAGACTCACTTCCTCTCCAGCCCGTGTCTTTGGGGTTCTCTGTAGAGCTGTGTCTGGACTCAGAGCTGATGGCAGGGCTCCCGGCTCAGGTGAACAGAGAGCGGCCCTCAGGACTGAAGCTGAGGCTGCCTCTGGTCCTGCCAGTGTATCAGGCTGGCTCTGCCCTCTCATGACCCCAGGTGCTGGGGACGCTCAGAGCTCCGGGAGGCCCTGAAACACACCGGGTCCGCCTCCTCTCCTGGGACCCCGGGAGGGTCAGTCTCAGGGCAGAAGGGATGAGGCCCTGCAGAATCTGGTCGCCTGCTTTGGTCTTGAGGCAGAGGACGTTAGGGTCTCCTTGAGGAGCTGGCGCTTGTGGTTCCACCTTGGCCGCAGGGAGACTCAGAGGGAGAAGTACCCACCTCAGCGGGCGGTGCTCCCACCTGGCACAGCTCCGGTGGGAACTCAGGATCCTCCCCACCAGGCAGGCGGGGGATTCCAAGACTCACTTCCTCTCCAGCCCGTGTCTTTGGGGTTCTCTGTAGAGCTGTGTCTGGACTCGAGCTGATGGCAGGGCTCCCGGCTCAGGTGAACAGAGAGCGGCCCTCAGGACTGAAGCTGAGGCTGCCTCTGGTCCTGCCAGTGTATCAGGCTGGCTCTGCCCTCTCATGACCCCAGGTGCTGGGGACGCTCAGAGCTCCGGGAGGCCCTGAAACACACCGGGTCCGCCTCCTCTCCTGGGACCCCGGGAGGGTCAGTCTCAGGGCAGAAGGGATGAGGCCCTGCAGAATCTGGTCGCCTGCTTTGGTCTTGAGGCAGAGGACGTTAGGGTCTCCTTGAGGAGCTGGCGCTTGTGGTTCCACCTTGGCCGCAGGGAGACTCAGAGGGAGAAGTGGGAGCCGTCCAGCCTCCTTCCTGGACTCTGAATTCTGGGTGAAGGGACGTTGTCTTTCCCCCTTGGGGGCTTGCTGGAATCTGGAGGCCAGTTTCCCCAGCTCTTCTACTAACGGTCCCAGGGGACCTTGGCTGGACACTGAGGCCCTGCCCTGGGCTCCAGCCCTGGAGGATGAGCGGGTGACGCTGAGCTCCAAAGAGTGAGTCTCGGGTGGGTCCGGCCGGGCTGAGCCCCTTTCCTAGATGGACCTTTGTTGGCAAAGTAATGTCTCTGCTTTTTAATATGCTGTCTAGGTTGGTCATAACTTTTCTTCCAAGGAGCAAGTATCTTTTAATTTCATGGCTGCAGTCACCAACTGCAGTGATTCTGGAGCCCCCCAAATGAAATCTGTCACTGTTTCCACTGTTTCCCCATCTACTTGCCCTGAAGAGATGCGGCCAGATGTCATGATCTTAGTTTTCTGAATGTTGAGTTTCGTTTTTTTTTGAGTCTTGAGTTTCAAACCAACTTTTTCACTTTCCTCTTTCACTGTTATGCGTAATGTACTATAATAATTTAAAAAAACGAAATGGAGAGGTAGTGGAATCTGACTTCCATGCTTGTCCTGAGAATTAAACAGCGTTACTTACGAAAGCCCCGGCTCGGGCCCAGCAGACACTCAGTAAAGCACAGCTCCTGCTTGTTTCTTCTCTGCTTGGCCCTCATTTCCTTCATGACCTTCTTCACCTTCTGTTGACTTGTGTTAATTTCCAAGTTCAGGGTCTCTGTTGTATGCCTCCCCCCCCAAAACATACACTGAAGCCTTAATCTTCTATAAGGAGATAGTGTCGTTAGGGAGATAGTCAAGGATCCAGGTTAGAAGAATTATAAGGATAGCACCCGAATCCGACTGGAATGCTGTTTCTTATTTATTTGTTATTTTTTGGCTACTCTGAGCCGTCTGCTGGATCTTAGTTCCCTGACCAGAGATCGAACCTGTTCCTGCCTGCAGTGGAAGTGCAGAGTCCTGACCACTGGACGCCCAGGGAATTCCCAGGAACAGTGTCTTTGCAGGAAGAGGAAGAGGCGGCACGTCTCTCTGTCTCTCCCTGTGTGTCTGCAGACACAGCAGAGGCCATGTGAGGATGTGGCAGGAAGGCGACTGTCCACAAGGCAGGAAGAGAGAGGCTTCCCCAGAAGCCGACGGACGGCGCCTGGGTTTCGACATCCAGCCTCCAGAACAGGGAGGAAGTACGTTTCTGTTGTTTCAGTGACTGAATCTGTGGTGTTTTTCACGGCAGCCCTGGTAGGCTGACACTCTGCCTGCGGGCACGGTCGGGCGGCCGGCTCTCCCCACGGGCACTGCTTCTCAAGCCCCACCGGGGGCTTGCCTTCCTCAGCTCGGCTGCTTTTATCCTGCCATTGCTGGGCACTTAGAAAGTTCAAATTTATCTTAGTGTTAGCTTGAGGAAAACATGATTAGGGGGAAAATCTGCTATAAAAACAAATTACCTTGTGGGTTCCTGAGACAAACATGAGCTGTGTTTGGAAAGTCGGTATAACTGCTCTCTCCCCGCAGATGCTGATAGTCAAGTGTTGGCTGTAAATTACACAAGCACACACAGAGAAACGGAGGTGCGTGTGTGGGCTGTGTGGATTGTCCAGCCTGTCTCAGCCCAAAGGAACCAGTTTACATGCAAGTGAGGGTGGGGAGCAGAGAATGAGACAGAAGAGCGTGACTTTTGCAATTATTAAACAGGGTAAGACAACCTAGATCCAACACTCTTACAAATTATATAACCTTGAGTCAGTTACCTTTGCAAAACAGGGATAAAGTACTTACCGCAAAGGGTGATGGGGAAGATTCACGTGAGACAATGTTTGCCAAATGTGGACAAACCCTAATTGTCTTCCTTCTCTGTTTTGAAATAGAATCAATCAAGCAGATGTTTTCTTACAGACCTTGTGCTCAGAGGCATGGACTGCAGCCCACCAGCCTCCTCTGTCGATGGAATTCTCTCACCAAGACTACTGGAGTGGGTTGCCGTGTCCTCCTCCCGGGGATTAAACCTACGTCTCTTATGTCTCCTGCCTTGGCGGGCATGTTCTTTACCACTAGTGCCACCTGGGAAGCCCTTTTATAGACCGACAGAGTGTAAAGCAGAGGTGAGGAACGCCCAACTGTCTCCCAGGAGGTAACTATACGAAGAGTAAGCTCGCATCAGAGGATGGCAAACTTAGAGGAAGAGATCGAAGGAAAGAGGGCTTAGTTCTTAGGAGAGGCTTAAAACACAATCTACCGAATTAAATGGAGCTATTAAATGCGTGGACAGTTTATTTTTGAGCAACACCGGGGTTTGGGGTGCCTGCTGTCTGCACAACTGAAAATTCGAGTGTGACTTTACAGTCAGCTTTCTGCATCCGTGGATTCATCTGTGACCTGGATGGCTTTAGTGTCTACATTTGAACTGTTTTCTCTATGAAGGAAAAATGAAAGCTTTCTCTTACCCCACTTTGAGTATTTTCTCTCTTTCCATATTCAAATCCATTTTTATAAATCTGGATTGATCCAATTTTATAAATTCCTACATGTGTGTAGGAATTTATTTTTTAATTCATTTGATACCTATCAGTTAAATATCTACCGTTTACAAAAAGCTGCCTGTGGTTTCTTTGTCTTAGATAAGTCTTTGTTGAAATCTGAAGGAAGCAGGAATGGGTACCTGTTAGGAACGGTACAAAGAACTCTAGGACTCATCAACTTGACATAGGCAAAACATGTTTTCTTCACTGGCCATGCCATGCAGCTTCTTGTGGGTCTTAGTTCCCCGACCAGGGGGTCCACGCTTCCTCTGTAGGCAGAGTCTTAACCACTGGACCACCACCTTGCACTCCTAATGTGCAAATATGACACGTGCGAATTAAAAATATAACCATTAGGATAAATCCGTTACCTTTGTTTCACCTAAAATTCTGTGGCCCACACTAATGTGGCCTTGGGAATAACTTAAACCAGCTTAAATCCTGGCTCTGATATGTATTAGCTGTGTAGCCTTGGAAAAACTACCTTCCGTCTTTGACTTCCAGGTTCCTCATTTGTAAAGTAGGGTTGAGGATTCTTGCTCACAAGAAATGTCAAAGAACCGAATGAAATACAGCACATAAAGTATGCAGACTGGTTTGGTGCTTGGCACAAAGTATGCCTCTGGTTAGTGAGAACTTAATTGATTAGAGATGGCAATTTAGATTCATTAATTTCCAAATATAGTTTGGTTTGAATGGAAACAAAGACAAAAAGGGTAACCCATCTGATTCCATCGTAGTGGACTAGATTTTCCTTGGAATAGTAAGAGCTGTTATCTCCAAGGAAGTGTCAGAAATCATGAGAGTAGCTGGCCGAAGATTGGTGAACGGCTGTGGCGGGTACATTATGATTGGAGCCAGATACTGCATACAGCTTCTGAGTGGCCTGGAGGGAGCGCTGTCCAGTCACCAGGGTGCTGAAATGACCCCAAGCTGCACACAGCATGTGGCAAGGCGTTTTGCCTGAACCTATCTCTGCTCCCTAAAGATCACCTCTCAGGCACCCCTCCTCCCCTCCCCCTTTCTCACAGTCTGTCACCCCAGCCTCCTACCTCCAGCTCGCTTTCTCACTCACACCACCCCTCACCCCTCACTGCTTCTCTCCTAGCTAGCGGATTGCCAACCCTCCTGCAAATAAAGCTCACTGGTGCTAACATGCTGCATTCCAGGATGGTGCTGCGTGTGGGAAGTGATGGAGTGAGCCTTTGAGAATTTCTCCCCCAGTCACTAATAGCTGCTGGTGTTAATGTGGCTTGATTACAGCCTCAAGGACCGAAGACGCTGAGGATGACGCTTTTCTGAAACATGGTTGTAGCTGCCTGTACTTCTGGCTGATGCTTTCAGCTCCATCTCCCATGGTTCTCAGCACGGATGCTCGGGTCTCCATCCGTTCAGCTCTGCATGTGACGCTCTGCTCCGCTTCCTGTCTTCTTCTTGTTCCTTAAGCTTAGGATAGCCTTCTTTCTTCTTCTGTTAAGATGTATCTTTCCTATATTTAAATGTCCAATTTAAGATTCTCCCCCTCCATGGGGAATATAGCCAATATTTTATAATACCTACAAATGGAAAGTAGGTTTGGAAATGGAAAATTGAAGGGCAGGGATCAAGCTGTGTTCTGTGTTTTATTTATTTCGTTCCAAACACTGACGCAGGATATGCTGTAAAAGTGAAGTTGCTCAGTCGTGTCCGACTCTTGTGACCTCATGGACTGCAGCCCGCCAGGCTCCTCTGTCCATGGGATTCACCGGGCAAGAATACTCGAGTGGGTGGCCATCCTCTTCTTCAGGGGATCTTCCTGACCCAGGGATTGAGCCCGTGTCTCCCGCATCTCCTCCATTGGCACTACGCCACCTGGGCAGCCCAATATGTGCCTGGCATCATGGCCGCCGCTCCTGCTGGGAGGGAGCGGATGGCCCATGGCTCTGCATTTCTGGGACCCTCGGGAGCTGTGGGGATTTTCTACAACCTTTTTATCAGGGTCATCTCTATGCTTGTATCTTCTCTTATGCTTCCTTTTGCGGTTGGTTCTTCCCACGGCTCTCTTTTCCTGTCCTCTCTTTATCCTTCTGCTTATTTACTATGATGTAACCTTTCAAGAAATGTTAAGATCCTGGGGTAGTTTCTTTGGAAATGCTGCGGGCAAAGAAAACAGTGACTCTCTGTCTGGAGATGATACATGAACACAGAAGAAATCTCGGAGATCACACATCTGACTCGGCCATGCAAAAAGTGATCCAAGGGCCGGATGGGGAAGAAGCGTTTCCACTCAGCCACCTGATTAAATGGCTACTGAGGGTGAGGTTAATGGTCAATAATCTTGCACCGTAAGTCCCAGGAGAACATTTCCAGGGACCAACACTCAACTATGCAAAATAAAAGGACTGTAACAATTTGAGCTGGCGTGGATGTCATATTTACATACATTTGCATACACCTACAACAACCCCGCCCTGCAATCTCTTCTTGGTTATTTCTGAAGTGAGACTGTTTCATTGCTTCCCTTGTTTGTCACTTTTAGTTTCTCATTTCTCTATTCCTTTTCACCCACTCGCAGTCTTTGGCCCAGATCCCCTGCAGCGTTCAAGGGGAAAAAGTATTCACAGAACATTAAAATTAAACTTCAGACAAGTGTGTTTCTCTGACCATCTGGCCCCCTCTAGAACAGCCACTTCTCGAAGACAGGGGCTCTTGGCCTCAATATTCCATCTAGAACCCAGAAAACGGGGATGCTCAGTGAGCCCCACGCTGAGGAGGTGGATGGTTGCAGGCGGAGCCAGTCGGAGTGGTTGGGACATAGCCTAACAAGGGTTTTAATGCAAGACTATATATTCCGTGAGGGCAGGGACTTTCTTCCCTATCGCGTTACCTCCAAGACTTAGTCCAGCTTCAGATACAGAGTAGACCGTATACCTGTGGGGAATACATGAATGTTAGGTAAGGGGAAAAAGCCAGGAATCAATTAGTTGTCTACTGAATATTTATTTAGTAGTGAAAATCATAACTCTTCATGCTTTTAGAAACTTCACAGTCTTCCTGTCACTTGCTCTCTCACAGGTTTCAGGGAAAGTGCCAGGTGAAGTCTTAAGCGCTATACAAGTGAGCTATGTTGTTATTTCAACACAATTAATCAATTTTTGGAAGAAATATTCTCAGCCCTAGATTATATTTCTGGGAGGCAGAGTTACAAAATTTAACCTTAAGAAGTTTTTAGAGATGAGCGACAGATAAAGAATTTCTTAATAAAGAGATTTAAGTGGTGTGTACGCTGCTGTATATAAATAGATAGCTAACAAGGACCTGCTGTATAAGCACAGAGAACTCTACCCCGTACTCTGTGATGACCTATATGGGGAAAGAAGTTTAAAAAAGTGGATATACACATATATATATATCTCCTGGGGGAGGGCATGACAGCCCACTCCAGTGTTCTTTCCTGGAGAATCGGAGGGGCCTGGTGGGCTGCAGTCCATGGGGTTGAAAGCAGCTGGACACAAGTGGAGTGACTTAGCAAGCACACGCGTGTGTACATATGTGCACATATATGTAGAATTCACTCACTTTGCTGCACAGCAGAAACAACGTTGTAAATCAACCATATTCCAATAAAAACTAATAAAAATAGACATTTACGTGCAGGCCTGGAGAATCCAATCTGAGCCATCTTAAACTAAAGAGGAGAATTTATCATTAGATTCCAGAGGTATCCCATGGACCTGGTGGTGGTTCTGAAGCAGGTACACAAATCCTGAGAGCCCTCCTTTCAAGAGGTTAGGCTTAGTCCCCCTCCCCCGGAGCCTGGACTGGACCTAGGGTGGCTCACTCCCGATAAACGGAAGGTGGAAGCAGCAATGACGTGTGACTTCTGAGACGTGGCCGTTGCGTTAGCTTCAGGGCTGCTGTCAGGGGTACCAGAAACTGGGTGACTTAAACAGCAGAATATGTCTCGTGGTTTTGGAGAAGTCACAGAAGCCCGAGCCCTGGATGTTGGCATGTTGCTCCCTTCTGGGGGCTGTGAGAGGAATGCTTGCTTTGCCGCTGCTGGTGGGCTGGCCACCCTTCTCCCCAGGGTTCTCCTTGTCTCGGCCTTCACTGTCACACAGCAGTTTTCCTTTATGCATGTCTGGGTCCAAAGTTCCCTACTTTTTTTTTTTTTTTTGAAACAAGAAAACATTTATTACAGGGCCATATAAAGAAGTGGGTGGCTAATGCTTTAAGAATTCCAAGATTACTGAAAGCTTTCCACCAAGCCCTTTTAGAGGAAAGATGAGGATGGGGTGTGTTGTGCTGAGTCACACAGTCATGTCTGACTCTGCGACCCCATGGACGGTAGCTCCTCTGTCCATGGGATTCTCCAGGCAAGAATACTGGAGTGGGCTGCCATTTCCTTCTCCAGGGGACCTTCCCAACCCAGGGATCAAACCCAGGTCTCCCGCATTGTAGGCGGATTCTTTTCCATCTGAGCCAAACTTCTTGGTGCCAATCTTTTGTTCTTTTTTTTTTTCCCCTCCGAGTCTTTCCTGATGAGCCTATTTGCATGGCAGCAAAGGGGATGCAGACAGGAAAGACGGACTCGTGGACAGACTCGTGGACAGAGCGGGGGAAGGAGGGTGCGAGGCGAATCGAGACAGTCGCGCGGGAACGTGTGCGTTACCACATGTGAAATTAGACAGCCAGTGAGAAGGCAGGGTGGAGGGAGCAGAAGTCTGGTGCTCTGTGACAGCCCAGAGGGCTGGGATGGGGTGGGAGCGGGGAGAGAGGTTCAAGTGGGCGGGAACGAATGGATACCCATGGCCGATTCACGCTGACGTGTGGCGGAAACCAACACAGTATTGTAAAGTCTTTACCTTCCAATTAAAAATACATAGATTTAAAAAAGTTGCCCCTTTTTATATAAGGACATGAGTCGCATTGAATTAGCACCCACCTTAATTACCTCATTTTACTTTATTAAAATTTTTTAAATTTTATACTGAAATAGAGTCAATTAACAATGTGTCAGTTTCAGGTATGTGGTAAAGTAAATCAAGTATACGTGACACGGACCTATTTTTTCCCGATTCTTTTTCATTTAGCTTATTGCAGAATACTGAGTAGAGCTCTTTTCCATTTGGCTTATCACCCAACACTGAGTAGAGTTCCTTGTGCTGTGCAGTACGCCCCTGTTGGCTATCTGCTTGATTGCGTCATTACTGAAGAGCGTTTCTGGGTCTGGCTGTGCTGGGCGCGCAGGCTCTTCAGCTTTAGCTGCAGCCTGCGGGATCTAGGTCCCTGACCAGGGGCTGAGCCCCGGCCCCCTGCATGGGAGCGCCCAGGCCCAGCCGCTGGACCACCAGGGAAGTCCCAGCCATTTGTCTTAAATATAGCAGTGTGTGCATGTGACGGCCTCATTTAATGTGAGTACTTCTGTGAAGACCTTATCTCGAAATAAGGTCACATCCTCAGGTATTGAGGGGAGGACTGCAATACGTGAATTTTGGGAAAGACACAGTTGAAGCCATAGCAGTCATAAGCGGTCCTCTGGCTTCCTTCTTGCTCCGTCTCCCAGATCACTGACTCTGAGTCCAGCTGCCGTGCTGTGAAAACACCCAAGGTCTGCTCGGCAGGGACCAAGGCCTCCTGCTAACGACCAGGTGGCTGAGCCGCACTGAAAGCAGCTGCTCCAGTTTTCGGGATGACTGCCGCTCTTGAGGGCATCTTTCCCCTCCAGCTTCATGGGGATATGCTGCTGCTGCTGCTGAGTCGCTTCAGTCGTGTCCGACTCTGTGCGACCCCAGAGACGGCAGCCCACTAGGCTCTGCCACCCCTGGGATTCTCCAGGCAAGAACACTGGAGTGGGTTGCCATTTCCTTCTCCAACACATGAAAGTGAAACATGAAAGTGAAGTCGCTCAGTCGTGTCCGACTCTTTGCGACCCCATGGACAGCAGCCCACCAGGCTCCTCCGTCCATGGGATTTGCCAGGCGAGAGTACTGGAGTGGGGTGCCGTTGCCTTCTCCTCATGGGGATATAATTGACAATTAAAAATTGGTTGCATTTAAGATTATAACTGGATGGTTTGTTTTGTTTCTCAGGCAGCTTCTGAAATCTTAGTTCCCTGACTAGGGATCGAACCTAGGTCAACAGCAAAGGAAGGGCCAAGTCTTAACCACTAGACCACCGGAGAAGTCCCAACGATTCGATATACCTATACCTGAAATAATCACCATAATCAATCCAATTAACTTAATCATCACCTCACACAAGTACTGTGTGTGTACATATATATATGTATGTTGGGGGTGCTAGTGGTAAAGAGCCTGCCTGCCAGTGCCGGAGATGCGAGGACGTGGGTTTGACCCTGGGTCAGAAGATCCCCTGGAGAAGGAAATGGCAACTCACTCCCGTATTCTTGCCGGGGAAATCCATGGACGGAGGAGCCGGGCAGGCTGCCATCCGTGGGGTCGCCCAGAGTCAGACAGGACTGCGCTGCGGTGTGTACATCCGGTCTGTGGAACGGGTTCATCTTTCATAACTGAAACGGTGCGCCTGGACCAACGGCTCCTATTTTCCACTTACTCTAGCCCTTGGTAACCAGCTCTACTCTCTGCCACTCTGAGTCTGATTTTTTAGATTCTGCATGTAAGTGAGACATGCAGTATTTGGCTTATTTCATTCAGGACAGTATCTTCAGGTTCATACAGGTTATTGCAAACGGCAGGATTTCCTCATTTCTGAGGCTGAATGACATTCCACGCCTGTGTGCATGTGTGTAAACCTATACGTACACACATATGTCCATGTGTGTAACCTTTTCTTTATCCATTCATTTGCTGACAGATAGTTTCCATTTCTTGGTGACTGTGAACAAGGCCGCAATAAACACGGGACTGCAAATATTTGTGACATTGTTTCCTTTGGATATATGCCCAGAAATAGGGTTGCTGGATCAGAATGGATTTCTATGTTTAATGTTTTTAGGAAGCACCATGCTGCTTTCTGTATTGTCTGTACTGATCTCCCCTCCCACCACGGGTGTACAAGGACTCCGGCTGACCCCTTGACTGCAGCCGTATGAGAAACTCTGGGTAGAACCACTTGGCTCAGCTACCCTGGAATATCCAACTTGCAGAAATTGTGACATAATGAATGTCTGTTATTTTAAGCTGCTAACTTTGGGGGTAGCTTTCATGCGGCAGGAGAAAATTAAAGTGGACCCTACTGGAAGGGACAAGGGAGGAACCGACAGGCATGTCTCCTCTGCCTACTGGCTTTCTCTAGGACTTCATCCATAGAGAGAGACATGAGCACCTCGTGGCTTTTGAGTTTACCTGTTACAGTTCCAGTAATGCAGAAATCCCAATTTCAATTTCCGCGAGAGCGCGGGTCAGCTGGGGCAGGGACGGATCGCTGTAGGGACGAGTCCAGGCTTCCTGGGACATGGAGAGTTTATCTTTGGGGGAGTTAACTAAGAAAAAGAACACTAGGGAATTCCCTGGTGTTCAAGACTTGGAGCTTTCGTTGCCAAGAGCACAGATTCAATCCTTGTTCGGGGAACTAAGATCCTGCAAGCTGCTGGGTGTGGCCAGAAAAAAAAGAAAAAAGGAAAAAGAACACACGATTACACACGAAGAATGATTTCTTGAGGTGGACGAGAAAATAAATAACAGCAAATTAAAAATGTTCTATCAGTGAAAATACCAATGCATTACAAAAAAGAAAAAAAATGGTTTGACGTTTGTGTCAGTTAAGCCTGACGATTGGAAGTGGCTTCTGTGACTATGTTCTCTGTCCATTTCAGACCCGCGTGCGTCTGAGTGCTGTGGCCACAGGAGTGCAGTCGTCTGAGTTCTGACTCCACACCGTCATGCCTAAGGCGGGAGAGCTGGCACAATGGGTGATATCCGGAACGCTGTTCTCCACTGGGGTGACTACTAATGTGTGCCAGGTCGCTTCAGGCATGTCCAACTCGTCGCCCCCTATGGACTGTGGCTGCCAGGCTTCTCTGTGCATGGGATTCTCCAGGCGAGAATACTGGAGCCTGTTGCCATGCCTTCCTTCCTGGGATCTTCCCCACCCAGGGATCAAGCCAGCGTCTCTTACGTCTCCTGCATTGGCAGGTGGCTTCTTCACCACTCGCGCTGCCTGGAAAGTCCTGGAATGACTACCAATAGCTGAACTAAATGCCAGGCTATTTAGAAATCATAAGAATATATGTAATAAACCCAAGCAGAGTGTAGTCCCATCTCAACCACCCCTTAGCTGGGTCTCACATTGCCAGCAGCCACTCTGGGTGAGGGAATGCAGGCGAAATCAAGGTGGAAAGAGGCAGTGGTTTTAACCAATTGTGGCTAAAAATACCTTCTTTCTAAAACTTTACAAAAAGGCATTGATGATGTGAGCACGTAGCTATGGCCTTCCTAGGGCCCTGGGAGAGTCCTGGCAGGTAAGGAGCCCTGAAGCCTTGGTACGTCACCCTTCTGGAAAATTTGTCCCTGGGAAGAGTCTTGTATTAATAGAACACAGTGATTCCTGGAAGCTTAACCTGGTGGATGGGGCAAATGTTTCCTGAGAAAATGAAAAAAAAAAACCCCATGAGGATACATAATTATACAGTGAGCTGAGGTCGGGGCAGTCTAAGAGAGCGGAAACGTGGAAGTGGAGCGTTGACTCAAACTCGCAGAGTCGATGTGAGGGATTGCTTACTGTGGGAAAGGACGTCTGGGTGAGTGGGAAGAATGTTCCAGGCAGATACGTAGCATGTGTGAAGGGAGGAGGTGTAAAGACTGTGGCTGATTTGAGGGGCACAGCAGATATAGCAGGGATGCTGGCGTGAAGGGCGTGAGGATGGGGTTGCTTGAGAAGTGACCCAGGAAATCAGCCTAGGTCAGGTCACGCAGGGCCTTCCGAGTCATGCTGAGTCTTCTTTGGACTCTACTCTGAAGGAAGTGGGGCATCAGTGAAGGGTTTTCAGCAGGGAATTTGGACGATCAGATTTGTATAAGCCTAACACAACCCTGAATATTCACTGGAAGGGCTGATGCTGAAGCTGAAGCTCCAGTTTGGCCACCTGATGGGAAGAGCTGACTCGCTAGAAAAGACCCTGATGCTGGGAAAGACTGAAGGCAGGAGAAGAGGATGACAGAGGATGAGATGGTTGGATGGCATCACCGACTCAATGCACATGAGTCTGAGCAAACCCTGGGAGAGAGTGGAGGACAGAGGAGCCTGGCGTGCTGCAGTCCATGGGGCCACAGAGTCAGACAGGACTTAGCAACTGAACAGCAACAACAAAGCTCCCACACTTGGAGCCAGTGTGGGAGACTTGGCCGCATCAGAAGGAAACCTTCCGCAGATACGTTAGAGACCCGATAGACTCTTACTCAGGGACAGCATCCAGTCTAGCAGACTGGAGAGCTCTGAAGAGCTGTGCAGTGCGAGAGAGTTTTACAGGCCAAAGTGAGTAGGAACGAGGAAGTTAAACTGGGCATTTGCTTTTTGTTTGATGTTTTGCAGATTGCATTTCACTATAGTTATTCCTGGAGAAGGAAATGGCAACCCACCCCAGTATTCTTGCCTAGAAAACCCCTTGGGCAGAAGAGACTGGCAAGCTACAGTCTGCCAATTGGGGTTGCAAAGAGTTGGCCACGACTGAGCGACTGAACGCATAGTTAATTACAACGTATTGAATAAAAATTCCTGTGCTATATGGCTAAAAAAGTTAAAAACAAAACGAAACTGGGCACTTGCTGATCGGGTGAAGCAGGGTCGTTTCCTTACAAGGAGAGAAGGAAAGTCTTGGCTGCCGATCAGGTGACTTGTGCTGAGTAGGCAAGCAGTGCTGGGGGGACCTAGGGCTTTCTTTTCTGGGGGAGCAGAGAAATGTAGTTTTGCTTTGTTGATATGGGGCTTAGCATGAGTCCATTTTGGGTCTATTGCGGTTACTTTAACAGAGGAAACTGGAACCCCTTTGTATCTCAAACACAGAAATGCGGGGCGGCAGCGGGGGGGAAGCCCTAATAAGACAATTTAAAGACATGACTGAGCTCAAATCTCAGGAAAGGAAACCCCTGAGAGCCAGAACTGAAGAGACCTCCTAAATGCGGGGAAGGGAGTGGAACTTGAACCATGGCCCCAGCGGAAGGGGACTAGGTTAGGGTCTGTAGGGTTGAGGCCAGTCTTGAATGATCAGACTCGTTGGGGGGTTGTCTGGGCCGCAGGCTTGGCGCAGGCAGGCTGCAGTGACTGGCTTCAGGAGTCACAAATCCAGCTGTCCACCCAAGCCTCTGTGCGAAGGGCCAGGACGCCAGAGAACTGCCCTCAGCTTCTGACATGGAGGCCTCTCAGAGGCCTCCCTGCTCTCCCGGCGCGTGGGCTGCATTAGCTTCTGACGTGGAGATCTTAGAGGCCTCCCCCGTCTCCTGGCGCGTGGGCGCATTTGCAATACATCATCCTTTTCTTTTTGGCTGCGCTGGGTCTTTGCTGCAGCAGAGGGGCTCCTTCCTAGTTGCAGTGTGCGGGCTGAGCTCCCTGACAGCATGTGGGGTCTCGGTTCCTGGACCGCGGCCACCAGCAAGCGAGCCTTCGCTCCCGGCTGCCAGCGAGCGAGCCTTCGCTCCCGCGCTGGATGGCAGATTCTTAGCCACTGGACCACCAGGAAAGTCCCTTCACCCACGTGTTAACTGAGACCCTGCTGTACGTCAGAGACC
Source organism: Aepyceros melampus (assembly GCA_006408695.1). Lineage (NCBI taxonomy): Eukaryota > Metazoa > Chordata > Mammalia > Artiodactyla > Bovidae > Aepyceros > Aepyceros melampus. Next base: position 90,604 of record SJXQ01012641.1, read on the forward strand.
GTGTCCTAGGGGTTCAAAGATTAAAAAGAAGAAAAAGTGGCCCCTTTAAATCTGCTGAGTGACCATCTAGGAACATGTCCAGTGAAAAAGTGTTTGGCGCCTGTTGGAGTTTCTTTTCCTGAGCTGGTCTTTTTCTTGTTGCATTGTTTCTGTGGGTTCCAGCGTGCTCCTGTTGGTGACTGTTCAGCGACTGCTCTGGCAGGAGGAGATGAACCCACATCCTTCTACTCCACCATCTTGAATTGGAAGCTGCGATCCCCCTTAGCTGTTCTTAGCCTCAGCCGTTTTCCCATCTTTTTCCATCCAAGGCCATGCAGGACCTTTGAACCATGACAAGTAGATTTCCGGAGGTATATCCTGGCAGAACAGGTACAAGCGAGGGAGGGTCCCACTCATTGTGTGTGCTCATTTGCTTCAGTGGTGTCTGACTCTGCAACCTTATGGACTGTAGCCCACCAGTCATCTGTCCATGGGATTCTCCAGCCAAGAATCTTAGAGTGGGTTGCCATGCCCTCCTCCAGGGGATCTTCTGGACCCAGGGATCGAACCCAAGTCACTTACGGTCTCCTGCATTGGCAGGCGGGCTCTTTACCATTAGCGCCACCTGGGAAGCGGTTATAAGTCTCCAACAAGGGCCCCTATCCTACGTCTGGTACCGTAACCAGGAATGTGTCCATCAGGCTTGGGACTTCATCAACTGAACAGAGGCTGTCTGCTCCATTGAGCACACCCTCTATCTAGCAGCAGCAAATGTGGCTGAAGGGCCGGTGAACCGATGATGACACGCAGGGCAGGGTCTGAGGGCCTCTGGGCTCTTCAGTCTCGCATTGGGCAAGCAATGAGCACAGCAAGGTTCTGCGGAGAAGCAGGGTGTGTATAGGCTGGGTGGAGTTCGCTGACGGCTGGGAGAAAGTCCGTGTGTAGGCTGGGGTTAGGGTAATGTACGCCCTGAGGATTTATAACTTTCTTCCTGACGAGGGGTGTGGCGTGGAACGTTTGAGGTCCAACTCTTGGAAAAGGACCCAATGGACAACCTGCAGGCTGCTTTGTTTGTGTGCCCAGGAGTGGATGTTGCGTTGGATGGGGCGGGGGCCCTTGAAATGGGTATCTTGTTCTCTAAATTACGAATATCTACTTGGAGGTCGGGTTGCCTCACTGTGTTGCTAAGATCGTGGCCTCTGGAAGCTCTCTGGTTCTGGGAGAAGGGCAGGGGCGAACCTCAGCCTCTGAAAGCAAGCCTGGTCCTACCGTGGCTAGTTTGGAAGCCACCAGCCAATGGGGCTGCTGAGCCTTGAAAGATGGCTGGTCCAGACTGAGATAGGAGAGACACACTTCAGATGTAGAAGACTTCCTGTAGGAAAAAGAATAGAACATGGCTCATTACTGGTGTTAAAACATTGATCACATGTTGAAGTGACTATTGACATATTGGGTTAAGCAAAATGTATTTTTGAAATTAATTTTCCCTGTTTAATTTTTTTAAAAATGTGACTAACCACTAGGAAAGGTGAATAACATGCGTGGCCTGTGTTTGTGGCCTGCACGATGTTCCTCTTGGACGATGCTGCCTCAGCCCATCAGGACTTTTGGTTACCGTAGGATCTGAACTCCTGAGTCCCTTCTTGGTTCTTCCTCTCCTCCCCACGCTCTGAGAATTTGATTGTTCTCCATGATCACCACTTCCTCCTTCTCATCTATGAATCTGAAAGAAACAGCCATAAGCCCTTAAATGTGATAAGGAGATAACCTTCAGGAATTGCTGGGAAGAACAGCTACGAGGGAAGGGATAGGGAAGACTGAGACCCAGCCCTGCTTTCTGTAGAAGGAAGGGAAGGCAAGGAGGGAAGTCCTCTAAGGCTAGTGGTCTCAAGCAGGCTCCTTCCTTCCTACCCCCGGGGGACATTTTGAAACATCTGGGGACATCTTTTAGCTTCCCTGGTGGCTCAGATGGTAAAGAATCTGCTTGCCAATGCAGGAGAAGCAGGTTCAATTCCTGAATCAGGAAGATCTCCTGGAGAAGAAAAGCACAACCCGCTCCAGGATTCTTGCCCAAGGAACTCCGTGCGCAGACGATTCTGGCAGGCTACAGTCCATGGGGTTGCAAGAGAGTCGGACACAGTTTGGCAACTAAACAGCAACAACAAGGAGACATCTTCGGTTGTCACACTCAGTGAGATGGGATGCTACCAACATCTTAGGGCAGAGGGCGGGGATACTGTGAAATATTCTAGAACACACCGGAAAGCCCCCGCCCCCCACCGAAGAATCATCCAGCCCCAAGTGTTGATAGTGTGAAGGTTGTGAGACCCTCACCTGGCTCGGAAAGGCCTTGGATGTCCGAGGACCAGGGACAGGAAAAGAGGCTGCAGACCCTGACACAACAGGGAGGCTGCCCCACCCCCTCCCATTCCCTGGTTCTTTCTTTTTATGAAAAATTTATTTATTTTTACTCAGAGGGTCATTGCCTTACAATGCTGTGTTGGTTATCTGCCATACATTGACATGAATAATACGTCTCCTCCCTCTTGAACCTGCTCCCACCTCCCTCTGCACCCCGTACCGCTAGGTAATCACAGAGCACTGGGATGAGCTCCCTGCCTCATACAGCACATTCCCACCGGTTATTTCACAGATGGTAGTGTGTACGTTTCAGCGCTACTCTCCCTGGCTCTTTCTTCTTCCTCAGTGACTCATGGCCCTTCCCCTGTACTCCGAGCTGGTCTGAACTCATCCTGGTGGAGAGAGAAGAAGCTCTCCTTCTCGGGCGTGACTCACAGGCCCCGAGCCTCAGTAGAGACCTCTCCCTGCAAGAGAGAAGCCCTCTGTGGGAGAGAGCTAGAAGGGGATTGATCCAGGGGGAAGTGGTCAGTGGCCACTCTCTTTCCCTTACCTTGCTGGTCTTTTTTTTTTCCTCCCCTCTTGTTTCCAGTTCCCTCTGCAGCTGCCCTGAACTCACCAGCAGCTCCCGGTGAGACCTGACTCTACCAGCATCCTTGGACAGGTAGCTGGCTGTCACAGTTGCTGGGCTGAGAAGGAAGCAGGCGGAAGCAGGCAAGGTTTTCTCACAGAGAAGAAACCTGTGAATTCGCCTCTGGATTTCTTAGAGCTCTCCAGGGTCTGCAGCTGGGAGCAGTGCCGCTAGGGCTTGGACAGGTCCATTCTGTAACTTGGACGAGAGCCAACCAGCCCATCCTAAAGGAGATCAGTCCTGAACATTCACGGGAAGGACTGATGCTGAAGCTGAAACTCCAACACTTTGACCACCTGATGCTAAGAACCAACTCATTGGAAAAGACCCTTAGGCTGGGAAACATTGACGGTGGGAGGAGAAGGGGATGGCAGAGGATGAGATGGTTGGATGGCACCACCAACTTCATGATCATGAGTCTGAGTGAACTCCAGGAGTTGGTGATGGACAGGGAGGCCTGGTGTGCTGCAGTCCATGGGGTCGCAAAGAGTCAGACACGACTGAGCAACTGAACTGAACTGACTGTAACTTTCCCACCAGATTTCATGGAGCCCTGATTCCAAACCCCAGCTCTGAAAGGCAAACTCCCTGCCCTCAGGGAATTTACTGTCTAGCTGGGGAACATGAAATATGTGTACTTCAAATGATCTAAAAGGCTTTAAAGGGGACTCAGCGGTAACAGAGGCTTTAAGGCAGCAGAGAGCCAGGGTTCAGAGTGACGATGGGTTGCCAGAGCTGACAGCACTTGGGCTCTGGAGCCAGCTTTGGCTGCACCCTTTAGTACTAAAGGCAGCACTAGTGTTACCAAGAGTGAGGTGAGTGTGACTGGCTAAAAAGCCAGTCAAGGGCCGGGTTCATGGGAAGAAAAGCTTGCTTTATTCCAGATGCTGGCAGCTGGTGGCGGGGGAGGGTGGTGGACATCTGTCTGAGGGCTGACTCTCCCCCCACTGGCAACCAGTAGGTCAGAGCTTTTACAGGCAGAAGGAGGGGGCTACGTGCAGAAACAGCACAGTCAGCTCTGACAGTCACCTTCAGATCGGTCATCGGGGGCCTGGCCAGCGCCAGACCTTGTCTGTTTGACCTACAGTTAATCTTCAGTTCCGGCCTTCCCAGGTGGCTCAGTGGTAAAGGATCTGCCTGTCGTGCAGGAGACCCCGGTTCGATCCCTGGGTCAGGAAGATCCCCCCTGGAGGAGGAAATAGCAACTCACTCCAGTATTCGTGCCTGAAGAATCCTGTGGACAGAGGAGCCTGGCGGGCAACAGTCCACGGGGTCGCAGGGAGTCAGACACGACAGCGACGGAGCACAGCAGTCAGGTCCAAGGCCCGTTTGCTCCCACCTCTCGGAGGCCAGTTCTCGGAACTGTCTGGGCACAGTCCGGTCACCATGCAGGTGACTTCTCCACCTGGTGTTTCGGCATCCCTGAGACAGCTCAGGGGACAAGGCTCAGAGTATGATCTGCAGCCCTTGAGAAAGAACCAAAGCTGGACTTTGCTTAATGACTACATTGTTACTCTTTAGCCTCTTTTGACGGTTTTTCTTTCTTTCTGCCTTTCTCACTTCTCTGATTAAGCTTACTGACTAAATGCTTCCACAAAAGACAGACAGAGGACCTGAGGGGGCTGGAGGTGGGGCAAGAACCATGGGGTCCTGTTCCATTTCCCTAAAACCTAGGCATAAACGAGACTCTGCTCTCTGCTCCCGTTGCCCGCACACAGCTGGGCAGAGTCCTCCCTAGGAGGACCACTGGGGGTTCCCAGGTTGCTGTCTGCTGGAAAACGGCTCACTGGTGCGGTTTGCTGATCTGGACGGGGGGGAGTCCCAGCTCCCCACAGAAGCGCGCAGCCCTGTAGCTTGCAGCAGCGGCTGTGGGCTTCAGCTGGACACATCCTCCCCCTCTGTTCTTGGGAGAGGGGCTCCTCCTGTTCTTCCACCTTCTGGCAGGAGCTGTGATTTACTGCACGTGTATTCTGTGGCAGGTGCCGTGTAGGCACTTGGCTGTTTTATCCTATTTGTCAACCAATAAGCAGTGGCTGGACATCCTCTCTGTACTGAACACTGGGGCAGAGGCTGGGTGACCGGGAAGTCAGCTAAAAAAAACCCCAAAATACAAACGGAAGAGAAAAACAAAACTGACATTTTCTTTTTTTAAAATTATTTCTTAAAAAAAACCACACTTATTTCTTTTGGCCGTGCCCTGAGACACGCAGGATCTTGGTTGCCTGGCACTGGGAGCACGGAGTCTTAGCCACTGGACCACTAGCTGCTATTCAGTCGCTCAGTCGTGTGGGACTCTTTGCGACCCCATGGACTGCAGAACACCAGGCTTCCCTGTCCTTCACTATCTCCCGGAGCTTGCTCAGACTCATGTGCGTTGAGTTGGTGATGCCATCCAAGCCTCTCATCCTCTGTCATCCCCTTCTCCTTCCACCTTCAATCTTTCCCAGCATCAGGGTCTTTTCCAATGAGTGAGGCCTTCCCATCAGGTGGCCGAAGTACTGGAGCTTCAGCATCAGCATCAGAGGAAACGGCAAACCACTCCAGTTTTCTCGCGTTGAGGACCACGAGGGAAGTCCTCAAACTGACTTTTTCAGTGCCATGTGTGAGCGCTGGTGTACAGGTGGTAATCAGCCTTGACCTGGTCCCTGGCTGCTGCTGAGATGGCTGCTAACTGGGGGTCTCCCCTGACTCAGGCACCTCGTGCACACTTAGAGACAACTGGATGCTGTGACCCCACCCGAGCCAGGTGCTACACGTGAGCCAGAAGCCCAGTTCTAACGATGCCAGATCCTCTCTAATTAAAAACCTGGGGTGGGAGGGACTTCCCTGGTGGTACAGTGGATAAGAATCCATATGCCAATGCAGGGGACACAAGCTCGATTCCTGGTCTGGGAAGATTCTACGTGCACAGAGCAACGAAGCCCGTGCGCCACAGCCCCTGAGCGGGCGTTCTGCAGCTACGGAAGCCCATGTGCTCCCAAGCAGAGAAGCCTCGGCGGCGAAAAGCCTGCGCTCCGCAAGGAAGCCCAGCTGCTGCTGGCTGTGGCGAGGGAAAGCCCGTGCACAGCAGCAAGGAGCCAGCGCAAAACAAACAAAACAATTAAAAACCCCAAAACAACCCCCAGGCAGCTGAAGGTGTGTGGGACACCCAGCGCCCCTGCTTTGCCAGCCTGGGGCGGGGACAGTTCCTGGTCTTCTGGCTTTGCAGAGTGCCCTTTCTCCTCTCACACTCTCAGACCTGATGTTTTCCTAGGCTGTGCTGGACGGGGCTCCCGACTCGAACCTTTTCTTTTTTTGTTTCCCATTCAGCGCTCAATCTTTAGCTTCTGGTAGTTTTCAAAATTTTTCTGTATCGAAGGCAGACAGAGCACAGAGGAAGGAATGATGAATGACGGCTGTAGGAGTCGGAGAAATTCCCCAGAAGAGGTTGTATTTAGGCTGGGACTAGAATTTCCAAAGGGGCTTCCCAGGTGGCCCCACTGGTAAAGAAGGTGAAGTGAAAGCAGCTCAGCCTGTCCGGCTCTGTGTGACCCCGTGGGCTACAGTGCATGGGATTCTCCAGGCCAGAACACCGGAGTGGGGAGCTGTTCCCTTCTCCAGGGGATCTTCCCAACCCAGGGACTGAACCCAGGTCCCCTACATTGCAGGCAGATTCTTTGCCCGCCGAGCCTCCAGGGAAGCCTAGTGGTAAAGAACCCAAGTGCCAGTTCAGGAGATGTAAGAGACGTGGGTTTGATCCCTGGGTTGGGAAGATCCTCCAGAGAACGGCATGACAACCCACTCCAGTATTCTTGCCTGGGGAATCCTCTGGGGACAGAGGAGCCTGCAGGCTACGGTCCAAGGGGACTGAGGAGACTTAGCATATGTGCATACAGAATTATCAAAAGATTCATCAGGCTGACAAAGGCATGGGGAAACACTCTCCAGGACTCAGGAGGACGTGTGCAGAGGAAGAGGTGTGTGCAAAAGCCAGGGGTTGTGGCCTCAGGGTAGGTGGTTGGTGGAACCTCCCGGGAGGTTAGGTCTGCACAGGCTCTTAAGGTCATACTAAGAAGCTGAGAATCACCCCAAGGACCAAGGGTCACAAACTCAAATATCTCCAGGGAACGCTCAGGCCCCTCATGTTAATGAAAAGATGTTCTTTCCACATGGACAGACTTTTTTTTTTCTAATGAAAAGGGAATATTTATTTTGAGTTGCCCTGGAAGGCACGGCTGACAATAATTAATAGAAGTCACAGAGCGCCAACTCCGTTTGTCAGAATGATGACATTTCTAACTTTCAAAGCTGTACAACAACAGAATGAACCGCCTTGAGGTAGAGAGGTCCAGAGTTTTGAAGGCCACAATTTGATGGCGATATTTTGGAGACGAATAAGTATTCAATGGCGTTTCCCTGGTAACTCAGACAGTAAAGAATCTGTCTGCAGTGTGGAAGGCCTGGGTTCGAACCCTGGGTTGGGAAGATCCCCTGGAGGAGGGCATGGCAACCCACTCCAGTGTTCTTGCCTGGAGAGTATTAAATGGAGGCATGGGCCAGATAAACTCTAAGACTTTGTCCAAATGTATCTTGCCAATCTGTCATTATTCTGCAATACAGCAAACCTTTCCTTTATCTTTTAGTTTAGTGGCATGAAGTCTGAATGGTTCTTGTCACTTACTTCCAGCTCCAGAGATCAATAGGATACTGGTTGCTGCTTTTCTTCCTGGCAACTATGACAAAACCCTGCACAATCCAAATTTGCCAGGAGGGGGAAATCTTTTGTGAGCAGGTTCATTAGATGTAATAGCAAGAAGAGATTCACTTCCTCATTTGATCCCTCAGACCCATGTATTCTGAGGATGGCGGAAACAATACCCTCTATTGGTTGTTTTTTCAAAGCATGGGAAATTAATCATTCTCAAATAGTTTGAAAGCTTCAAATGTTAGTTACATTCATGTCTGGACACATTTTTTTTTTTTTTGTGAGGGGTAATATTACATCCATCAGGACATTCTTCACATCCAAAAACAGACGTAATCTTCATTCATTCAGGGAGTGTTGATCGAGTTCTTCTGTGTACCAGGCATTGCCCTAGGCAGTGGCACACCTCGAAGCCCATATTTTCTTTTCTTACTTTTGCTGGAGGTGTGAATCTAATAAATTTCCTCTACAATGATAACGAGGCTTCCCTGGTGGCTCATCGGCAAGGAATCCGCTTGCAATGCGGGAGATGCAGACTCGATCCTGGGTCAGGCAGATCCCCTGGAGGAGGGCAGGGCAACTCACTCCAGCATTCTAGCCTGGGAAACCCCACGGACAGAGGACCCAGGGGGCTATAGTCCATGGGGTTGCGAAGAGCTGGACACGACGTAGCGACATAGGACACGACCACTCTGATAAAAAGACAACAGAGACTCTGGGAAGAGTGATGGGGAAGAATCGGATCGGCGGGGGGGTGGGGGGAACTGGAGAATCTGTCTTGTTTTAAAGGGCATCTCTGACTCAGCACCAGATGATTCTAGCTATGCTGAGACTAAGACTGGTGGAGTGCTCCAATTCGATTTTTCTTCCCAGGGAAGGTGAGAACGTGGGTTTTTACATGTGATCGCATCAGCATTTTTTATGTTGGCTAAAAACTGTAAACGTACTATTTGCTGCCCACACGCCAGCTGTTGGCAGGGTGCATCAGGGTTGTGGGCGAGCCATCGGTCCTCTGCCAACCCCTGTGCTGGGCAGGAGGCAGTAAGGGAGGATGGTCAGGAGTGCCGCCAATCCGGTGCGCACTCTCCCCTTCTTTGTTAGAAATAGGGTCCCAAGATAGCCCAGCTGGCTGTGCGTGCAGCTGATGGCCGTGTTCCCCAGCCTCCCTTGCTTAGTCAAGTCGTCTGACTCCCATGTGACTAGGTCCTGGCCAATGAGAGGCCAGTGATCGTGCTTGGCTGTGTTTGAAAAGGCTACAGAACAGGGGTCGACAGCTGGAAGCTTCCCCCTTTTCTCCAATTTTCTTCTTCAAACAGTGAAGTGATGGCTAGGGCTTCGGCAGCCACAGTGGACCAAGGCGAAGCCTTGACACACAAGCTGTATTAGCACGCTCGGCCTACCGTGACAAAATGGCATGGACTGGGTAACGGGAACTGCAGACATTTATTTTTTCAGCCTTCTGGAGGCTGGAAGCTCAAGAGGAAGGAGCTGGGAGGTTTGGCTTGTTCAGCGGCCTCTCTGCACCTCCTGGCTCTGTCCTCACAGGATTTTCTCTCTGCACGTGCTCGTCCCTGGTGTGACCAAATTTCTCCTTCTTACAAGACATCGGTCAGGTTGTATTAAAGGCCCTGCCTCCAGATACAGCTGGAGAAGGAAATGGCAGCCCACTCCAATGTTCTTGGCTGGAGAATCCCATGGACAGAGGAGCTTGGCAGGCCACAGTCCATAGGGTCGCATAGAGTTGGACACAACTGAAGCGACTTAACACACAGTCCAAATACAGTTATGGTCTGAGGTCCTGGGGGATAAAATGTCAGCATATCGGTTTTGGGGTGGGGAGATAATCTGCCTGGAACAGAAGCTGTGCATGAAAGGTGCTGGGACAGAGAGGTGCTGGCACCTGGGATTTCATCACCTTAGGGGAGTGTCCATATCAGTCGGAACCATTTCTAGCCTTTTCTCTTTAAATTTATTTTGTTTCTCTATTTTTAGCTGCACAGCGACACATCTGGGATCTTAGCTCCCTGACCAGGGATCAAACCTGTGCCCCCTGCATTGGAAGCATGGAGTCCTAACCGCTGGACAGCCAGGGAAGGCCCAAGCCTTTGCTTTTTAAAAAATAAGATTCCATCACAATTCAGGACACATGGGGATGTCTTCTCTCGATACCTCTCCTGCACTGGGAGGTGTGTTCTTTACCACTAGCACCACCTGGGAAACCCATATATCATTTACTTGATCACATTTTTGAAATTTCAAACAGGAATTCATGGATTATGTGCAACTAAATTGGGAATACTCTATGCTTAACTCTAGGAATCCCTAGAAAATGACTGACTTTAACTTTTGGCCACCAAGGGGGTAGTAGGAAAACCTAGCTGGTTAATAACTTGTAATGTTCTACTTAAAGTCTAAAACTGCCCTGGTAGCCCCCAGGTCCAATTGGCTTATTGATGACCTCTCAGGAGAAAAAGAAACAATAGGAGAATATACAGAAATCTGAATTTTCTAAACATACCAATTAAAATAGAGGGTTTGTCAGAGTGGATTAAAAAAGAGAGAGAGAGAGAGAGAGAGAGAGAGAGAGAGAGAATCTAACTGTATTTTTTCTACCTAATACCTATTTTAAATATAAACATTCTAATAGATTCAGAGTAAAAAAAAAATGGAGAAAATTTAAAAGTGAAGAGGGAATAGTTGTAACAATTTCAGACAAAACAGATTTCAGAACAAAGAAGATTATCAAGTGTAAAGGACATTCTTCAAGATGATGTAACAATACAAAACATTTATGAACCTAACAGAATGTTGCATTTCTAAGATTTTGAAACTAAATTATCTTAGAAGTATCAGACTTGGCATATATCAAATGTGATTTAAATATGAGGGAATGACATCTAATACTTTAAATTATAATTTCTTCAGAATTTAAGACATTCTTCAAGATGATGTAACAATACAAAACATTTATGAACCTAACAGAATGTTGCATTTCTAAGATTTTGAAACTAAATTATCTTAGAAGTATCAGACTTGGCATATATCAAATGTGATTTAAATATGAGGGAATGACATCTAATACTTTAAATTATAATTTCTTCAGAATTTAATAATGAAAAGTCAAAACAAGATAAAATATTCACATTATAAATAAACTTAGTCACATTCTCTGTCACTTGCATCCACACCACCAACTGACTGTCAAAAACAGCATGGTTTTCATTATTTCCTGACTAGATTCTAAAATTGTATTACATTTTTCAGCCAGCTAAAGTTACATGGATAATTCATAGATGTATCCCATTGTCATAATTAGGAAGAAAGCATTTGACATAATTACTTTTTTTTTTAACGTTGTTTCTCTCTTCAGGATAATTTTATTGAATTTTGCAACTAAAAAGGACAGTAAATTCTTATTCTGTATCACCCCAGAGCAATGACAATCAGTTTGCCTAATGAAGCAGTTCTGACACTCAGAAGATTCCCTGAAATCAAGGTTATGTGGGCTCTTTAATAGTACTTCAGTCTCTTCATGCACTAGAGGATGAGGTCACAGAGCATTACAACCATTTAACATAATCCCATTCTATATCTTAAATTCTTTTAAAAAATATCTATTATATAGTACTAATGCTATTTTAGAATTTGAGATACAACAAATGTCTTTCTAACATACAAAATGAGGGGGAAAGGGAAGAAAGAAAACTCTATATTCTTTAAAATTAAGTATCTTTACATACACTGTTATATATTAAAAATTTTGATAAGTATCCAGATTATACACTAAACAACTTTTGCATCAAAGAGTTACTTTAATTTAGAACGCCCTTCTGGCAATAATTGTATTCCACACATACTTACATGTATTACATGTAGAGACTGTTTCTTAGTTTTATCTTGGGGTTTGTTAGAACATGTACCTACTCAGGGTTTTTAGATAAATCTATGATTGGAGCATATTATGATGTACACTGGAAAATAATTATATTTCCAACTAATAATTTTTATGTGTAAAATAATTTTGTGGGCTTTTAAAGTACTAAGATTATCTAAACTATATAAATACAAAATAGATATACATTATAGTTAATAAATATAAAAAATATATTAAGGGGAGATGATGACAATGGCAGTTTTGCTGCACTGCAGCTACTGTGAGGAGATACCCCATGTACAAGGGCAAAAAAGAAGCCCCAGCAAGATGGTAGGAGGGGCAAAATCACATTTAGAATCAAACCCCATACCCACCAGAGATGCTCAGAGGGCTCAAACATACCTTGTGCTCACCAAGACTCAGAGACCCAACAGAGACTGAGACAGAACTGTATCTGAGTGTCTCAAGAGGAGGTACAGGTGAGCAATAGACTGTTGCAAGGGCAGGGATTCTGCATGCAGTAGACCTGGGTATGGCATAAGCCCTCCTGAAGGAGTTCACCATTAACTGCACCATAGAGCTGCCAGAACTTACACAGGACTGGGGAAACAGACTTTTGGAGGACACAAACAGAACCATGTGTGCACCAGGACTCACAGGAGAAAGGAACCATGACCCCACAAGAGACTGATCCAGACTTGCCTGTGTGTGTCCAGGAATCTCTGTGGAGGCATAGGTTGGTGGTGACCTGCTGCAGGGTTAGGGGCACTGAGTGTAGCAGTGCCTGTATGGGACCTTTTGAAGGAGGTCAACATTATCTTCATTATCTCCGCCATAGTTTAGCTTCAGGTCAAATAACAGGAACAAAACACAGCCCTGCCCTTCAACAGAAAATTGGATTAAAGACACGTCAATGTATAGCAAAACGAATACAGTATTGTAAAGCAAAACAAGCTAAAAAATAAAAATTAAAAAAAAAAAAAAAGATTTACGGAGCATGGCCCAACCCATCAGAACAAACCCAGTTTCCTCCTCAGTCTCTCCCATCAGAAAGCTTCCATAAGCCTCTTATCCTTCTCCATCAGAGGGCAGACAGACTGAAAACCACAATCACCAAAAACTATCCAGTCTGACCACATGGACCACAGCCATGTCTAATTCAGTGAAACTATGAGTCATGCCCTGTAAGCCTACCCAAGATGGACAGGTCATGGTGGAGGGTTCTGGCAAAATGTGGTCCACTGGAGATGGGAATGGCAAACCACTTCAGTATTCTTGCCTTGAGAACCCCATGAACAGTATGAAAAGGCAAAAAGATAGGACACTGAAAGATGACTCCCCAGGTCGGTAGGTGCCCAATATGCTACTGGAGATCAGTGGATAAATAACTCCAGAAGGAATGAAGAGACAGAGCCAAAGCAAAAAAAAAAAAAACACTGAGTTGTGGATGTGACTGGTGATAAAGTGAAATTCGATGCTGTAAAGAGCAATATTGCATAGGAACCTGGAATGTTAGGTTCATGAATCAAGGCAAATTGGAAATTGTCAAACAGGAGATGGCAAGAGTAAACATTGACATTTTAGGAATCAGTGAACTAAAATGGACTGGATTGGGTGGATTTAACTCTGATGACCATTATATCTAATACAATGGGCAAGATTCCCTTAGAAGAAAAGGAGTAGCCATCATAGTCAACAAAAGAGTTGGAAATGCAGTTCTTGAATGTAATATCAAAAACAACAGAATGATCTCTGTTCATTTCCAGTGCAAACCATTCAGTATCATAATACAAATCTATGACACAACCAGTAATGTTGAAGAAGCTGAGGCTGAATGGTTCTATGAAGACATACAAAACCTTCCAGAAATAATACCCCGAAAAGATGTCCTTTTCATTACAGGAGACTGAAATGTAAAAGTAGGAAATCAAAAATTACCTGGAATAACAGACAACTTTGGCCTTGGAGTACAGAATGAAGCAGGGCAAAGGCTAAAAGTGTTTTTCCAAGAGAATGTACTGGTCAATCTTGAATGTAATATCAAAAACAACAGAATGATCTCTGTTCATTTCCAGTGCAAACCATTCAGTATCATAATACAAATCTATGACATAACCAGTAATGTTGAAGAAGCTGAGGCTGAATGGTTCTATGAAGACATACAAAACCTTCCAGAAATAATACCCCGAAAAGATGTCCTTTTCATTACAGGAGACTGAAATGTAAAAGTAGGAAATCAAAAATTACCTGGAATAACAGGCAACTTTGGCCTTGGAGTACAGAATGAAGCAGGGCAAAGGCTAAAAGTGTTTTTCCAAGAGAATGTACTGGTCATAACAAACATCCTCTTCCAACAACACAAGAGAGAATTCTACACATGGACATCACCAGATGGTCAATACCAAAATCAGACTGATTATATTCTTTTCAGCCAAAGATGGAGAAGCTCTATACAGTCAGCAAAAACAAGACCAGGAGCTGACTGTGGCTCAGATCATGAATTCCTTATTGCAAATTCAGACTTAAATTGAAGAAAGTAGAGAAAACCACTAGACCATTCAGGTACGACCTAAATAAAATCCCTTATGTTTATACAGTGGATGTGACAAATAGATTCAAAGGATTAGATCTGTCGACAGTAACTGAAGAACTATGGACAGAGGTTCATGACATTGTACAGAAGACAGAGATCAAGATGACCCCCAAGAAAGACTGAAGGCAGGAGGAGAAGGGGAGAACAGAGGATGAGATATTTAGATGCCATCACCGAATCAATGGACATGAGTTTGTGTAAACTCCAGGATTTGGTGATGGACAGGGAAGCCTGGTGTGCTGCAGTCCATGGGGTTGCAAGGAGTCAGACATGACTGAGTGACTGAACTGAATTGATGATAGAAGATGACAGTGATAAATGAGAAAATTTCAAAGGTCAATTTATGTAGCAATAGACCATTTCATGCAGCATGTTTAAAAACTCAAATAAATAAATTAAAAGATTATATTTTATGATAAGAGCAAATGGAGGAATTATGTCTTCTTTCATCTTCTTCTAAAATTCTAGATGAAATTAAAAAGGCTATGTCCAATTTAATCTGTTAGCAAAAGTCTGCCTTGATTCCTCAATGTGAGTTTTGTCTCTCGACTTTTGTTTATTCCTGTGAAAGGAGGGAGTGGGGAAAGGAGGTGAGGGGAAAATGAAGCAGAGGCCAGGATGAATGGAGCTGTTTTAATAGGGAAAACAGCGCATGAGATCCACAAGCATTTTAATGGTTAGGCAGAAAAGTGCTTTCCTTTTATTGGGAGAAGTAAACCAAACTAGAGATAACCAAGTATTGGGAAGTGGGATGAGTGGAGGTGACACGATGTGACAGTAGACCACAGAATGTTTGAACCTGAAGTTAGTCTATTCTTAGAAGTGCCTATAAGAAAGGCCTGGATGCTGGCTTAAGGTGACAGTGTGTCAAAGTACAGGGACCTGAAAAAAGGGAAATATATCTGAAGTTTTCATTTCTTTTAACAGGCATTTTATTCCAATTGACCAGTGGGGACAAAAAAGTTCAGCTCATCATGTCTGAAGCACAGCAAGATGACATGTGTCTGACCTCTTCATCGGTAAGTAAGGGGATATTCGTGAGTCCTATCTAAATCTTAGGGGAAGGGTAATTCCTTGCAGGGAGACGTCTTCATCATTGCTCTTTTCCAAGAGCACAGGGCTCAAGCCAAATTCAATTTTGTCACATCTACAATTCAAAATGTATAAAACTGCTGATTTAAAATCAGACTCACTATTTTTTTCCTACTAATCAGTCTCCAAATTCAGTAACACTCTCCACCCAGTTGTTCAATCCAGAAATCTGTAAATTACCATTTGACTTTTCTTCCTACAAACAGCCTTTCCCTCTATACAGAATCTATCCCCCTACTTAGTACATTTTAAATTTGTAAATATCTTTCTATCTCAATATCCCCCCTCTTTCTAAGCTATTATCACTTATCACCTGCACTGCTGTAGCAAACTTTAGTCTAGAGATTTCCCTCATTTTATTCTCTCCAGTATAATTAGATTATTTTTAAATACAACTAAACCTCAGGCACTACTGTGTTGAAATTGTCCTTATTTATATCTGATCTTCAGATACTGACCAAAACCTTTAACATAACTACATGAAACCTGGTCTTCTTAACCTTCACATCTACTTCATTTCACTCTCCCCATCATTCTCCATATATTGTTCAAACATCTCAACAAGGTTACCAGCTTCCTGTCACCTGGACTCTTTCTACCTTCATTTCGTGTCATTACTCCTCCCACCTTATAATCAGTGTGTCAACTCTACTGTACTTGTGTCTGTACCCAGGCTTAGGTCTGTTGATTTGCCTTTTCTCAGATAATTTACACAAAATAGACTCTATCTTCAAATGTAAAACTTGTGCATTTTCCTATTCTTGATTATTTTTTATTATAATCATTCTATAACTTTGGGAGGATATGTTGTATCTGTGCTGCGCACTACTTGGTATTTAGTATAGACTGAAAAATGCATTGTAGAAAAAAGATTGTCAAAAGGGTGTGCCTGATTAAGTATACAAAAAATGTAAAATATCCACCTACTTATCTTCACATATTTACACATGGCAGTTGTCAGTAGAAAATAATTGTTTTAAAATATCAACAAGTCATTGATGAAAAATGAAATAAACTAGATTCTACTTATATTTCTCACTCAGTTCAGTCCAGTCACTCAGTCATGTCCAACATTTTGTAACCCAATGGACTTCAGCATGCCAGGCTTCCACATCCATCACCAACTCCCAGAGCTTACTCAAACTCATGTCCATGGGGTCGGTGATGCCATCCAGCCCTTTCAGCCTCTGTCATCCCCTTCTCCTCTTGCCTTCAATCTTTCCCAGTATCAGAGTCTTTTCCAATGAGTCAGTTCTTCACATCTGGTGGCCAAACTATTGGAGCTTCAGCATCAGTCCTTGTTGTTGTTTAGCCATAAAGTCGTGTCTGACTTTTTGTGCCCCATGGACTATAGCCTGACAGGCTCCTCTGTCCATTGGATATAGACGAATATAAATTCAAGGAGAAATAGAAATGAGTCAGCCCTTCTCATCAGGTGGCCAAAGTATTGGAGTTTCAGCTATCTCTTATAGTTAATTAATTTAGTATATTACACTCGAAAATGAAAACATTACAATTTATGAACATGAATTTCAGCTACATAATAATTAATGTTATTTTTGTAGACAAACTTGTATCTAATCATAAAAGCATTTAACTCATGATAAATAGATTCTATTGTACACCAAGGGCCAGCTATTTCCTCTAAACACTTGCTCAAATGAGAGAGCAGAAGTCTTTAGGGAAATAATTTTTACATATAAAAAGGCATACAGTGTTTAAAAACTTGAAATAAGAAGTGTATATAGATAAGCATATGCAAAACTCTGATTATACATAAACATTCTTCAAAATGAATGAATCATTTAAAATGTTATTTCAGGTAATAATAGTTTATAAGCATATTTCAAAATTATATTTTTAAAAATAAGAAGACTTACACTAACATTATATCTCTCAAAACTTTTAGATGTAAATATTCCTCCCAAAATATACTAAACTGAAGTAATTTTGAGGTAATACTGTAAGAAGATGTGACCAATTAAAAGATTAATTGCTAACCAGAAAATAATTCACTTTCCTGGTCTCATTTTTATCTCATTATCCTGGTTTCACTTTGCCAGCAAAGGTCCATCTAGTCAAAGTTATGGTTTTTCCAGTAGTCATGAATGGATGTGAGAGTTGGACTATAAAGAAAGCTGAGCATGGAAGAATTGATGCTTTTGAACTGTAGTGTTGGAAAGAACTCTTGAGAGTCCCTTGGACTGCAAGGAGATCCAACCAGTCCATCCCAAAGGAAATCAGTCTTGAATATTCATTGGAAGGACTGATGCTAAAGCTGACACTCCAACACTTTGACTACCCAATGCAAAGAACTGATTCATTGTAAAAGACCCTGATTCTGGGAAAAATTGAAGGCAGGAGAAGAAGGCGATGTCAGAGGATGAGATGGTTGGATGGCATCACCAACTCAATGGACATGAGTTTGACTAGGCTCTAGGAGTTGGTGATGGACAGGGAAGCCTGGCCTGCTGCAGTCCATAGGGTTGCAAAGTGTTGGATACGACAGAGTGACTGTACTGAACTGACTGGTCTCATTTTTATATGACTACTGAGTATATAAACATACCCAATTAAAACATAAATTCAAGATAATAAGAATTTCAGTAAAAACTTTGGCAATAATTATGTGACCTTTTGGCGTCCCTGATGGCTCAGTTGGTAAAGGATCCACCTGCAATGTAGGAGACCCCAATTCGATTCCTAGGTTGGGAAGATTCACTAGGGAAGGGACAGGCTACCCACTCTAGCATTCTTGGGCTTCCCTTGTGGCTCAGCTGGTAAAGAATCCACCAGCAGTGTGGGTGACCAGGGTTAGATTCCTGGGTTGGGAAGATCCCCTGGAGAAGGGAAAGGCTACCCACTCCAGTATTATGGCCTAGAGAATCAGACATGACTGAGTGACTTTCATTTTCTTTCATGCAAGCTTTTATAAAACTTCTTATGAGAGTCAGTTTATCCCATAGGAGATACAAAGGAGAGTTTGTTAGAATGTATATGGGTGCAATTTTCTTTTTCCAGATTGGGAGTAATCTTGTTAAAGCCCTCATTGTAATATTTTGGCATTCCATGTTAATCTCTCAGGATCTCAGTTTCCTGGGGTCATTGTGGAAATATATAAACATGTACTAAAAAAGTATACATCTATATTTTTCTATTTCTTTGCTAGAGCTTATGGCACAATGAAAGCAAAATTTAAGCAAAATTTCAAGAAGTCCTAATAATGCCTGTAAACTGAAATTGGTTTATTTCCACTTATTTTTCCCTAAGCTATTGTAAGTCTTGTAGAATATCTTTTCAAAAGTCAAATGGGAAGATGCATATCATTAGCTTGGGACTATATGCACAATAAGTTCAAACCCATTATGTTGGTCAATAAACATTTGCCAATTTCATGGTAAAATGTTAGTTGAATTTTTGACAGTTTATGATATTAGTGCACATCCTCAAATCCTTTGTACATTGCTTTCAAGAATCTTAAAAATAAGTTTGTTTACATAAGCTTCCTTTCTGTATCCTATTCTCTTTTAAATTGTAGTTGAATTAGTAGATGTTATATTAGGTTTTTACTAACCAGATAACTTTTATAATACTAAATTATTACCATCTAACTAATCAGAGAAATTAAACTGAATATATTATATTTTATCTTTATTTCTTCCTCCCACAAGTAATAATTTCTTTCTTTTAAAATTACATTTGTAATATTTTTACTTCAGCCAGATGATCAAGATCAGCATCAACAATGCAAAGTTATATTGATAGTGTATACTATGTGTGATGAGATGAAAAGAACACTTTTCCTCTGTGATCTTCTGCCCTAAAACCCATAACCCAGTCTAGTGATAAGCAAAAAAAAAAAAAGAAAAGAAAAGAAAAATTTCAATTGAGGGAAACTCTATACAATACCTGAACCATACCCCTGACAAAGGCATTAAAACAAGGAAATGCTGAGAAAATGTTATGGTCCAGAGAATTCTAAGGAGACATGGCTATGAAATATTCTACGACATCCTGGTTAAGATTCTAGGACAAAAGAAAGACATTTGGTAAAACTAGAAAATCTGAATAAAGTATGTCCTTTAGTTAATAATAGAATATCAATATTTGTTCAATACTTGTAACACATCTCCCTTGCCAATATAAAATGTAAATAATTAGAGGAACTGGCTTCTAGTTTTTAATAAACTTTTGCAAGAAGAAAAATTATTTCTATTTTTCAGTTTCTATAAAATTTGATCATTGCTTCTTGACCTGGATGCATACACAAGTTGTCGTTCAGTCGCTCAGTCTTGTCAGACTTTTTGTGATCACACAGACTACAGCAGGCCAGGCTTCACTGTCCATCACCAACTCCCGGAGCTTGCTTAAACTTATGTCCATCAAGTCATTGATACCAAGGTCCTGTCATCCTCTTCTCCTTCTGCCTTCAATCTTTTCCAGCATCAGGGACTGTTCTAAAGAGTCAGTTCTTCACATCAGATGGCTAAAGTACTGGAGTTTCAGCTTCAGCATCAGTCCTTCCAGTGAATATTCAGGACTGATTTCCTTTAGGATTGATTGGTTTAATCTCCTTGCAGTCCAAGGGACTCTCAAGAGTCTTCTTCAGCACCACAATTTGAAAGCATCAATTCTTCAGTGTTCAGCTTTCTTTCTTTATTTTTTTAATTATTTTTTATTTTTTTAGTTTGTTTTGCTTTACAACACTGTATTCATTCTGCTACACATTGACATGAATCAGCTTTCTTTATAGTCCAACTCTCACATCCATTCATGACTACTGGAAAAACCATAGCTTTGACTATACAGATCTTTGTTGGCATAAACAAGTAACTATGTGTATATACACATGTGATATTTAAAGTACAAATAGAAACATTTTAATAAAAAAATTTATTAAGAATTAGCCAAAGCAACCATAATTTTCTTTCAAAAATTAATTATTTCATCTTTGATTTTAATCAATAAATATTTGTAGAATGAACATCCCCTCTATTCATCCAACTTTGAGTGAACTCCAGGAATTGGTGATGGACAGGGAGGCCTAGCGTGCTACAATCCATGGGGTTGCAAAGATTCGACACAAATGAGTGACTGAACTGAACTGAACTGAACTAAAGCACTCATCCAAACTACAAGCCTGCACATGTCCGTATGTACTTATATCTGCATTGTACTTGTTATAATTATGTAATTAATAAATTATTCTCTTTAAATGCTTATCCTCAGGTGCTTTGCTGGCCCCTCCTCATGTGTTAGTTTTCTAAATGCCGTAATATCCCAGGATTGTCTCTATTTTGTTTCTTGTTTACTTTATCTCTATGCTAATGATTATATATTTATATTTAACTGTGTCCTTTTTTTACACAATTTGTGCTTCTTTTTTGAGCATCATTTCATAATAATACAAATGCTTACTTCAGATGCTCAATCTGGTTGTCTAATTGGTGTGATAAATGTCATGTAGAAAATAGACCACTTAATTTTTTTTTTTCCCAAATCTTCTCCACCCCCATCTCCTTTATTTGATATAATGAGCTTCCCAATTATTTGGGCCAAAATTCTCTCCACTCTTCATTCAATTCACCTGAAAACTTCATCTTTTCCAATTTTAAAATGTATCTCAAATCTGACCACATCTCACAATCATCATATCTACCCCTCTGATATTATCTACCAAAGTCCTTCACCTGACTCTTATAATACTATATTTCATTTCTTGCTTCAGTTTGCTCCTAACAGCCAAGTTGTTCTCAGTACAACTGTTAGAGAAATAGTTGTATTATTCCCCTGCTTAAAACTTTAAATGCCTTGACACACATTTAGAATAAAATCTAACTTTTTATGGTATACTACAAAAATATAAATGAAGAATTCCCTTCTCACCTTTCTGAAAGGTATTCTCACCCTCCTGAAAGGGTCTTCTTCCCCTAATGCTTCCTTCTCCCACTCCTTCCTGGGTACAACACTAGCACTTCGTCTTATTCCTAGATCATCAAGTTTGTTCCTACCCAAGAATTTGACTCTTGTTTTCTCCTCTTCAGGGAGCTATCTTTTCCCAGAGCTCCATGGTTCACTGTCACTTGATTCTGGTTTCTCTATCCAATATATATATATATATATATA
>SJXQ01012641.1:123467-147979 GCA_006408695.1 Aepyceros melampus
TGAAAGTGGGCACCCTTGTCTTGTTCCCAACTTTAGGGGAAATGCTTTCAATTTTTCACCATGAGGACAATGTTTGCTGTGGGTTTGTCATATATAGCTTTTATTATGTTGAGGTATGCTCCTTCTATTCCTGCTTTCTGGAGAGATTTTATCATAAATGGATGTGGAATTTTGTCAAAAGGCTTCTCTGCATCTATTGAGATAATCATATGTTTTTTATTTTTCAATTTGTTAATGTGGTGTATTACATTGATTGATTTGCGGATATTGAAGAGTCCTTGCATCCCTGGGATAATGCTTCCAACATTTTAATATTTTTATTCAGATTCATACACTTCATTCTCACTTTTGTTCATTTCCATATTTGAGTAGCCTTATCTAATTTTTTGCCTTACTGAGAAACCAGAAATGGAACTATTGATTCTTTATCAAATTTATTTTCATATTTTAAGTTTCAAATTGAAAGAATGAAAGTATTTAATAAAATCATGAAATCATATTTAAAATATCCAATTATAAAGATGAGTTCATTAACTTGAAGGAAAAATGTTTAGGAAACAAAACATTTTTTTAATTTATAAAGAAATCTCAGCTGTAAGAAATGATAAACATAGATATTATAAATAAAACATCTCAAATAATGTAAATTTTAAATCAAATCTTGAATGTTTCATTTGCTTAAATCATTGATATTTACAGTAAAGAAAATCTTCCCAAGCCATTATATAATCAACAAAATAAATTTCAATTAGATAAAAAATAGTAACATAGAAGAGAAATAAATGTGTTAAGCTATGATCTGATTTACATGATTTTATGTCAGGTAATTTGCCATTTTCAGATTACGATTTTATCAAAAAAAACATGTCAGTTACAGGAAATTTTTGTCAGTGAGACACAATAAAACATGACTTTGATGCACAGCCGATGATGTTGTGATAGATTGTCTAATTATTTCCATTAGGTACACTTTTTAAGATGCAAAGTAGTCACAAAGAAAGATAAAAAATGAAACAATAGAATTCCAGAAACAAAACTGATATCATTAGGTGAGTCTATCAGCTTCAAAACATCTGTAAAAGCACTTTTATTAACTGTTCTAACCTGAGGAAACCAAATGATCAAAAAGATTAATGTAAAATCCACTTTAGTGCAGACATTACTTTGCAAACTTATGGAAAATATAATTAGAAAATCATTTAATAAGTAATGTTAAGTAAATAATCTAAGATTATTTGAATAAATAACTTTTAATAAATCTCCATAATAGGTTATTTTAATACATAGAATAAATATAAATTTTAAATATAGAATTCCTTTAAATATAGAATTCTTACTCATCTGAAACCAGTACAAATACTGAGGTGAAATAGATTCTGGTGAATAAAGAACATGGAAATCCAAAATTATGTAAATTTGATAGTTTTGATCTATGAATAAAAACAATTCCTAAAAGATACTATTAAAAACAAAATTAATACTCAAATGGAAAAAAAAAAAAATGCTCGCTTTGGAAATTATTTTGTGAAGTCAAATTCTTATAAGCCTAATTTTATGAAATGCCTCCTTCTCTCTGACCCCATTATTTGAAAATGACACAAGTAGAAATGGTATATCTTTGTTGTTGAATTTTGACAAATCATTTTCTTAAAAGAATAAAGGAAATGCTTTTTTTTCCTTTTCACTATTTTTTTCTACTTGAAAATATACAAAAATAATTATTGAAGAAATATATAAATCAAGACATAATAATTCAAGTATCTTCTAAAGTGTGCGTTTTAACATTTTGTTATCATATGAGAGTGTTCAACATTAATAATTTTCAGCCCCAACACTATTCAAAATGTGAGGACATTCATCCTGATGGTAAGTCCCCTTGCACTCTGGTGAATTCCATATATGTCTATGAGATAAATTTAGTTAATAGAGAGCTCAACAGACTAAACTGTCAGAAGCTTATTTTTAGTAAAGTGACACAAAAAAATGAAACTAATATTTATTTATTTAAATATTTTTAAAATATTTATTTAAATATTTCTGAATTTTAGTTATTTTGTCAGCAAATTAGCCACAGGTTATAACTGAAGAACAAATGTGCAAAGTTCATGAACCTAAAATTTTTATCCTTTGACAAAAGATTAAGATGACTTTAAAAATGCAAAATGATCAGAGAAACATCCAAATAAATCATCTAAGTGCCACATAATAGTTATATACTTATTGTTTTATATATTTCATATTGTAGTACTGATAATACAATGTAAACAATACAAATCTCACAAAACTGAAATTGGGATTACTAGGAGGTGAGTAAGCATCAGTTTGACAAAATCTTGTTAACAGTGATGCAACAAAACCCATTGCACAGCATAGGTATCCATAAGCCATAAGTAACCAGGAGGCCAGACAACAGGTTTTAAGGAAGCCGACTAGATTTTTCCACTTAAAAGAAGACTAAGTACATTTCCTTCTTTACTAATAGAGCTGGGTATTATTTCACATAATTTCACACTGGTTAAGTTACACTTGATCATTTATCAAGTGACCATATACACCTACGTCTTTTTATGAGCCCTCTATTCTGTTTCGTTAATCTATTTTTGCCCAAAACCATAATCTTAATTATTGAGACTATACAAAGAGACTTGATATGCAATACAAATTTCCATTTTTATTTTCCTTCAAAAGTGTCATACCTATATTTGGCACTTGCATTTCACTATAAACTAGAATCAGTTATATTGGAATTGTCAATTTGAATTGCACTGAAATTATTGACAAATTTTCAGTAAATTGACAGGTTTACAATAAAGAATTTTTTAAATAATGGCCATGCTATATCTGAAGAACTTTTTAGGTCTTATTTTTCAATGTGTTTCTTTGTTTTCTACACAGACATTTTTAGACAGTTTTTCTTTGATTTAATAGAAATTTATTAGAAATAAGTATATTGTTTTCCATGTTATATTTTTAACAGCTTCCTTAGGGTATAATTGATACACAAAGAACTGAACACATTTAGTGTGTACAATTTGATAAATTTGGGCATATGCAAATATCATCACCAATATCAGGGTACTAAACATATCCAACACCTCCCAAGGTTTTCTTGTGCTCCTTTGTTTGATGTATGTATGTATGTCAAAAGCATAACATGAAATCTATGCATTTAACAAATTTTGAAACTCAAAATGTCACATTGTTAACAATATGCGCTACATTATACAGCAAACCTCTAGGATTTATTTCACATAGTATAAATGAAATTCTCTATGCTTAGAATAAGAATTCCACATTTCCCTTCAATTCTCTTGCCTATATACCCAGAAGTAGATTTTCTAATCATACAGTAACTCTATTTTAAATGTTTTTGAGCAATATTAATGCTGTTTTCCATAGCTGCTGCATCATTTTATGTCATGTGATAGCAAGAAGTACAAGAGAGCAGACAGATCTTTAATCTGACATTTTAACCTCAGAAGTTCAAAGCACCATTTTAATAGATACTATTCACAGTTTGAGAGCCTTATCTTCCACCTACTGAGGAATACTCTTACAAAAAGTATCATGACTTACATGCAAGTAGGAAATGAACACATATCAAAATTTTACATAACATTAATATTGATTCAAAGGAGAATTCAATGAATGCACATAAAATAGTTAATCATGAAAGCTGAAACGAATTTTCAACTAGATGCAAAACAGGACAATATCCACAAATGAACAATTACAATTAACTTGTACCCAGTAAAATGCAAGTACCTTTATAGAAAATAAGATATTATTTTCTACAGTTATCATCCTATAAAGTATTTTAACCAAACAACCAAATAGCTGTCCAAACTGATCATATAGATCACCGCCTTGTCTAACTCAATGAAACTATGACCCATGCCATATAAGGTCACCCAAGATGTACTGGGTCATGGTGGAGAGTTCTGACAAAACGTGGTTCATTGGTGAAGGGACTATCAAACCACTTCAACATTCTTGCCTTGAGAACCCCGTGAGCAGTATGAAAAGACAAAAAGATATGACACTGAAAGATGAACTTCCCAGGTCATCAGGTGTCTAATATGCTATTGGAGAAGAGCAGAGAAATAGCTCCAGAAGACATGAAAGGGCTGATCCAAAGTGGAAACAACATCCAGTTGTGGATGTGTCTGGTGGTGAAAGTAAAGTCCGATACTGTAAAGCGCAACATTATATAGGAACCTGGAATGTCAGGTCCATGAATCAAGGTAAATTTGATCAAACAGATAAAACTGGAGATGGCAAGATGAACATCAACATTTTAGGAATCAGTGAACTAAAATGGACTGGAATGAATTAATTTAATTCAGATGATCATTATATCTACACTGTGGAAAAGAATCCCTTAGAAGAAAGGGAGTACTCCTCATAGTCAACAAGAGAGTCTGAAATACAGTACTCATGTGCAATCTCAATAACAACAGAATGATCTCTGATCATTTCCAAGGCAAACTATTCAATATCACAGTAATCCAAGCCAATATCTCAACCACTATGCGAAAAAAGCTGATTGAATGATTCTATGAAAACCTACATGACCTTCTAAACACACACACACACAGAGATGTCCTTTTCATCACAGAGGACTGGAATGCAAAAGTAGGAAGTCAAGAAATACCTGAAATAACAGACAAGTGTGGCTTTGGAGTATAAAATGAAGCAGGGCAAAAGGTAAAAGAATTTTTCCAAGACAATGCACTGGTCATAGCAAACACCCTCTTCCAGCAATACAAGAGATAACTCTACGCATGACGACCATCACCAGATGGTCAATACTGAAATCAGAACGATTATATTCTTTGTAGCCAAAGATGGAGAAACTCTATATAGTCAGCATAAACAAGACTGGAAACTGACTTTGGCTCAGATCATGAAATCCTCATTGCAAAAATCAGACTTAAATTGAAGAAGTAGGGAACACTACCTGGCCATTCAGGTATGACCTAAATCAAATACCTTATGATTATACACTGGAAGTGACAAATAGATTCAAGGGATTAGATCTGATAGACTGCCTGAAGAACTATGGACAGAGGCTTATAGCATTGTACAGGAGGCTTTGATTAAAACCATTCCCAAGAAAAAGAAATGAAAAAAGCAAAATGGTTATCTGAAAAGACCTTACAAATAGCTGAAAAAAGAAGAGAAGTGATAGGTAAAGGAGAAAAGGAAAAATGTACACATCTGAATGCATATTTTTAAAGAATAGCAAGGAGAGATAAGAAAGTATTCCTCAGTGATCAGTGCAAAGAAATAAAGGAAAATAATAGAATGGAAAAGACTAGAGATCTTTTCAAAAAAATTAGAGATACCAGGGAACATTTCATGCAAAGATGGGCACAGTAAAGAAGAAATGGTATTGATCTAACAGAAGCAGAAGATATTAAGAAGAGGTGGCAAGAATACACAGAAGAACTATAAAAAAGAGATGTTAATGACCCAGATAATCATGATGGTGTGATCACTCACCTAAAGCCAGACATCCTGAAATGTAAAGTTAAGTGGACTTTAGGAAGCATCACTGCAAACAAAGCTGATGGTGGTAATGGAATTCCAGCTGAGTTATTTCAAATCTTAAAAGATTATGCTGTGAAAGTGCTGCATTCAATATGCCAGCAAATTTGGAAAGCTCAGCAGTGGCCACAGGACTGGAAAAGGTCAGTTTTCATGCCAACCCCAAAGAAAAGCAATGCCAAAGAATGTTCAATCTACTGCACTGTTACACTCATTTCGCACCCTAGCAAAGTAATGCTCAAAACTCTCCAAGCTAGGCTTCAGCAGTATGTGAAATGATAACTTCCATTTGTTCAAGCTGGATTTAGAAAGGCTAAGGAACTAGAGAGCAAATCACCAACATCTATAGAATCATAGAAAAAATAAGAGAGTTCCAGAAAACATCTGCTTTATTGACTATGCCAAAGCCTTTGTCTTTGTGGATCACAACAAACTGGAAAATTCTGAAAGAAATGGGAGAATACCAGATTACCGTACCTGGTTCCTAAGAAACCTGTATGCAGGTCTATAAGCAACAATTAGAACCAGACATGGAATAATGGACTGGTTTTGAATTGGGAAAGGAGCAAGTCAAGGCTGTATACTGTGACCATGCTTATTTAACTTATATGAAGACTGCATCATGAGAAATTCTGGGCTGGATGAAACACAAGCTGGAATCAAGATTGCTGGGAGAAATATCAATAACCTCCACAGATGACATCATCCTTATGGCAGAAAGCAAAGAGGAACAAAGGAGCTTCTTGATGAAGGTGAAAGAGGAGAGTAAAAAAGCTGGCTTAAAACTCAACATTCAGAAAACTAAGATCATGGCATCTGGTCCCATCACTTCATAGAAAAGAGATGGGGAAACAATGGAGACTTTATTTTCTTTAAAGAATAGCTCCAAAATCACAGAAGATGGTGACTGCAATCATGAAATTAAGAGACACTTGTTCTATTTTGTTCCACTGATGTGTTTCTGTCTTTGTGCCAGTACCATACTGTTTGATGACTGTGGCTTTGTAGTAGAGCCTGAAGTCAGGCAGGTTAATTCCTCCAGTTCCATTCTTCTTTCTCAAGATTGCTTTGGCTATTCGAGGTTTTTTTGTATTTTGATACAAATTGTGGAATTATTTGTTCTAGCTCTGTGAAAAATACCATTGGTAGCTTGATAGGGATTGCACTGAATCTATAGATTACTTTGGGTAGTATATTCATTTTCACTATATTGGTTCTTCCAATCCATGAACATGGTATATTTCTCCATCTATTAGTGTCCTCTTTGATTTCTTTCACCAGTGTTTTATAGTTTTCTGTATATAGGTCTTTAGTTTCTTTAAGTAGATATATTCCTAAGTATTTTATTCTTTTCATTGCAATGGTGAATGGAATTGTTTCCTTAATTTCTCTTTCTATTTTCTCATTGTTAGTGTATAGGAATGAAAGGGATTTCTGTGTATTAGTGTCCTCTTTGATTTCTTTCACCAGTGTTTTATAGTTTTCTGTATATAGGTCTTTAGTTTCTTTAAGTAGATATATTCCTAAGTATTTTATTCTTTTCATTGCAATGGTGAATGGAATTGTTTCCTTAATTTCTTTTTCTATTTTCTCATTATTAGTGTATAGGAATGCAAGGGATTTCTGTGTGTTGATTTTATATCCTGCAACTTTACTATATTCATTGATTAGCTCTAGTAATTTTCTGGTGGAGTCTTTAGGTTTTCTATGTAGAGGATCATGTCATCTGCAAACAGTGAGAGTTTTACTTCTTCTTTTCTGATTTGGATTCCTTTTATTTCTTTTTCTGTTCTAATTGCTGTGGCCAAACTTCCAGAACTATGTTGAATAGTAGTGGTGAAAGTGGGCACCCTTGTCTTGTTCCTGACTTTAGGGGAAATGCTTTCCATTTTTGACCATTGAGGATAATGTTTGCTGTGGGTTTGTCATATATAGCTTTTATTATGTTGAGGTATTTTCCTTCTATTCCTGCTTTCTGGAGAGTTTTTATCATAAATGGATGTTGAATTTTGTCAAAGGCTTTCTCTGCATCTGTTGAGATAATCATATGGCTTTTATTTTTCAATTTGTTAATGTGGTGTATTAAACCAGTCAATCTTAAGGGAGATTAACCCTGAATATTCACTGGAAGGACTGATGCTGAAGCTGACACTCCAGTATTTTGGTCATCTGAAGTGAATAGTGACTCATTGGGAAAGTCCCTGATGCTGGGAAAGATCAAGTGCAGAAGGACAAGAGGGTGTCAGACGATGAGATGGCTGGAAGGCATCACCAATGCAGTGAACATGAACTCAGGCAAACTCCGGGAGATGGTGAGGGACAGGGAGGTCTGGCGTGCTGCAGTCCATGGGGTTGCAAAGAGTTGGACATGACTGGGAGACAGAACAACAACGACAATAAATTCCATGAAGGCAGGGACTTTGGCTTCTCATGATATCCCCATCACCTAGCAGAGTGCCCTGTACGAATATGAATAGATGTTAAACTATTATAAATCTATAAACATTTTTTAATATCTGATAATTGAATGGCTTGACCACTTAATTTATCTCTTACTGATTATAATTTGACGCCTTTTTTTTTTTTTTGGCTCCATCAAGCGGCACATGGGATCTTTAGTTCACCGACCAGAGATTGCACCCCCTGAAGCATAGATTCTTAACCACTGACCCTCCAGGGAAGTCCTGTGATGCTTTAAAAAAAATTTTTTTTTTAATGTGGACCATTTTAAAGTCTTTACTAAGTTTTTTACAATATTGCTTCCCTGCTTTTTAAGTTTTTCTGGGTGCTGAGGCACGTGGGATCTGAGCTCCCTGACTAGGGACTGAACATGCACCCCTTGCATTGGAAGGTGAAGTCTTAACCACTGAATAGTCAAGGAAGTCCCCCTTGATGCTTTTTTGACTCCCCCACTCTGGACATTGGGCTTCCCTGGTGGCTCAGACAGTAAAGAATCCACCTGCAATGCAGGAGACTGGGGTTTGATCCCCGGGTCGGGAAGATCCCCTAGCGAAGAGAATGGCTACCCATGCCAGAATTCTTGCCTGGAGAATTCCATGGACAGAGAAGCCTGGCAGACTACATCCATGGGGTTGCAAAGAGTTGCACACAACTCAGCAACTAACACTTTCCCTTCTCTGGATATAGAGGGCCTTGTCCCTCTATCTGCTGGCCTTGTCCACATGTTCTTGAGATAGTCAAAGTAAGGCAGTGTCTGAAGTGTTGAGGTTCATCAGAATATGCGTCTTGGTTGAAGTGAGCACTGAGATGTGCTGCAGGGTCTAAGGCTCAAGGACTCTGCAAACTCAAAGGGAAAGTGATAAATGGCGGCAAATTAACTTGTCTGGAGTGAGGGCTACGTAAGCTTGGTTGAAATGGCAACGTTGGGGACAGTTGATAAGCTCTGGGTTCCAGGCTGATGACTTTAGACTGATAAAATAGACCAAGAGAGCTGCCAGGGGTGACAGAGCTGGGGAATGACCTCATGAGAATGGAATTGGAGAAAGATTATGTTAACAGCTGAGGATTACGTGAATTGGAGAAGAGAGTAGGGGCTACGAATGCAGCAAAGAGGCCCCTGGGGAGTGTAAGCAACTTTCAGTTTCTATTCTGGTAGGATCCTAGATGGCTGATGGAAATGGAAATGGTTCTGAGTTACTCATTTATAGTGAGAAATATTCTTATCTAATTCCTTCTCCTTAGGGCCTTAAGATTCTAACCAGAAGGCAGCTTGATGAGTAAAGACTTTGAACCAAAAGAGTGAATTGGGTGATCTTACTGGCTATTATCTCCTTTTCCTCAGAAGGGGTATATATGTCTGCTAGGTGGTGCAGTGGTGAAGAATCCGCCTGCCAATGCAGGAGACACAAGAGATGCGGTTCGATCCCTTGATTGGGAAGATTCCCTGAAGTACGAAATGGCAACCCTCTCCAGTATTCATGCCTGAAGAATTTAATGGACGGAGGAGCTTGGTGTGCTACAGTCCAGGGGTCTCAGTCAGATACCACTGAGCACACACGCTAGACAAAAAATATCTGTACCATTTGGAGAGGACACCAACCGAATAACAGATTCTTTGTTTCTCCGTTTTCTAGGTTCTAGGGAGGCTTTCGTTTTTCTCTAAATAAATTGTACAGCAATGGTTTAAACACAGACTTGATTGATTCCAGTCTTGAGTATACACCATAGTTGTCTTAAGTAGACGTTGTTATTATTGTTTATCTGTTTTGTGTCACAAATAAGGGATTTGGGAGATGATTGATTAGCTAGGTTTAAAACATACTGAGTTTGAAGTGCCTCAGGTGAGAAATGTCCAAAGGTCAACTGAAAATGTGAAGCTTGAACAATTTAGGAAGGAAATTGGGACTTGAGATATTTTTCAGGTAGGATTCCAAGTGCTTTCTTTTGGGGGGTTATGTTACACTTTATAAAACTTAGTGAGGCTATTTATCATTATATTAAAACTGTATTGATTTATACATCTGCATCCTGTATACCAAAAGAAAAGGAGGGGGTGGTGGCAGAGGATGAGATGGTTAGATAAGCATCACTGACTCAGTGACATGAATTTGAGCAAACTCCAGGAGACAGTGGAGGACAGAGGAGCTTGGCATGCTGCAGCCCATGAGGTTGCAAAGATTTGGACACGACTTAGCAAATGAGTAACAACAGTCCTCCATACCAGACAGTGAGCTCCCTGGGGTCAGGGATGGCCTCTTACTCATCTTAGCCAAGGTACCTGTCTACTGTGGGTGCTCATTAAGTGCTTAATGAGTGAATGAGAGTAGTCTGGATAAAGGAGATGAAGGAAAAGAGGGTCAGTGACAACTTCAGTGTTGTAAGTACAGCTGAAAACGCCTTGAGGTATCTAAGACCACAGATCTAGCCACAGACCAGTGGTCGATGGAGTGCTAGGGAGGAAGTCAGAATTCAAGAAGTAAAAGAAGAAACTGGTGTAAAGGGAAACTGAGAAAAGAGAATCATCTTTAGTACTGAAAGCACATGCTGAGAATAAGTGCCTGCTAGGAGTCTGAGTTGCTTCCTCCTTACTGAGAGCCATCCATACGCTGGGTGCCAGGCCAGCTCTTCCACTGATGCCTTCTTGCTTCCATGCTCCCTGGAGGGGGGGCAGCAGGCCTCTCCTAAAGGGAACTCCCATCAGCAATTTCAGCTCCTACCATTGCTATAGTGTCCTAGCTTCTTGTCCCACGTCTGCCATGACTTACAGTGTGACCTTGGGCAAGTCATCCCTTTCCTCTGGGCCTCTGAAGTCCCTTGCAGCTGTCAGGATGTCTGGGAGAACACAGTTCGGATGACTGGTGAGAATTCCAACTTGCCCTTTGCTGCGTTTCTTCTATAAGTCGCCTTGCCAAACACCAGCTGTCCTGGGCTCTGCCTTTGGTCCTCAGGCTGACTCTCACCCACCTGCTGCTGGGCCCCTCCCGGCGTCCTTCTCCCGCAGTGCAGTTCACAGACGCGCCACTAGGGGGCACTGCCTTGCCCTCAGCACAGAAATTAGCTTCAACGGTTGAGGACGACTATTGAGTGGCGAGGTCAAGCATATGTAGCATTTTCCATCTGAACTAAAATAGCCGAGGAAATCAAGTTTGAGAAAACGATTTAAGTGCTCTGAGAGCCGGTGCTACAGTACTTGAAATTTTGATTTTAGTTGCTTTTTTTTTTATTTGTTTTCATCTCAGGTGCCCTGGGCCTTAAGAATCGCTGAGACTTCAGGTGACTCATTGCTTTTTTTCTCTTTCCTTGGTGGCAAGGAATCTATACAGAGGACAGGGTTAATCACTCTCCTTGACTTATAGCCTTCTTTCATCAATGGTTCATATAAGGCCTTTCTTGTTTAATAGATTATTTATTCCCTCTTATCTCATAACCCCTTCCATCTAAACTACACTCAGCATTATAGCATTAGGCAATCATCAGATATTTTTAATGTGTATTTCTTTTGTTTAATGTGTGTTCTTGAATAATAGGTAATGCTTCTAGTATGTATGTATTTTAAACTCTTTCATGTATTTTGTTCCACCCAGTGTACCCAAAATTTTATCTCAAGATGTAATCAATATAAAAATTACTAATGAGATATATTACATTCTTTTTTGACTTCAAAATCCACTGTGTGTTTTACTCTTACAGTGTACCTCAATTTGGATGCTAAACTTTCATCAGAAATACTTAAACTGTTTTTAGACCGTAAAATTCACAGTTGAAAAGTAGATTCATGTACATGAGTTGTTCCAAGCATGCTTTAAAATTTCCAATAACTGAATCAAATACCAAAAAAATCACTTTCTTTTAATATCTGCATCCAAATTGACAAAATTGCTTCATTTTATAATTGATTTAACTTTGAAGCAAAAGCATATATCAGTTTCAAAACTATGTCCAAGATAAGTAAATTCACCAACTCTCCTGTCAGTTAGTATTATTCATGTGAAATCCAAAGAGATATTGCATAAATTGAAAAGCAACTCTGAAAGTGAAATGAAAGTGAAGTCACTCAGTCGTGTCCAACCCTTTGCAACCCTGTGGACTGTAGCCCACCAGGCTCCTCCATCCATGGGATTCTCCAGGCAAGAATACTGAAGTGGGTTGCCATTTCCATCTCCAGGGGATCTTCCTGACCCAGGGATTGAACCTGGGTCTCCCACATTTACCCTCTGAGCCACCAGGGAAGCCCAAGATATGTCCAAGATAAGTAAAATTACCAATTCTCCTGTCAATAAGTATTATTCACATGAAATTCAAAGAGATATTGCATAAATTGAAAAGCAACTCTAAGATGTATTAATACCAACATTTAAACTTTCTTGTTGTTTTTGCAGCCAATTTACATAATACTATTGATTACAATGAAAATCTCCTGCCTATTTATGTTAGAAAACTTTGCACTAATTTGCACCATGAGAAATTTCAATTTTAGCATAAATTCTCATCTTTGTCTAGCTAATTTGCAAATAAGCATTTTTTCTTTGAAGTTTCAATTTTAGCTCCTTCATAACCAATATGATATCAGTAAGATTGTATGCACATTTTTTTTCCAATTTTAATTATTTTCTCTACTTCTTTTTTCTTATTGGAGTATAATTGCTTTACAATGTTGTGTTAGTTTTTGCTATTCAACAAAGTGAATCAGATATACGTATGCACATATCCACCTCCTCTTGAGCCTCGTGGAGAAGGCAATGCACCCCACTCCATTACTCTTGCCTGGAAAATCCCATGGATGGAAGAGCCTGGTAGGCTGCAGTCCATGGGGTCGCTAAGGGTCAGACATATAACTCTAAGATGTATTAATACCAACATTTAAACTTTCTTGTTGTTTTTGCAGCCAATTTACATAATACTATTGATTACAATGAAAATCTCCTGCCTATTTATGTTAGAAAACTTTGCACTAATTTGCACCATGAGAAATTTCAATTTTAGCATAAATTCTCATCTTTGTCTAGCTAATTTGCAAATAAGCATTTTTTCTTTGAAGTTTCAATTTTAGCTCCTTCATAACCAATATGATATCAGTAAGATTGTATGCACATTTTTTTTCCAATTTTAATTATTTTCTCTACTTCTTTTTTCTTATTGGAGTATAATTGCTTTACAATGTTGTGTTAGTTTTTGCTATTCAACAAAGTGAATCAGATATACGTATGCACATATCCACCTCCTCTTGAGCCTCGTGGAGAAGGCAATGCACCCCACTCCATACTCTTGCCTGGAAAATCCCATGGATGGAAGAGCCTGGTAGGCTGCAGTCCATGGGGTCGCTAAGGGTCAGACATAACTGAGCGACTTCACTTTTACTTTTCACTTTCATGCATTGGAGAAGGAAATGGCAACCCATTCCAGTGTTCTTGCCTGGAGAATCCCAGGCATGGGGGAGCCTGGTGGGCTGCCGTCTATGAGGTCGCACAGAGTTGGACACGACTGAAGTGACTTAGCACCTTGAGCCTCGTTCTCATCACAACCCACCCTCAGTTCAGTTCAAT
The DNA here is from genome assembly GCA_006408695.1 of Aepyceros melampus. Classification (NCBI taxonomy): domain Eukaryota; kingdom Metazoa; phylum Chordata; class Mammalia; order Artiodactyla; family Bovidae; genus Aepyceros; species Aepyceros melampus. Next base: position 137,021 of record SJXQ01012641.1, read on the forward strand.
CACTCAGTTGTGTCCAACTCTTTCTGACCCCATGAATCGCAGTACGCCAGGCCTCCCTGTCCATCACCAACTCCCGGAGTTCACTCAGACTCACATCCATTGAGTCCGTGATGCCATCCAGCCATCTCATCCTCTCTCGTCCCCTTCTCCTCCTGCCCCCAATCCCTCCCAGCATCAGAGTCTTTTCCAATGAGTCAACTCTTCCCATGAGGTGGCCAAAGTACTGGAGTTTCAGCTTTAGCATCATTCCTTCCAAAGAAATCCCAGGGCTGATCTCCTTCAGAATGGATTGGCTGGATCTCCTACCCTTCCCAACCATCGGGATCACCACAGAGCACTGAGCTGAGCTCCCTGTGCTACACAGAAGCTTCCCACTCGCTATCTATTTTAGACAAGCTAGTGCATGTATATATATGTATGCATATATTTTTTAATTTATAGAAGTGTTATCATGGCTTATATCTCATTCAGTTTCTCACTTATCACTATGTTTCTTTTGTGTTTGCATCTAATCCTTTGCTTCTAACTGCTACACACTCTTTCATGGTGCCTGTGTCTCTTACCCAGGGATTCCCAGTGACAGAGACCCAGATTGCTTCCAAGTCCTGCCACCACAAATCATGGTAAGGTGAATATCCTGTTCATGTCCCTTATGATCTTATGTGAGGTTTTTTTCAGATGTATACTTAGCTTGATTGCTCTTTTAACCATGAAGCACTACTGCTTCTATCCCTCATATTCTTAGCTTTTCTGTTTCTTTGCTTTTCTTTTCTTCTGGGATATATTCTCTTTCAATTCCCTAATACATTTCCCAGCTGTGTCCGTTCCACTAATTTTCAAGTTTGTGTGCTCAATTTTAGTTATTCATTTTTTATGCCTAACATTGCTTATTTTATTAAAGTTGTTTTCCTTATTTCAACTGTTATACTTTTATATATGTGATACTTCTGTTTCATTCTTCTTTATGTTTTCTCATTCTGGTGTCATATTGGTAATATTTGCCTTTATCTGTTTTGAAAGTGAAAGTGTTAGTCGATCACTCACGTGCAACTCTTTGCGACCCTGTGGACTGTAGCCCGCCAGGCTCCTCTGAGCACAGAACTCTCCAGGCAACACTGGAGAGGGAAATCATTCCCCTCTCCAGGGGATCTTCCTGAACGAGGGATAGAACCTGAGTCTCCTGCATTGCAGGCAGATCCTTTACTGTTTGAACCACCTTTAACATGTTTATTAACCTACTTTTAAAATCTTGGTCTGTCCTGGTCATCTTTCCACTTAAAGGACAATCTGTACTCAAGTGGGTTGTATGTTCTCTTCACCTGTCTTGTTATTTTGCCCATGCGTACATAGGTTGCTCTCTTCAACAATGTGTACCCGTGCCGTCTAGCTCAGGGGGTGAGGGTCAGGGGTGGATGAATCCTAGAACTGAGAACCCCAGGCATCAAAACTCCCAAGTCAGTCAGACCCAACCCCACAAAATAACTCCTCATGTCAGACATCACCCTTTGCCCTCCACCTCCCATGGGAGAAGCAACCTTAGGGGAAGTGCTTCTTAGATTGCAGTTCATTTGCTTGGAGAGTTGAGGGGATGCAGAGAGGAAACAACTATCCAAAGTTCAGTATGGTTCAATCAAGTCACACTGGTTCAATCAAGTTTAAGGATTTTGAGCACTTGCTCTGAGCTAGGCACTGCTCTGAGCATTATCACCTGTGTAAACTCATTTAATCCTCACAGTCACAGGTTATATTAGCAGCCCCATTTACAGATGGGAAAACTGAAATATAAAGAAGTTAACTAAGGGGAATTCCCTGGTGGTCCAGTGGCTAAGACTCTGTGCTCCCAATACAGGGGCTTGGGTTTGATCCCTGGCCAGGGGACTAGATCCCACATGCACAACTAAGAGTTCTCATGCCACAGCTAAAGATCCTGCATGTTGCAACTTAAAAAAAAATCCCACAGGCTTCAAGACAGACAGAAGGTCATGTGTGTCACAACTAACATCTGATACTGCCAAATAAATAAGTAAAATAAGTTAACTAGTTGTCTAATTGGCAAATTAATTAGGACTCTGACCCAGGACTCTTAACTCCTGAGTGGGTCCTTGTGGCAGAGCCTGGCTTGTCCAGTGCCCTCTATGGGGACAAATAAAAGCGGTGTTGGCCAGGGATTGCCCCATGATGTCCAGCTGATGAGACACTGGTCAGAAGAGAGGAGGGAGGTGGTGACAAGAACAAGGCATTAACAGCCAGGCCTGTTGTCAGCAGCGTTTGATCCCAGGCAAGAGGCTCTAACTGATCTCTCTCAGGGCAGGACACAGACGCTGGTGGTCAGAGGTGAAGGGAGGAGGATGTGTGAGTGTGTGTCAGCCCAGCCCAGTCGGTCCTGGGCTGTGCATCTGTCCAGATTCGACATGTGGTGTAAGCTGATTGGTGTGAACTGTTCTGCATTTTCCATCTCCTCCTTCTGGTGGCAGCATGTGAGTGGCTGGACTCATTCTGGCTGGGGACCATGTGATGACGCCCCGGAGGCCGTAGTCAGGCTACCTCTTCTTTCCTTTGCTTTGATTGGTCAATACATATTGAAGGATAAAACCCTGCCACAGGCCCCCTGAAGGGTACTCTCAGGAGTGTGTGTGTGCTCAATGGCTTGTTATTCTTTGGAATCTCATGGACTGTAACCCGCCAGGCTCTTCTGTCCATGGGGTTCTCCAGACAAGAATACTGGAGGGGGTTGCTATGCCCTCCTCCAGGGGATCTTCCCAACCCAGGGATCGAACCCATATTCTTCCGTTTCCTGGAAGGTGGATTCTTTAAGCCTTAAGGGTACTCTATGTGGATGAAATTGGAAGCAAATGTCAGTGACTGTGAGGCAGAATGAGGACCATATGAAAGTGGAACCTCTGATCCAGTTCCTGGGGTCTCATGAACTGTGGGCATCCCTGAGTTTGAGTAATATCAAGGCTAGTGTCAGGTAGCTTGACTCTTGATGCATATTTCTCCCTGGGAAACCGTAGCTCCCCTCTAGTCACTTCTGAAGTGCTAGCCACTTTGTTTTTAGCTGGGGTTGCTTAAAGAGAGTCAGAAATTGATTTGAGGAGCATCTCCTTCCCCACTGGCGTTTCAGGCAGATAGGTTCCTCGTCTGAATGTCGCTGACAGGCAGGCTGCCTGGCCCCAGGGAGCTGCTACATGCTTTCTGAGCCACAAATATTTCACTCCGTGGGTACCCAATGGCTGCCCTTCCCCTCTCCCATTCTCTTCCACCTCTTTCTCGTTCCTAAACCCACACCTTACAATCACGTTAGCCACTGCCACCTTCGTCATCCCCTCCTCCTGTGGGCCCCTCTCCTGGCTGTCTTTTTGGGAAGCCTGAGAAACCAGAGCCCACCCCTAGCTTCCTCTGCCTCAGAAAGCAAAGTGAAATTGACAACTCTTGTTGTTTCCTCTGTGCCAGAGATGGTTTGTGGTGCCTAACTATTATGTCATACAAATCTCACAACAGCTTGAGAAGAAAATGTTTACTGTTGAGGATCCTGAGGGTGCTGGGCCCAAGATTTAAAAATGACAAAATCAGGATTCAGACTTGTGCTTTTCTGCCTCTGAAGCCCACGCCTTTTCTGTGTTTCCAGATTCCTCCAGCCCAATTCAGCGTTCTCAGCTTTCTAACCTCAGAGCTCTGTTCCCAAGCAGGCTGGACACTTTGCTTTGCCTTAGAATTGAAAGCAATTAAAAAAAAATTAAGAATAAATAAAAGAGGAGAAAGAAGAAAAAGAAAGGAAAAGACAGCCTTCCAGCTGCCTGTCTTTGGCGATCATACTTTTTCGCAGAATGATTAGAATAACTTGTTCTTCTATTCAACTGGTTATTTTTAAACTTTTAAACTATAGAACTATATCCTAGGAAATGACTGTAGGGCTTCCAGCATATAAACACGCAGGAGTCATACTGATTGAAGTGGCAGGGGGTATGTCCTTTACAGCCGGAAGCAAGTTAAGGAAGCCTTACATATCTGTTGACCACTGAAAGCTCCTGATTATCTCTCAGTTTAGAGATAAGGAAGCTGGGGCCCAGATGGGGAAGTGGCTGGCAGTCAGGACTAGTAATGTTAGGCTCTTGTAGCTTCTGGCCTGCAGCTTTCTTTCTTTCCTTTTTTTAAATAATTTTTATTTATGTGTCTGTTTTTGGTTGCACTGGGTCTTCATTGCTGTGTAGGCTTTCTCTAGATGCAACAAGCGGGCTGCACTCTCTGTTGTGTGCTGGTTTCTCTCTGCGGTGGCTTCTCTTGTTGCAGAGCATGGGCTCGAGAGCTCGGGGACTTCATGGCTCCTGGGCTATAGAGCACAGGCTCAGTAGTTGTGGCTGTGTTGCTCCAGGGCATGTGGGGTCCTCTTGGACCAGAGATCGAACCTGTGTCTCCTGAATTGGCAGGCAGACTCCCGTCCTCCACTGCGCCATCAGGGAAGTCCCTGGCCCGCAGCTTTCTACAGTGTGGCTCTCTCTGCACCTCGTCCAGGAAGGGAATGTGAGTAGGGTCAGAGAGAGAAGCAGAGACTGGGCTTCCTCCTCCCTCCTTCCTCATCACCAACAAGCTGAGCCCCCAAGACCCTTGGAGGAGGTAGTCAGGGAGAGGACAGCTGGGGAATACTGAAGGGTGCCAGCAGGTGACAAGGAGTCAGAAGGAAGATAGAAGGCAGAAGGGGTGGGGGGAGGAGAAAAGAGCCAAGGAGCTGCCGTGCCCGCCCAGGACAGGACTGGCCTAGGGTTTGGGCCCTAGTCTTGCTCTGGGATCCCTTGGATGAGTCCTGGTCCCCTTTCCTGCCTCAGTATCATTTTTCAAAAAGATATGTATGTGTCTATTTGGCTGTGTGGGGTCTCAGTTGTGGCACAGGGCCTCTCTAGTTGTGGCATCAGGCTCAGTAGTTGTGGCACGGGCTTAGTTGCTCCACAGCACATAGGATCTTAGTTCCCGAGCAGGGATAGAGCCCACATCCCCTGCATTGCAAGGCAGATTCTTATCCACTGGTCCACCCGGGAGGTCCCCTGCCTGTTGTCCTTGGAGGCTTCTCTGCTCCCCGATGGAGGGAGCACGCACAAGGTACAAGAGGGGCAGGTAGTGTAGGAGCACCACGTGGACACAGGGAGCTGGGATTAGCTGGCCCAGCTCTGCCCATGAGTGGCTGAAGGTCTCATGGTAGCTCTGAAGTCTCCTGGGCCTCAGGTTCCTTGTCAAACCAGGTGAGATGAGACGATCTCTAAGAGCCCTTTTGACTCTGATGATGTGGGACCTGGAGCCTGTGCTGAGGGAATCCAGAGAATGGGCAGATGTGGACTCTGGAGTACCAGGTGTCAGGTGCTCTAGAAATCTTGTTGTATAGGAAAGGAAACCAGACCTAGAAAGGCTTTGACTTATCTGCTTCTCTCAGCGTTATTTCTCTTCATCCTCTGAACTATAGAGCTGTAAGACTCAACTCAAGACAATTCTGTGCAGTGGATAAACTTTTTTATCATTGTTTTTCTGAACTTTTTTTTTTAAACTTTCAACTTTTTTTTTTTTTATAAAAACAGTACATGCTTGTAAAAATTTCCATGAATACAGGAAGTGAAAAAACTAAAAAACTGAAAATTGCTGTCATCCTCCTGCCCTTACCCTCCGAGTCCCCAGGGTTGTCTCCTGTTGACAGTTTGGTGTGTATTCTTCCTGAGCTTTCTGATGAACCACAAACATACGTGTCCCCCACTCTATGGGATTATAGTATCAATTATTCAAGCATAAGTCTTCCTATGTGGCACAATGGTAAAGAATCAGTCTGCCAATGCAGGAGACTCTGGTTTAATCCCTGGGTCGAGAAGTCCCTTGAAGTAGGAAATGGCAACCCACTTCAATATTCTTGCCTGGGAAATTCCATGGACAGAGGAGCCTGGTAGGCTACAATCTGGGTTGCAAAGAGTTGGACACAACTGAGCATTCATGCACTGCATTCAAGCATAAACTTTAGAATCAAACACACCTTTGTCCTAATCCTAGTTTTTAGCTCATTAGCTGAATGGCCTTGCTATTTCTATTTGACTAGTTTTAGTCTCATTCTCCTCATGTACAAAATGGGAGTAATAATAATATCTACCTTATAGGATTGTAGTGAAGATTTAAGGAAATTTTGTATGAATGACAGTTTAACTACAAGTGCCTGATACATAGTAAGCACTACACACACACACACACACACCCCCACGCAGGGGGCACAGAGTGAGTGACAGGTATAGTAAAAATGAGACTCAAGTTTTCTGACCTACAGTCTCATTGACTTTCAGCCAAACTGTCTGCTTCTTACTGTGGCCCTGCTGGGCACAATTTGCATGCTCCATTTTTGTTTGAATGAATGAAGCTGTAGGGGGTGAACCCAGGAATCTGAGGTCTGCGGGAGTTCCTCCGGAGCCAGCTCTGAGAGACGGAGGGTTTTACCCTGTGGCTTGGGAGGGTGTGAGACAGTGCGGGTTGGCCTGACCAGCTGTTTCTCCGGTGCTGCAGGCTGGAGTTGAACCTCAGGGCAGAGCCGAGGCCCCAGAGTGGCTCTCAGCTTAAAGGATCTTGGCTTAAAAGGAATGTGCAGTGGGCTGCCTCTGCTCAGGAGGGGCTAAAAAAAGCCTGACCCTCCCCTGGGCTTTGTGTGAGGGTTATCAGCTGCTCAAGTCAGCTCATCTCTCTGGCTGGACTCTGGCATTTTTGAGAGGCTCTGTTTCCCTGGCCTCTCTGGGTGTCCACCAATTGACAGGAAGGGGTCAGCCTTCCTGTCCCCGCGGTGGAGGCCGTGGAGAAGGGCCGGGGGAGGGGGCTGGTAGCCCCAAACCTGGTGACAATACACAGTTGTCAGCTGGCCCTGCTGGTGTTTCTTCCTTTTATAGTCAGCAGCAGTTGCTCTCGCTCTCACCCAGCCCCTCTCTGGGGGCTCCTGCCCAGGATAAAAGGGGCAGGAGGCGGCCCAGGCTCTCATCTCATCTCCCTGGCGCTCTATATCTCTTGATTCCTTCCTAGGTCCCACCTCCTCGGAAGAGCCCAACAGGACAACATGCCTCCCAAGAAGCCTGAGCCTAAGAAGGAGGTGGCCAAGCCAGCCACAGCCGCGGTCCCGACTCCTGCCCCACCTCCTGAACCCCTCAAGGAACCTGTCTTTGACCCCAAGAGTGTAAAGGTGAGTGAGCCTCAGCCACTGGGATGGGGGTGGGGGTGACATTCAAGGTTCTCTTGGCCCTGGAGCTCAGAGATCTGCTTCATGGAGGCTAGACCGGGGTGAGGGCTGAGGTGTCTGCACCCCCGATCATAGTCCCAGGGGCGATGGAGAAGGTGCTGGGGAGCGCTCTTTTGGTTGGTAGGCTGTTCTTTTTCCTCAAGAACAGCTTTCTGCTCTGACTGAGGAAGCTCTGCTCTGTTATCCCACATTTGCTCAGTAAAGTCGGAAATGGCAGGGAGGCACAACCACCCACCCACCCAAACTATTTTTCAGGCACCATAGTGAAGAAAAATGACTGTGTGATATTTTTAAGAGAAAAGACGATGAATAATCACTTCCGGTTTACTGCAGAGTAGGTGATGTCAATAGCAAGGGAGCACCATCTCTGTGTGCTGGGGTCTGGGAAGGGCTCCACTTGCAAAGACCCTTGCAGTGGATGGGTGGTGGGGGCAAGGAAACCCTAGATAAGGTGAGAAGAGCCAGCTTGCCTCTCCTTTTCCCTACCCAGGTGGACCCCTCCTGCGTGTGGGTTCTAGAATCATTCAGTGTTTCTCTTTCTCCCTCACGTGGAGCCCTCACTTCACAAGAGGTGTTGAGAGTTTTGGAGGTTGTATCACTTGACAGGCCGTCAGTTGTGGCCCAGTGGTCAGGAGGCTGGTGTTCGACCCCAGCCTGTCTGTCGTTCCTTTCCTCCTCATCTGTGCCCCTACCCTGGGCTCCTGCGTGGAGTGTGCAGTGGTCCGGCCCATCCCAGGCTGAGACCCCCTGTCTCAGCAGGTGTGGGGGCTGGGCCAGGTTTCCTTGGCTGCCCCAGCCTTGTTCCCTCTCTGCCCCCCCCGCCTCCCTCACACTGGAAGGCTCCTCTTCTTGGAGCTCGTGTAGACCCTGCCTGCTGATTCAGTCATTTTAGGCCTCTCAGCTATCTGGCCCAGCTGCTTAAGGAATGGAACAGGGATGGGGATGAGCCAAGGAAGGAGGGAGTTAGAGCCCCCTGGAGACTCAAGCAGTTTTAAGCATCAGTGCCAGAATGTAAGAGGTCAAGTGGCTACTGGGATGAAAAGCTATTAATAACCGGTTGGGAATGATGGGCCCTTGGGGATCTCAGCCTCAGGGCAGAGCTGGGGGGTTGGTGAGGAATCAGATCAAAATTACAGCTCAGGGCCTGGTTCTATGACAAAGAGGCCAGGAAACTAGCCCCCAGAACTCTAACTGGATGACCCTTCTTGGCTCTCCCAGGGTTCTTTCTAGTGCCCACAGCCCTGGGGGAACTGCCACCGTGCCCAGAACCGTAGGGTTAACCTATGGTCATTCCAGCAAGGGAGGAGTTAAGCAGAACTGTCTTGGCCAAGAGATGGAGGCAGTTGCCCCAACCCTGGGCTTGGTTATAGGACACTCTGCGGAAACTGAGGCAAAGGAAAAGATCTTGAAAGTGCCTAAAGCTTTTCTAGGTCATACACCACTCCCTCTGTGAGCAGAGCCTAGCAAGAAAAGCTATCTCCCCCTTCAGGAAACCTGTATTTCTGATTAGTTCTGATAATGTACTGTTCCTGTGGGTCAACCTAGTCTGGACAAGAGCTGCCTGCTGGTATCAATGGAGTGCCTTCTCTTTGGCCTATCACTTCCCCTCTATCACCCACCTTCCCCAGTTTCTTGCCTCTGGTTGCAATTGTCTTCTCCATGTCTGGGTCTTCAGTTCTAGGAGTTGTTGAAGTTGCTTTAAAGTGGAAAAAAAAATAGGTATCTTTCATGAGGGTCACTTCCCCTCTTATACTTACCCAGTTCCTTTGCGTAGAAGGTTCTTTGCTCAAAGATAGAGCAAAAGTATAAATGAAATAAACCAGAGAAAGACAAATACTGCATGGTAGCACATGCCTGTGGAATTTAAATAAAAATAAAAGGTCAGACTGTAGAAACAAGAAAGTAGAAAAGTTGTTGCCAGGGGCCAGTCTGAGGATCTAATGTAAAACGTGGTGACTATGATCAGTAATACTGTACTGTATAATTGAAATTTGCTAACAGAGTAGAGGGCTTCCCAGGTAGCACTAGTGGTAAAGAACCTACCTGCCAACGCAGGGGACATGAGAGACACTGGTTTGATCCCTGGGTCGGGAAGATCCCCTGGAGAAGGGAAAGGCAACCCACTCCAGTGTTCTTGCTTGGAAAATCTCATAGACAGAGGAGTCTGGCAGGCTACAGTTCATGGAGTCACAAAGAGCCAGACATGACTGAAGTGACTTAACACAGCACAATAGAGTAGAACCCAAGTGTTCTCACAAAAATAAAATAGAAAATAAATAAATAAGGTGACACATTATCAGTTAACACATGGGAGGAATTCTTTTGCAATGTATACATATATTAAATCATCACTGTGTACACTTTCAATATCTTACAGTTTTGTCAATTTTACCTCAATAAAGTAGAAAAAAATTTTAAAAAAGATAAAGCAAAAGTAAACTTAAGTCAAGTGTGTGTGGTTATGACTATATATTCTGATGTTATGTTTGTATATTAATATCTCTTTCATGTTTACTCCTGGGAATTAAAGCGTTGCAAAGTAAGGCACATAGCACTGTTCCTCAGAGGATTCATTCAAGGCATCCTTTGCCCCATTTAGGGGGTTTCTTTAGCTTTCTGGCCACTGTCACTTACACCTCTGGCAAAGTCCATCCTGGGCATAGCCAGTTCCTTTCCCAACACAGTGTAACCCTTTCCTGCTCTCCTAGCTCATTCTGGCCACCTTCAGGGGTTCTCATTAGTGAGGTCGGCTTCAGATGGGCACAGAGCAGCAGAACCAGAACTAGGAAGAAGAAGAAGATGCTCCAGGATTGGTTTCCACCGCCCGTGGAGAGTGGATTTGAGGAGGTGGTGGCGGATAAAGACCATGAAGTAACATGCAAGATGCTAAATTAAAACGATGACTCATGCTTGTTCATTGTCATTCATCTTCAGAGCTTTCCACCTTCTTTTATACTCAGACTTGAATTTGGTGGAGGAAAATCCAAAATTTACTCCTTCTTGCAACAAATAGATTTTGAGTACCTACTTTGTGTCAGATTTTTTCTTTCAAATCCCCTGCCCGGGGGGGGGGGGGGACCCTGGTTTTAAGGAGCCACAGTACACATAAAGGCAAGACTGGAAAACAGGAAGCATCCAGGGCTCGCCCACACTGGGCTTCCCTGCAGGGAGCCTGGGAGGGATGTGTGCTGAAGGAGGGGCTGGAGTGGAAGGGGGTGAGGGAAGGCTTCCTTGAAGGAGGTAGGTTGAAAGTCAGTGTCAAGGAGAAAGGGGAGAAACCATTTACAGCTGCTAGGATGGAGTTCACATTTGACCCAGAGGAATTATGACAGGGAGTTGTGTGGGCTCCGGAGTTATTCCAAGCACTTCTCTCCCTCTCACTTGGAGGCGTCCCTTCCCAAGAGGTGTTGAGAGAGCTTTGGAGGCTGCGGTATCTGAGAGGCTGTCGGTTGTGGCTTGGTCGTCAGGAGGCCAGTGTTTGACTCAGCCCACAGTCTCCTTCCCTCCTCATCTGGGTCTACGGCGGGTGACCCAGCATCCCCGGAAGCCGTTTCTGCTTCTCACTGGAAGCCGTTAGCAGTCCCAGCCCTCATTCCTCTGTGTTTCTCTCCACAGATAGACTTCACTGCTGACCAGATCGAAGGTGAGTACTAATAACTCCAACACCCCCACCACACCCTCTCTGTTCTTGTGCCTCCTGGGGAAGGGGTTGTCAT
>SJXQ01012641.1:148145-185781 GCA_006408695.1 Aepyceros melampus
TCACCATAATAGTAATCATCACTGTCACTGTCATCACGACCATCACTATCGTCACCATCACCACCACCACCATCACCATCATCACTATCGCCACCATCACCACCACCACCACCACCACCATCACTATCGCCACCATCACCACCACCATCATCACTATCACCACCATCACCACCACCACCACCATCATCAGCACTATTGTCATCATCACCACCACCACCATCACCATCATCACCATCGTCACCATCACCACCACCATCACCATCATCACTATCGTCACCATCATCACCACCACCACCATCATCACTATCGTCACCATCACCACCAGCACCATCACCATCATCGCTATCGCCACCATCACCACCACCACCACCACCACCATCACTATCGCCACCATCACCACCACCATCATCACTATCACCACCATCACCACCACCACCACCATCATCAGCACTATTGTCATCATCACCACCACCACCATCACCATCATCACCATCGTCACCATCACCACCACCATCACCATCATCACTATCTCACCATCATCACCACCACCACCATCATCACTATCGTCACCATCACCACCAGCACCATCACCATCATCGCTATCGCCACCATCACCACCACCACCACCACCATCATCACTATCGTCACCATCACCACCATCATCACTATCGCCACCATCACCACCACCACCACCATCATCACTATCACCATCATCACCACCACCATCATCACTATCACCACCACCACCACCACCATCACTATCGTCACCATCACCACCACCACCACCATCATCACTATCGTCACCATCATCACCACCATTACCATCATCAGGGCAAACCTGTATTTGGGTACACAGAGGCATGACTGGAAAACAGTTGTGCAAAATAGCAAGTATAGGGAATTCCCTGGTGGCCTCATGGTTAGGATTCTGGGCTTTCACTGTCAAGGTTCAATCCCTTGTCAGGGAACCGAGATCCCCAGTGTGGCCGAAAAAAAAATCCAAAAAACACCGCCACCACAAACAAACAAACAAACAAACAAAAATGAAACATCAAGTATGGGTTTGCTCTTTTTTGACTGTTATTACTTAAGCACTTTACATAGATTAATTTAATTCTTACCACAACCTTATGAGGTAGGGACTATCACCACCCCACTTTACAGGTGATAAAACCTAGGCACAAAGAGGTTGGGTGGTCTGCTCAGTCTCACACAGATAGTTTGTGGTGGAGCCAGGATTCCAACTAAGGCAATCTGATTCCAGACTTGAGTTCTGAACAGCTCTGACAAACGGCCCGGAACATAACAGATGCACAGCAAAAAAAAAAATTTTTTTCTTTTCTTTACCTTAAAATCCAAGATATTTAAAAGCCCTCATTTCTGTTCCTGTTATTGAAAAGCCCTACTTAGGCTACCAGCTCTCTCCCTCTGCATCATGAAGTCTGCCAAGACGCTTAACCCCGTAATAGCGGCAGGGCCAGTGGTGTCTTGGGGGAACCCTAGTCCACCTGAGGTCTCCATCAACTCTTCCCTATCTTTGATGAAGACAATTGTTTTCTCAATGTTATATAAATATTATTAAGTGTAGCTTCTAGACAAGCCCCTCAGCCCTTCTTTTGTAGGATTCTGGTGTCTTGAGAATGAAATGTTTCATCATGTGATATCTACTTTAGAGCCTCACCCTCACTGCAATTTATCCCTCTGTTTCCCCCATGAAATCACTCTTGGACAGAAAATCATATGAACTGGAAGGGACCTTGAAAGGTCACCCGATCAAACCCCTTGATTTTAAGCCCTGGCTATATTTGAAAAATTAAACTAACACAAGCACGTGATAAAAATTAGTATACTACTTAAAAATAAGTAATGAAAATAAAAATATTTTCCCCTTGCTTTTCTTTCATGCTGATCTGCTCTCCCCAAAACAATCATTGTTAACAGGTCTATGTATCCTTTGATAAAAATATATCATGTTATACCAGTAAGTATGTATGTATGTGTAAAGTTTACACAGATTGAGTCCTATGGTACATACTGTCCTGCATCTTTCATTTAATATACATTTGGGTTCAACAATATATAACACAGTATATATTATTTAATAATCTATTTAAATATGTTTTCTAATATTTAACACAAAAACAGTTCTACATCGTTCTTTTAAACTGTTGTATAGATTCTCACACGTTGATGTAGTTTTTAATCCAATTAGCTCATATTGCTAAACCTCTGGATTATCCCCAGTTGGGGGAAAAATCATTATGCTTTCCCCAGGAGACTTTCCTAGCAATGAGTCAAAGGATATGTGCATTTTATTTTTTTTTATTCTTAAAAATTAATTAATTAGGCTGCCTCGGGTCTCTGGGGCATGCATAGTCTTCACCATGTGATGCAGGAGCTTATGTGACAGCTCACAGACTCTCTAGTTGTGGAGAGTGGGCTTAGCTGCTCCTCGGTATATGGGATCCTGGGGCTTCCCAGGTGGCGCTAGTGGTAAAGAACTCACCTGCCAATGCGAGAGACATAAGAGACGCTGGTTTGATCCCTGGGTCGGGAAGATTCCCCTGGAGAAGGAATGGCAACTCACTCCAGTATTCTTGCCTGGAGAATCCCGCAGAGAGGGAAGCCTGGTGGGCTACAGTTCACAGGGTCGCAGAGTCAGACACGACTGAGTGACTAAGCACGCACATATGGGATCTTAGTTTCCTGACCAGGGACGGAACCGGCGTCCTGCATTGCAAGGCGGATTTTTAACCACTGGACCACCAGGAAGGTGTCCAGTCTATGTGCATTTAAAATTGTAATAGTTATTGTCAAATTTCCCCTCCCCAAAAGCCAGTTATTCACGACAGGGGTGTGATGATGGCAGATGTATTTTGAATCTAGTGAACTACATCTGACTCCATTTTTGTATTATCCTGTTGACACTCACTTTCTGTCAATAGTCTGGAGTGCTGTGAAATTCTTAAAATTAATTTTAATGCATTTTAGTTACATATATGGGCTTTTGAACTGTGGTGTTGGAGAAGACTCTTGAGAGTCCCTTGGACTGCAAGGAGGTCCAACCAGTCCATTCTGAAGGAGATCAGCCCTGGGATTTCTTTGGAAGGAATGATGCTAAAGCTGAAACTCCAGTACTTTGGCCACCTCATGCGAAGAGTTGACTCATTGGAAAAGACTGAGAGGGGTTGGGGGCAGGAGGAGAAGGGGACGACAGAGGATGAGATGGCTGGATGGCATCACGGTCTCAATGGACATGAGTCTGAGTGAACTCCGGGAGTTGGTGATGGACAGGGAGGCCTGGTGTGCTGCGATTCATGGAATTGCAAAGAGTCGGACACAACTGAGCGACTGAACTGAACTGAACTGATGGACTTCCCAGGTGGCTCAGTGGTAAAGAATCTGCCTGCCAATGTAGGAGACGCGGGTTCAATCCCTGGGTCAGGAAGATCCCCTGGAAATGGAAATGGCATCCCACTCCAGTATTCTTGCCTGGGAAATCCCATGAACAGAGGAGTCTGGCAGGCTACAGTCCATGGGGTTGCAAAAGAGTTAGAAATGACTTAGCGACTAAACAATAAGAGCAAGTTAAATTTTACTCATTGTAGATACAAACACAGTGGTATGCAGGAAGGCAAGAAAATCAATGATAAAAATTTTTCATTTCCCAAGTGAGAATCCTGGTCAAAGCCACTGGGATAGCTGGCTGCCTCTTTTCTCCATAAAGATTTTCAGGGCTGGGACTTAGCTGATTCCAGGCTTTCATCCCTCTGACTTCGAAGGCATTGTTCCTTAGGTTGGATTCGAATTGTTTCTGTTTTGATTTTGCTCCTATCTCTTCCTTTGCTCCTTGGTGAAGCTGAAGATGATTATCTTCTGTTTTGCTGGAAAGAACATGATTTGGAACCAGGAGACTTGGCTATTAGCCCTAAATCTGCCACTGGTGGCCATGAGACTTAGGGCAAGTCACTTCTTTAAACCCGAATTTTCTCTTCTGCAAAGTGAAGGTATTCGATTCTCTTCAATTCAGAAATTCTGTGATTCTTTTCAGCATTCTCTAAATAACCTCCATCTATTTGAGGATAGTTATCAAATCCTTTCTTAGCTTTGTAATCTCCAGGTGGTATAGCCCCAAATTCTTTAATGTTTGTTTGTTTGTTTTTTCTCATAGGAGCTAGTTTCTAACTCTTGACTTCCTTCTCTGGTCCCTCTCCAGATTTCCATATCCCTTTGGAAAGGGATCATCAGCATTGCTCATTGCTCTAGCAGGCAGCTCGCTACTATAGAACTTTGAGAAAATGTTTCTTCAGAGACCATGAGTGTCTTCTCTCATATACCTTGAGATCACTGGGCTAGTTTTCCCCTAGTTGCAATCCTAGACTTCAGTGTCGAGTTTTTATATGTGTGCCAGCCTTCCCAGCAGGCAGGAACAGGCCACTGGGACAACAGGCCACTTCCTCCTCCTCCTCTCTCCTCACTTAATAGTTGGCTGGAAGTCACATCTGCAGTGGCCTATGAATGAGGATAGTAATAGCGATAGTATAACGTTTTTTGTAAATATAGATGGGGTAATTCACACAAAGTTATCAACTCAGAGGCTGGCCCATGGTAAGTACTCAACCATAGGTCATCATTCTTATTCTTGTTCAATCTTCCTGTTAAATATCATTCTTTTATGCGGAGACTGCGTCTTTAAGTTTGCCCTCTAACACTTTTGACAGAGGAGGAAACCAAGGTTCCGTGAGGTTATGTGGCTTGGCTAAGATCACACAGTGAAGTGTTAAAATTGGGATTAAAGTCAATGAGAGATTACTAACAGTATTGTTGGGGAACTGACAAGCGTTAAGATTTTTTTATGTGTGCTATTGTATTTTATTAGAATGTAATTTAAGGATCCTATGAGGTAGGTGTCATTTATAAAAGAAGAGGTTTATAGAGGTTAAATATTTACTTGCCTGAGGTCACATAGCTAGTAAGCAACGGAAATGGAATTTGAGCTCAATTATTTAGTAGTTTGAAAGACATGCAGTTTTATCTCTTTGCAATTCATACAAAGCCTAATAAAGAGCTGCAGGTAAACGTCTTGGGGAACCTGTTTTGATATGTGGAATGATTTGTAAGTAATCCATATGTCGCCTCTAAAGAAGTAAGTGTTTCTAAAGTATTTAGGATTAAAAACAGCTTTTCTCCTAAGTAGTTCACACCTTCTTCTTAGGTTTATATTGTTAATCCACCTTGTAAACTTCTTCATGGGTAGCACAAGGGTACTTCAATGCCATACCCAGTCCAAATTATCCCTGGTAATGAGCTGGTTGAACCCAAATTGATGAGGAATTAAGATTGTTTGCAGAGGGCCCAGGAGTGCCTTCATTCAGCCTGGCATCCTGGACTCCTGCACCAGTATCTCCTGGGAGTCTGGCTTCATAACTAGAAATGCAATAATAACCACTTGCCTGCTTCCCTGGTGGCACTGGTGGTAAAGAATCCACTTGCCAATGCAGGAGATGCAAGAGACGTGGGTTTGATCCCTGGATTGGGAAGATCCCCCAGAGAAGGGCATGGCAACCCACTCCAGTATTCTTGACTGGGAAATCCCAGGGACAGAGGAGACCGTTGGGCAACAGTCCATGGGGTTGCAAAAGTTGAATGTGATTGACTCCACGCGCGCGTGAACGCGCAAACACATACAGTTAGCTAAGTCACTTACCACGTGCTAGACACCATGCTTGGGGGGCTTCGTCATTCCCCGGCAGCCCCAACAGGTGCACACTGTTGTTCCCCCTTAGAGCTGAGAGACAGAGGGCCCACGGAAGTTGGGAGTTTGCCCGAGGCCACCTGTGGGTCAGTGGCAGAGCTGGGGTGGGCTGACTATCCAATCTTGTCACCTTGTCCGGCCTGAGAGCTCCCTTTCAGCCTGGGACAGGCATTACTGTTATTGGCTGACTTCTGAACGGGTCTTATCACTCTGCAAAGTGGCTCCACCCACTGCCCCCTCCTTTGGCACTCAACTGGGAGGGTCAGGTGAGGACTGACTCTTGGTGTGATTGCTTAAGGAAACGGAGACCCAGCCCAGCTTATTCTACATTGGTTGACAGAGCCAGGAGGAGAACCCAGGAGTCCTGACTCCTGAGCCAGTGCTCTTTTTATTTCCCTGCTTGTTTTCACTGTCAGGCATAGGGAAAGATGAGTGGATGGGCAGGGAAGAGGCAGGGGAGATGTCGAATGATGTGACAAGTGGTTGCTGGAAGAGATCCCAGGCCCAATGCTGGAACAGGTCATGGGGGCTCCAGGACACTGCTTTAGTTGTCAGAGATGGGGTGGGCATGGGTTCCAGGGAGGGGCTGGCGTGCTGGCTGTAGAGAAATATTTTATCAACTCCATTGACCTGCTTTCAACGAGGGTAGAGACTGATCAGCCCCTAGTCACTGCCTTCGCTTGGCCCCAGGGGGCTGCAGTCAGTCTTTTCTCTGCAGAGTTCAAAGAGGCCTTTTCGTTGTTTGACCGGACCCCGACTGGAGAGCTGAAGATCGCCTATGGGCAGTGTGGGGACGTGCTGCGAGCTCTGGGCCAGAACCCCACCAATGCCGAGGTGCTGCGTGTCCTGGGCAAGCCCAAGCCGGAAGGTTAGCCTCCCCTCTCCACCCCTGGGGCTCTCTCCCTTCAGACCAACCTGCTCTCCCCAGGTTACCTGACTCTCATTGCTAGAATTACCCGGAAACATCTGGCTGTTGGTCAGTCCTCAAAAGAGTGTGACCTGGGCTTGTTCTCATTTTCTCTGTGAGAGTGGGAGCTCCTGGGGAGCAGGCACGACTTTCTACTGCTTCAGGATGCCTGGGACATGGGGCAGGGGGGCTGGGAGGGAAATTGGGAACTGACCACCACCCCCGCCTCCACCAGAAATTGTGGGTGAGGTGTTACAGCATTGAGATGTCCTGTGACCACCATGAGTTGTATCACAGATAGTGTGTTTCTGATACTACAGCACTGAGATTGCAAATTATTCATTTAATATAAATTAGAGCTGACTCAGGCTCAGCTCTATAATGATGCCTGTTTCACTGGTTTGAATTAGGTAGGTTTTGGTGAATGAGGGTTTAGAAAGTGGTGCAAGGGGTCCCATCTATGAATGTTGTCTGTCACTGTGGCAGTCAGGCTAACAGCTGCCCTAACACATGAGTCCTTCTGAGGGGCCAGGGCTGGGCAGACCGGGGCAGGAGCCCTTAGCCAGGGTGGATCATTTCTAGAGATTTCCTGGGCCCTATTTTGGGGCCTTCCTGCCCTCTTCCTTGGTTCTGGGTCCTTCCCTTCCTACTCTTGCTGGGGAAGACACCAGCAAGGGTGAAGGAGGTGGGTCAGAAAGGACCAGAGGACCAGGAGCCTACCCATGTCAGTAGAGCTTCTCAGAGGGCAAAAGACCTTTGGGTCTTTCCATTGTGGGAGGTTTCTGGGTTATAAAAGAAAGCAATGCCAGCCTTGGGATACTTAAAAATGGTTTTACTCTATGAAAGTAAAGTTTTTTTCTTTTTAACTTTGGTAAATATTCAAGAGTTTTTATTCCAGGTTTCTCGTCTTTTTCTTACTGTTCAGTAGGAATTCTTTATTGCAATCTGTAGTTTAATAACAGAAATTATCTTTTGCCAATTTCTTTTTGCAGTTTATAGCTTGTCAAAAGCACAAAAGTAAATAAAACTTTTAACACACCACAATGTGGGAGAAAGGTGCTAGTCATTATTGATTCAGACTTGCTCCAGGCGGTGGGGACTAGTGAGGGGACCCAAATTTGGAGTTGTGCAAAGTTTTCCTTTTGCAGT
Source organism: Aepyceros melampus (assembly GCA_006408695.1). Lineage (NCBI taxonomy): Eukaryota > Metazoa > Chordata > Mammalia > Artiodactyla > Bovidae > Aepyceros > Aepyceros melampus. The sequence continues at coordinate 155,957 of SJXQ01012641.1, forward strand.
CTTGTTGGTTTACCCTTGAGACTGGGAGTCTGTCACGTGTCCAAAGTCTAAGTTGTGAATGTGAGAACTTGGGGCTGCTCACCTCCCTGCTCCACTGGCCGCCTGGAGTTCAGAGGTCAGGGTAGAGTCACAGGTCCCAGGTCCTTTCATTGAGAAGAGTGCCCAGAGCCAGCTCTTGCAGGGCTCCTGGGGCTTTGTGCCCTCCAGGATTCCTGACTGTGGGCCCCACCCAGAAGTGACAGCAGCTGAGCTCAGGCTAGCCTGGCAGAGCCGGATGAGACCCCTCCCGAGCCTCTGCTCCCCTCAAGCTCACGTCGAATTCCTTTCCTTACCGGTCCCCGCCGGAAGAGATGAATTCCAAGATGCTGGACTTTGAGACCTTCCTGCCCATCCTGCAGCACATCTCCCGAAACAAGGAGCAGGGCACCTACGAGGACTTCGTGGAGGGGCTGCGTGTGTTCGACAAGGAGAGCAACGGCACGGTCATGGGCGCTGAGCTTCGCCACGTCCTTGCCACCCTGGGTTTGTATGCCAGCCAGGCAGGGGCGGAGCCCAAGGGAGAGGAACAGAGGATGAGAAGCGTCTGAGTGGTGTTATGTTGGGGTGATGTGGGGCTCCCTGCATCCTGAGTCTCATGTTCTGGTCCAAGCCTGTCTCCCTGGGTTCTGTAGGTACCATCGTCCCCAACTGGGTTTGCTCAGCAGGGTTGGACGGAGAGGAAAGCAGGCTGGCAGAGCAGGGGTGAGGCCTGAGAGGTGGGACCCAGGGCCCCTGTCCTTGTCTTTGCCTCTGTCACTAGGGCCTTGGTCTGCTCACCCACTGGTGGCTGTAGGCAGAGGGAGAGACCTTGGGGGCTAGGAAGGGTCTTAAGGCCTTGACTCCACCTTTCAGAGCCCGGGGGAGGTTTGGTTTCCAGGAAGTCCTGGGCCATCAGACTCAAGGGGGTGTTTGGGTTTGGCCGGTCCTCCTTTGCCCATCTGTCATTAAGTGCCCACTGTCTCCCACCCCAGGGGAGAAGATGAGTGAGGCTGAAGTGGAGCAGCTGTTAGCGGGTCAGGAGGATGCCAATGGCTGCATCAATTACGAAGGTACAGCTCATTTCACACTTCCTCGGACAGCCAGGGATGGGGTGGGGTGGGTACAGCTCAGGCCAGGAGAGGCTGCAGGACTGAACAGATGCAAGAGTTAGAGGATATGTGTACCCCGTGGTCTTTGGTGAGCTCCCAGTGGATACTGTTCTTTTCCCTCCTGGGAGTGAACATCACTGTGTAATGGAAGGAGCATGGATTTTGGAGATAGCTCTGTGATATACCAGCTGGGTGATGTGATCTTAAGCAAGTTGCTTACCTTCTCTTAACACTGGTTTTCTCATCTGAGCAACGGGGTGATGCTGGCCCCTTTCCCAGTGTTGCAAGGATTGGCAGAGATAATGTAGCTCATTTTATCCATGTCTGCTATCAGCACAGAGAGTGCACACAGAGCAGCGGTTGGTTCCCTTCCTTTTTTCCACCTTCTCCCCATCAACCGCAAACAGGAAAAGGAATCATAGTCTGAAGAAAGGGTGGTGGGAAGGTTTGCGGTCGGGTGGCATAAACCAGGGGGGAGGGGTTTAAGGGGCCAAGAGGGGCCATGTGATGTGGCTGTTTTCCGTCTTCTTTCCTAGCCTTTGTCAAGCACATCATGTCTGGGTGAAGCAGACCCTCCAGGGTGAGTGCAGCCCACCCCTCGAGGGGTGCCCAGAGCCACACCACATGCCCTAGAGCCCTTGTCTTCAGGTTTGACCTTCGAAGACACTGCGGGAGACAGAGAGCAGTCCAGCCCTACCCATCGCCCCTGCATTCTGAGTGCTTCTGTCGCCTCCCCTTCATCCCTTCCTGCCCTGCCCCTGACCTCCTTGGTCTTTGCACCCAATCTTGACCACCAGTCACATCCTCCTGCCTCTTCCAGGATCTCTCAAGGCCAGATGAATCGCTCAGGTGGGGCTTCCTCTGTAGGCTTCTGGCTGTGAGGACCCAGGTTGCAGGTGGAAGAGAATGTCCCGGGCCTATGCCCTTGACCGTGATCCTCTTCACCCGCTTCCCTGAGTCCCTTAGGCCTTGGTGCCGGCTGGTGGGGGTGGGGTCGTAATCAGGAGCTGGGGTATGGAAGGGAAGTAGAACCCTTTCCATCTCATGCTCTCTTTCAGGTGCCTGGCCCAGGGCCTTAGCCCAGGTGAGTTACCAAGAGGCCCAGAGTGACTGAGCTGGAGCTGGAGTCCTGGACTTTCCACTGCATGGCAGCCCTGGGGACTTCAAGGGCCCACAGTCCTCCCCATAAATAAACAGCTTCAGCAAGGCTGGGCCGAGGTCCCAACCAGCCTCTGAGATGTTTTTTAAAGCCAATTAATTCGTTGAGTTGGGTTTTTGTGTGTGTGTGATGTCACCTGAGGCCTCATGCATATTCCTCAGAAGAATGAGCAGTATCTGGGAGCTGGGGGACATGGGCCGGGGCCCAGGGAGCTAGAAACAGGAGGGTCAGACCATGAGCAGAGAGTTTTGGAAGGGTCTGCAGTCTGAGGAGCTGTTATCAGGAGGAGCTTCATTTCCTTCCAAGGCTCACTCTCTACCTTAGGTCTGATCGGGTGACAAGCAGAAAGAGGGCCACTAGGAGCCCTGGGGATACCAGTTCAGTTCAGTTTAGTCGCGCAGTCGTGTCCGACTCTTTGCGACCCCATGAATCGCAGTACGCCAGGCCTCCCTGTCCATCACCAACTCCCGGAGTTCACTCAGACTCACGTCCATTGAGTCCGTGATGCCATCCAGCCATCTCATCCTTGGTCGTCCCTTTCTCCTCCTGCCCCTAATCCCTCCCAGCATCAGGGTCTTTTCCAATGAGTCAACTCTTCGCATAAGGTGGCCAAAGTACTGGAGCTTCAGTTTGAGCATCATTCCTTCCAAAGAATCCCAGGGTTGATCTCCCTCAGAATGGACTGGTTGGATCTCCTTGCAGTCCAAGGGACTCTTAAGAGTCTTCTCCAACACCACAGTTCAAAAGCATCAATTCTTCTGCGCTCAGCCTTCTTCACAGTCCAACTCTCACATCCATACATGACCACAGGAAAAACCATAGCCTTGACTAGACAGACCTTAGTCGGCAAAGTAATGTCTCTGCTTTTGAATATACTATCTAGGTTGGTCATAACTTTTCTTCCAAGGAGTAAGCGCCTTTTAATTTCATGGCTGCAGTCACCATCTGCAGTGATTTTGGAGCCCAAAAAAACAAAGTCTGACACTGTTTCTACTGTTTCCCCATCTATTTCCCATGAAGTGATGGGGCCAGATGCCATGATCTTCGTTTTCTGAATGTTGAGCTTTAAGCCAACTTTTTCACTCTCCTCTTTCACTTTCAACAAGAGGCTTTTTAGCTCCTCCTCACTTTCTGCCATAAGGGTGGTGTCATCTGCATATCTGAGATTATTGATATTTCTCCCAGCAATCTTGATTCCAGCTTGTGTTTCTTCCAGTCCAGCATTTCTCATGATGTACTCTGCATATAAGTTAAATAAGCAGGGTGACAATATACAGCCTTGACGTACTCCTTTTCCTATTTGGAACCAGTCTGTTGTTCCATGTCCAGTTCTAACTGTTGCTTCCTGACCTGCATACAGATTTCTCAAGAGGCAGGTCAGGTGGTCTGGTATTCCCATCTCTTTCAGAATTTTCCACAGTTTACTGTGATCCACACAGTCAAAGGCTTTGGCATAGTCAATAAAGCAGAAATAGATGTTTTTCTGGAACTCTCTTGCTTTTTCCATGATCCAGCGGATGTTGGCAATTTGATCTCTGGTTCCTCTGCCTTTTCTAAAACCAGCTTGAACATCAGGGAGTTCACGGTTCACATATTGCTGAAGTCTGGCTTGGAGAATTTTGAGCATTACTTTACTAGCATGTGAGATGAGTGCAATTGTGCGGTAGTTGGAGCATCTTTGGCATTGCCTTTCTTTGGAATTGGGATGAAAACTGACCTTTTCCAGTCCTGTGGCCACTGCTGAGTTTTCCAGATTTGCTGGCAAATTGAGTGCAGCACTTTCACAGCATCATCTTTCAGGATTTGAAACAGCTCAACTGGAATTCCATCACCTCCACTAGCTTTGTTCATAGTGATGCTTTCTAAGGCCCACTTGACTTCACATTCCAAGATGTCTGGCTCTAGATTAGTCAACACATCATCATGATTATCTGGGTCATGAAGGGATCCTCAAATGGTCCTTGCTCCCTCCTCTTCTTTAAAAAAAAAAAATTGTGGTAAAATGCACATAATATAACGGGACTTCCCTAGTGGCTCAGATGGTAAAAAAATCTGCCTACAATAGAGGAGACCCAGATTCAATCCCTGGGTTGGAAAGATCCCCTGGAGAAGGAAATGACAACCCATTCCAGTATTTTTGCAGCACATAATATAGAATTTTCCATCTTAACAATTTTTAAGTGTTCAGTTCTGTAGTGTTGTGTGTTCACATTGGTGTGTAGCAAGTCTCCAGAACTTTTTCATCTTATAAAACTGAAACTCTATATCCATTAAACAATAAATCCCCATTTCCCCTTCTCTCCAATCCTTGGCCGACCACCATTCTACTTCCTGGATCTATGGATTTGATTACTCTAGATAGCTCATATGAGTGGAGTCATAGTGTATTTGTCTTTTTGTGACTGGTTTATTTCACTTCACATAATGTCTTCAAGGTTCATTTGTGTTCTAGTAAGTGTCAGAATTCCCTTCTTTTTAAAGGAGGAATAGTGTTCCGCTGTATGTGTGCAGGTACCACATTTTGTTTACGGTTCTTGTAACATTTTTTGATCACGCCACATGGCATGGGGGATCCTGGTTCCCTGACTGGGGATTGAACTTGCACCTGTCCCCTGCATCGGAAACTCAGAGTCTTAACCATCGGGCCACCAGGGAAGTCCCAGCCCTTGTATCTTCATATGGGCCCTTTAGGTGTCTTTCCCCTGAGAGCAAGGCCCCTGATGCCTGATTCAGCTCTGCTTATTCTGGGCATCTCACTGACTCCCTGGCCACACCCAGGACTCCATACAGGACTCTGCATCAGGGGGAGCATCAGGGCTTCAGAGGGAGCACAGACCTCAGGGTGGGCAGGCAGGGGTGTGGCGGGAGGCAACTGGGAAAAGGAGAGACAAGAAACCAGAGATTGAGAAGAAGGGGACAGACCAGGTCATGAAATGAAAGACACATATATGAGCAGAACCGCTCTGGATGGGGGTCCCCACATCCCTGAGAGCCCCCCAAGGTGGACTACACCCTCCTCCTCTCACAGCCTTTCTACTGCCATCTCAAGTCATCCAGCTTCAGAACTTTGTGAAACATCCTTTATAAATCCAACCAAGGCTGAGATTCCATGAGCCCGAAAGGGAAGTTGTCATGGGAAGCTGAGAACCACGAGCCCAAACTCAGCCTCCTCGGAATTTAAAGTCTCGTTGGGAAGATGAGACCAAGGCCCCGAAAGATACCATATGTATCTTTTCTTCTGTGAGGAAGGGGTTCCAGTGATGGGAAAGACCTGTTGAATCATAAAACTTGAGATCTTTATGTAGTTGTGGTAGGGGTCATTGACTCCAGTGGTTTTCAAACGTGGTTGTAGCACCATAGCCTTTTAAAAAGTTGTTAATTTATTTATTTATTTGGCTGTGCTGGGTCATAGCTCTGGCTATTACCATTCGTGGGCTCTTAGCTGAGGCATATAGGATCTGGTTCTCAGACCAGGGATTGAACCCAGGCCCCTTACACTGGGGGCAGAGTCTTAAACCAATGAACCAGCAGGGAAGTCTTGCCATCATAGCCTTTTACTCAAACTAAATTCTGTGCAGAAGCCAATGCATGAACCGAATGGAGCAGAGATTCTCCAGCTGAGGAGGTGAGGGATGGGTGCCTGTATCTTGAGCCTGGGCTCCTTAGAGCACAACCAGGAGACCACTGAGTCAGACCTGCTGATTGTGAAAGGAAGGAAAGGCTCCTTAGGAGAGACTTGACTCACCCAAGGTCACAGCTAATGACCCATGAACCCAGGTCCCCAGAATCCCCAATTTTCCCATTTTTCGACACACATCAATCGGCCTTTGAAATTTTTTTCAAATTAGGCTCTTGGGAGCTTCTCTCTTGTATTATCCCTACCATTCTGCTTGATCGTTTTTGGCCTTACTTATTTCTCCTTTTAATTTTTATTCATTTTATTGCCGGATAATTTCAGATTCCCAACCAGGGATTGAACCCGGGCCATGGCAGTGAAAGCCTGGAATTTTAGCCACTTGGCCACCAGGGAACACCCCATTATTTCTCCTTTTTAATTAATTAGTTAAGATTTTTATGTGGATCATTTTTAAAATCTTTGTTGAATTTGTTACAATACCGCTTCTGTTTTATGTTTTGCCTTTTTGGCCATGAGACATGTGGGGTTTTAGCTCCCCAAGCAGGGATCACACCCACACGCCCTGCACTGGAAGGCGAAGTCTTAACCACTGGACTGCCAGGGGAGTCCCTATTTCTCCTTTTTAAGAGTCGCTCTCCCTGACTTGAAATGCCAGCATGCCTCCTCAGTGGTGGGGCCTTGTCGGGTTTCCCTCACTCCCTTTTCCTTTCTTCCCTCCCACCTTCCTTCCCTCCCTTTCTTTCTCCATGAAGTGTTTATTGTCCGCTGTAAACATTTAGGAGGAATTGGGGCCAAGCTCCCAGTGATTAAAAACTGAAAGTGTTTTCCCCTCCTAAGTCGACTACCGTGCGGTTAAGCAAGGACGTAAGCATCCAGGGACTAACCGCAGAATGACCCCCACACAGCACACCAGCAGGACCACTTCTTCCACGTCACACACAGTATAGTTTCCAAGGGCCCTGCACCAGGAGGAAGTGAGATGTGACTGGGGTGATCTTTCTTAGTGGGCTTTAGGAAAGACTTTAGTGCAAAAGATGACACAAGGCTGGTACTCAGGTTCAGGGAGGAAAAGGGCAGGAAAGGGGGTCACAGACTTATCTGACTACACTTACTGAGTGCCAGCTGTGTGTATGGCGCTGGCTTGGGCCTTGAGGATACACTGAACTGAGCAGACACAGTCCCTGCCCTCATGAAGCTTACAATCCAGTGGGAAGACAGACATTAAATAGTTGCGATCATGTGACAGATGACAGCCAACACTTACTGAATGCAGTATCAGTTATGATTATCTTTGGCTGTGGGTTACGGAGACTAGAAGACAGTGGCTTAAAAGACACGAAAAGTACATTTTTCTCCTCCCACTGAAGGCCAGGCGTTGGCTGTCCAGCCATTCTGCACAAAGTCCTCAGACCCAGACTCCTTTTATCGTGTGACATTGCACTGTGACCTCTATTCATAGTCCTGATGGCTGTTCTGGATCAGCCACCTCGGCTCCTGAGGAAATAGTTCTGGAAGCATTTCCTACTTGGTGAACCTCCTCAGGAACTGGGATGGCTCACCGGGCTCTTTATGGTATTCGGCTTACTCATTTGAAGACACAAGAACGAACCCTTGTGCTCCTAGTCATCTTTTCCCTGCCCTGGCCTCCTCCTCAGCTTCCCTGGTGGCTCAGATGGTAAAGGATCCACCTGCAATGCAGGAGACCCAGGTTCAATCCTTGGATTGGGAAGATCCTTGGTGAAAGGAGTGGCAATCCACTCTTTTTTGTATTCTTGCTTGGAGAATCTCATGGGAGAGCCTAGCAGGCTGTAGTCCATGGGCTCGCATGACTAAGCACACACACACAACCTCCTCCATCAGTAAGGCTCAGCACTCGTCCCATCTGGGAAGAGGTATGGGTAAAACTGACCCATCTGCAAGATTTTCTTTGAATGGACTGACTTCCATTACTTCAAACCGAGACTCAGACCCTGTCTTGGTCTGCTTGGGTTGCTAGGACGAAACACTACAGAGTGGCTTCAATAACAGATGTTGATTTCTCACTGATTTGGAGGCTTGGAGTCTGAGATCAAAGTGCACGCGTGATTGGGTTCTGGTAAGGCCTCTTTCTGGCTTCCAGGTGGCTATTTCCTGCTGAATCCTAACAGAGAGAAAAAAGGGGAGAGAGAGAGCAAGCAAGAAAGAGACAGTCAGAGAGACAGACTAATCCCAGTATGAGGGCTCCACTCTCATGACTTCACCAAAACACAATTAGCAAAGGTTTTACCTCCAAGTACCATCACACTGGAGACTAGGGGCTTTACCATATGAATTCTGGGGGACACAATTCAGACCCACGGCAGACCATGTAACTTACAGGAACAGGACTGCGCCCCCTGTGGTTCCTTCTCTCACCCTGCAGGCTGGCTGACTGTGGACTTGAGATGGTGGCACCACAGGAGGATGAGTAAGGGTGGGAGGAGGAAGGAAGGGGTGTCCCAGCTCTTGGGTGGACTGAAGGAAGGCTCCAGCCTGGAGCTAGACATGGCACCATCCTGACAGGGTGATGGCAAGTGATGGGCATGGGAAAATCGCTTTTGTGGAGCACAGAGGATGACTGAATGTACCCATAGGCTGGGCATCGTGCCTCCCAGAGATTGGTACAGGAAACACGGCCCCCAGGGCAACTACCTTCCCACCCTAAACCCTACAGACAGATGCTGAGGAGAAAGTTTTATGCTTCAGGTCAGAGAGATTGGGTAGTTTCCTTTAAAGCTCCCATTGTGGGAGGGAATGAGCTAAGGCAAGGGTAGGGAGGAGACTTAATGCTCTTTTCACTCAGCTGCTTTCCTTTGCAGCGTTTATTAATAGAAAAGGGCCATAAGGCAGTTGGCTGGTGGCGCAATACCTACATCACACCACTAGATGGCACAATTGCAGCAGCCATGCTTCCAAAGGACGCCCAAGAGTGAGAATTACAGGAAAACTGATTCCCACCCTGGGCTAGAAGGAACCCTCCGAAATCACTTAGTCCATCTCTATGTTTTAAGAAAAATGGAGGTTTTATTCATTTTCAAAGACTCACAACTATTAGTGAGCTTCCTTCAGGACCCTCTCAAAGGTTTTGCAGCGAGGGGGCAGAGAGAGGACTGTTTTGGACACGTGGAAACTGGCATCTAGACCAGTTTGACTCCTAAAACACACACACACACTTGGCTTCTGATCCACAGGTTGCAAAGTAAGGAAGTCGATTAGATCATCTTTAATGTCCTTTCCAGCTCTCTGATTCAGGTCATTTGGACCTGAATTAGCACCCAACTACTTGCTATACTCAGGCTTCCCTGGTGGCTCAGAGGTTAAAGCGTCTGCCTCCAATGCGGGAGACCCGGGTTCGATCCCTGGGTCGGGAAGATCCTCTGGAGAAGGAAATGGCAATCCACTCCAGTATTCTTGCCTGGAGAATCCCATGGACGGAGAAGCCTAGTAGGTTACAGTCCACGGGGTCGCAAAGAGTCGGACACGACTAAGCGACTTCACCTCACCTCACTTGCTATACTCAACTCAGAATGATCTCTGTTCATTTCCAAGGCAAACCATTCAGTATCATGGGAATCCAAATCTATGCCCCGACCAGGAACGCTGAAGAAGCTGAACAGTTCTATGAAGACCTACAAGACTTTCTAGAACTAACACCCCCAAAAGATGTCCTTTTCATTATAGGGGACTGGAATGCAAAAGTAGGAAGTCAAGAAACACCTGGAGTAACAGGCAAATTTGGCCTTGGAATGTGGAATGAAGCAGGCCAAAGACTAATAGAGTTTTGCCAAGAAAATGCACTGGTCATAGCAAACACCCTCTTCCAACAACACAAGAGAAGACTCTACACATGGACATCACCAGATGGTCAACACCGAAATCAGATTGATTATATTCTTTGCAGCCAAAGATGGAGAAGCTCTATATGGTCAACAAAAACAAGACGAGGAGCTGACTGTGGCTCACATCATGAACTCCTTATTGCCAAATTCAGATTGAAATTGAAGAAAGTGGAGAAAACCACTACACCATTCAGGTATGACCTAAATCAAATCCCTTATGACTATATAGTGGAAGTAAGCAATAGATTTAAGGGACTAGATCTGACAAAGTGCCTGAAGAACTATGGCTGGAGGTTCATGACATTGTACAGAAACAGGGATCAAGACCACCTCCAAGAAAAAAAATGCAAAATGGCTGTCTGAGGAGGCCTTACAAATAGCTGTGAAAAGAAAGGAAGCGAAAAGCAAATGAGAAAAGGAAAGATATACCCACCTGAATGCAGAGTTCCAAAGAATAGCAAGAAGAGATAAGAAAGCCTTCTTCAGCGATCAATGCAAAGAAATAGAGGAAAAGAACAGAATGGGAAAGACTAGAGATCTCTTCAAGAAAATTAGAGATACCAAGGGAACATTTCATGCAAAGATGGGCTCGATAAAGGACAGAAATGGTCTGGACCTAACAGAAGCAGAAGATATTAAGAAGAGGTGGCAAGAATACACGGAAGAACTGTACAAAAAAGATCTTCATGACCCAGATAATCATGATGATGTGATGACTAATCTAGAGCCAGACATCTTGGAATGTGAAGTCAAGTGGGCCTTAGAAAGCATCACTACGAACAAAGCTAGTGGAGGTGATGGAATTCCAGTTGAGCTGTTTCAAATCCTGAAAGATGATGCTGTGAAAGTGCTGCACTCAATATGCCAGCAAATCTGGAAAACTCAGCAGTGGCCACAGGACTGGAAAAGGTCAGTTTTCATTCCAATTCCAAAGAAAGGCAATGCCAAAGAATGCTCAAACTACCGCACAATTGCACTCATCTCACATGCTAGTAAAGTAATGCTCAAAATTCTCCAAGCCAGACTTCAGCAATACGTGAACCGTGAACTCCCTGATGTTCAAGCTGGTTTTAGAAAAGGCAGAGGAACCAGAGATCAAATTGCCAACATCCGCTGGATCATGGAAAAAGCAAGAGAGTTCCAGAAAAACATCTATTTCTGCTTTATTGACTATGCCAAAGCCTTTGACTGTGTGGATCACAGTAAACTGTGGAAAATTCTGAAAGAGATGGGAATACCAGACCACCTGACCTGCCTCATGAGAAACCTGTATGCAGGTCAGGAAGCAACAGTTAGAACTGGACATGGAACGACAGACTGGTTCCAAATAGGAAAGGAGTTCGTCAAGGCTGTATATTGTCACCCTGCTTATTTAACTTATATGCAGAATACATCATGAGAAATGCTGGGCTGGAGGAAGCACAAGCTGGAATCAGGTTTGCTGGGAGAAATATCAATAACTTCAGATATGCAGATGATACCACCCTTATGGCAGAAAGTGAAGAGGAACTAAAGAGCCTCTTGATGAAAGTGAAAGAGGACAGTGAAAAAGTTGGCTTAAAGCTCAACATTCAGAAAGCTAAGATCATGGCATATGGTCCCATCACTTCGTGGGAAATAATGGGGAAACAGTGGAAACAGTGGCTGATTATATTTTTCTGGGCTCCAAAATCACTGAAGATGGTGATTGCAGCCATGAATTTAAAAGACACTCCTTGGAAGGAGACAGCATATTAAAAAGCAGAGACATTACTTTGCCAACAAAGGTCCGTCTAGTCAAGGCTATGGTTTTTCCAGTAGTTGTGTATGGATGTGAGAGTTGGACTATAAAGAAAGCCGAGTGCTGAAGAACTGATGCTTTTGAACTGTGGTGTTGGAGAAGACTCTTGAGAGTCCCTTGGACTGCAAGGAGATCCAACCAGTCCATCCTAAAGGAGATCAGTCCTGGGTGTTTGTTGGAAGGACTGATGTTGAAGCTGAAACTCCAATAATTTGGCCACCTGATGCGGAGAGCTGACTCATTTGAAAAGACCCTGATGCTGGGAAAGATTGAGGGCAGGAGGAGAAGGGGACAACAGAGGATGAGATGACTGGATGGCATCACAGACTCGATGGCCATGGGTTTGGGTGGACTCTGGGAGTTGGTGATGGACAGAGAGGCCTGGTGTGCTGTGGTTCATGGGGTCGCAAAGAGTCTGACACGACTGAGCGATTGAACTGAACTGATTCTGACTCTAGATCAACTCTAGTTTTGTTTTGTTTCACTCTCACTGTGTGTATGTGTTTAGAACCTTAAGTGGCAGAAAGCATTCATTCAAAATAACTTCAGAGTCCACAGCTGCATGTGCTTCGGAAGTACCTTCCAAAAAGGTGGTTCCAAAAGCAAAGTCACTCATAGTCTTTCACTTGATGAGTTTATACCCTACTGAAGTAAGAATGATCTACAAGTGGAAAGTTATAAGACAAAAATAGAAGAAAGGACACCAGACAGTATATATCTAAGGACTGAGGGAGAGGTATGGTATCATAGCACTTGAATCTCAGGGAATGGCCAGGGAGGGCTTCATGGAGGAGGTGTGGCAAGCTTGGATGGGATATAAACAGAGAAGGACCTGGAGAGTGTGATTCCTGACAGGAAGCCTTTTTTTGCCAGCTATAATCACATGCATGTGTGCTGAGTCGCTCAGTTGTGTCAACTCTTTGCTACCCTATGGACTGTAGAACACCACGCTCCTCCGTCCAAGAGATTCTTCCGGCAAGAATACTGGAGTGGATTGCCATGCTCTCCTCCAGGGGATCTTCCCAACCCAGGGATTGAACCTGAGTCTTGCGTCTCCTGCACTGGTAGGCAGATTCTTTACCACTCTGCCACCTGGGAATATCACAGTCTCGACCTTTTAGGATTTGCATAAAAAGAAAGAAAGAAGGATAAAAGAAGAGTGAGAAAAGTAACTGGAGAATGGGGTAAGAGGCAGGGAGAAGGAAGAAAGACTGAGAAAGGGGGGAAGGGTGAGCAGGGATCACACTGGCATGAGGTGCAGCTGCTCAGAGATGGAGAGGCAAAGTTAAAAAAATCTAAAACTAAGCTGGGAAAGTACTCATTCTTTTCTCCCCTGATCTTTTAGACTCACAGAATAGTAAGTTTTCAGGGTTAGAAGAGATCTCTAATCCAAACCCTTCTATAAAAGCCCTGTAAAAGTCGTCCAGTGCTCACTTGGATATCTACTATGGCAGGAGACTTGGCACCACCCACAAGCCCAAAAGAATTCATATTCTTCTTAGTAGGAATCTGACATTTACATCCCTGAAATTTCCATCCACCTGTCCTGGATTTGTCTTCCAAAGTGACCTAGAAAAGACCGAGGACCATTCCCCGTGAAGAAGTTGGCATTTCCTTTTTCGCAGCTGGGCATCTCCCAGCTGGTGCTTGTTCCACACTGAGATTCTCAAATCCATTTCATGTGGCCAGCTGTTGTCTAATGTGTTCTATCCTGGGGTTCAGTTCTCTCTTAGCAGTGTAGTTTGCCACTTCAGAGCTGGAAATTAACCTTCTTGACAGAAAAGATGGAACTGAGGTCAAATAGAGGTTGGTGACCTCTGCTGATGTCACTCATGTAGCCCCGAGGACTGTGACCTTTCTGTAGTTCTTGCTCAGAACTTCAGTGTAGCAGGTTTTTGTTAACTTTGACATTACAAAGATTTCAGGGACTTTCCTAATGGCCCACTGGTATAGGATCCACCCGGCAGTGCAGGAGACACGGGCTCATTCCCTGGTATGGGAAAATCGCACACGCCGCAGAGCAACTATGCTGCTGGGCCCCAGCTACTGAGCCAGGGCTCTAGAGCCTGGGAGCCTCAACTTCTGAAGTCTGTGTGCCCTAGAGCCCACGTTCCACAACAAGAGAAGCCACTGCAGTGGGAAACTCACATGCTGCAACTAGAGAGTAGCCCCCGCTCGGCGCAACGAGAGAAAAACACTTGCAGGACAAAGACCCAGCATAGCCCAAAGCAGAGGATTCAGTCCACTCGGGACTTACGGCTTCTTGGCCTTGTGGCCACAGCCCCACGTGACAACTTTATGTTCGTAATAAGCCCTTGGCTGCCCCTCCTTCCATCTATTCTGGATGAGAACCCTGGAGAATTCTCTTTCCTCAGCTCTACCAGCCTCTTCAGAGCCCCTTTCCCACATGTTTCCTTGCTGAGTTGTTTATAGTTCTCTTTTGAAGACAGTCCATTCCTCTGGTGATAGGAACAGAGATTCTGTTTTTTAAGTTGTTAATGTGACATATCTTTTCATCTTAATGACATTTATTATTTTCTAACTTTACAAGCAATACATGTTCATTTCAGACAACTAGAAATACATAAAAAGAATAAAGTGAAAAATAACCGTCACCCATATCTCCAACCCTCAGAGAAACCGCCATTAGTATTTTGATGTGTTTATTTCCAGTCTCTCTCTCTATATATATAGATAGATATATATGTGTGTGTGTGTATCCATTGTCTATCTATCATCAAGATATAATTGACTTACAACACTGTGTTAAGGAACAGAGATTCTTTATCATAAAAGACACTTGTGAGCACATTTACACTCTCTTTCCGAGAACTTATACTTTTCATCACATTTCCAAAAAGGTCAGAGATCCAAAAAAGGCTAAGAATTGCCATTCGGGAGCCTCTGTGGGATTCAGTTTATCTCTCCTCTGAATGTTTTGATATTGCATCTGCTTTGGGCAGCCTTCTTCTAGGCTACCACAAGCTCTAAAATAGCACATCTCTTTCTCTCAGGACCTGCTTTACTTCCTCCTCTCCCCCAGCCATTCCTTGGGTCACACTTGGGTTGAGAGCGACAGTTCCACCTTTTACTTTTACTTCCTCTGTGGCCCCGCTTTTTGCTGAGTTAGCATTCCTACAACACCCCTTGGAGCCTTGCTCCAGACCCTGCTGAACCCCTGTGAGTGTCCACCACTCCCCATCTTCCCCCTCCCACCCCCACAGCTGGTGCCTCGGGTTCACAGGCTTATTGCGTCCCCATGGTCCCTTCGGTTCCACTCTCCTTGATCAGGCTCTGATGGCCTCTGCTGGACTTTCTCCTTCAGACAGGTGTGTTCCCTCTGTTGTGAATCTTCTTGACAGTCAACACTCCCATGCCTGCTTTCCTAGCGGTTTTATTTTTCCTAGAACAGAGTCCATTGTTGAATGGAGATGTTTCCCATCTCACAGACTTATGGTCACACCCAAGACAGTGTGTGCACTTCCTAAAAAATCTTCACCATTTTACACTTACATAAGTCTCATAAGATGTTAGTTATTAGGGGCTGATGTGTCATTTCATAACAAAGGGCTGTTGTTGGAGTAAGGACAGGCTAATGAGGTGTCCTGAGTGCCTCAGTTTGTCTTTGTGAGGTTTGGGTCTGGCATTTGAGGACTTGAAACAGTGCATCTGGCCGTGCTGTTCTCAGGGATCCTTCCGTTCCCAGCCCTTGGGCTTCAAAAGAAAATTTAAAAATGATCGTGTTATCCCTGCACTTTCTCCCATTCCATCCCACCCACACTTCAGCCCTCATTGCAGCCCTTCTGTGCCTTACATGTTGAGGAGCAGCCAGAGGTTAAAGATGTAGCGTTTAAAAGCTTGGTTACCAGCTGGAATGTGGAGAACGCTCTTGTGTGGTTAGTTTCATAATTATTTATTTAATGCACTTTATTACTGGCACTGCAAGTTTTTGTTCTTAGAATTTAGTCTTTGTGATATTTTGCCAGTGCCTAGCTTCTGATAATGGCAGCTGGAGTTTTGCCAGGCCTCTGAGGTTTAGAAAATTGAACAGGACCTGGTTGTTGCACTCAGAGCTGGTAGGTAAGTTAAGACATATTATGCCTGTGCTCAGTCGTGTCTGACTCTCTGAGGCCCCATGGACTGGAGCCTAGTCTCCTCTGTCCATGGGGTTTTCCAGACAAGAATACTGGAGTGGGTAGCTAAGACATATATGGTGCACAAACAGAAAAATATCAAGTGGAAGGCAAAGGCTGTAAGATAGATACTAACAAAGAAGTGGGGGGATTTTAAAGGGAAAAGCAGCACTATTTCCAGTTAGGACATCAGAGAAGGCTCTTTGGAGGAGGAGGGGCTGGCACTGAAACTGTAGAGGATGCGGGTGACTTGATGCGTGCTCTTAGAAGAGAGCCATGATTAAGAGAGTAGTCTCACCATCACGATGTTGTAATTATCCTCTAATTAAAAATAAAAATGAAAAAAAAAAGAGTGTAATCTCAGGGTCAGAATGGATCTACACTCATGAGCTGTGTGACCCTGGGCAAGGTTTTCAATCTCTCCAAGCCTCAATTTCCTAATTTATAACATGGTGTAGCTAAGACATATATGGTGCACAAACAGAAAAATATCAAGTGGAAGGCAAAGGCTGTAAGATAGATACTAACAAAGAAGTGGGGGGATTTTAAAGGGAAAAGCAGCACTATTTCCAGTTAGGACATCAGAGAAGGCTCTTTGGAGGAGGAGGGGCTGGCACTGAAACTGTAGAGGATGCGGGTGACTTGATGCGTGCTCTTAGAAGAGAGCCATGATTAAGAGAGTAGTCTCACCATCACGATGTTGTAATTATCCTCTAATTAAAAATAAAAATGAAAAAAAAAAGAGTGTAATCTCAGGGTCAGAATGGATCTACACTCATGAGCTGTGTGACCCTGGGCAAGGTTTTCAATCTCTCCAAGCCTCAATTTCCTAATTTATAACATGGGGATAACAGTAGTACTGACCTCATTTGGTTATTACAAGGATCCAGTGAGTTGATCAATGTAAAGCACTTAAAACAGCATTTGTATAACGGATTCAATTTGCTCTACACTTGAAACTAACAGAGCATTGTAAATCAACTATACTCCAATAAATTAAAAGAAAAAATCTTAAAAAACCCACCCAAAACAAAACAGCATTTGTAACCTAGTAAGAACTCAGTTATTAACTCTATAGGCAGAGGGGTATTCTAGGCAGCACATACAGTTCTAGCAAAAGAAGGAAAATGAAAGAACTCTTATTCTTTTGGGAAATCCCTAAATAACAGAAATACCTGGGAAACAAGAAGGAGAGAAACAGCACTTATCGAAATAGTGGTAAAGAACCCGTCTGCCTAAGAGGTGTCTTCTGCACTGACAGATGGATTCTTTACCACGACACCACCTGGGAAGCCCATAACTAAGGTGGACATGTTACTAAATTTATTTTTTTCTGGGAATTTGGACTTGTTAGGAGTAGTCTTGTGTGATAATCACTCTCATATTTTTTATTTGCTTTTGTTTTACAGCTTGATAAAAAAACACAATTAAAAAATTGCTACAGATAAATAGGGGAGAGATTTAATGTCCCCAATCCATGTAGCTAATTGCATGTACCTTTGGCAATTTACCATTGCTTCTCCTCCATCTTCTGCCATGCTGCGATTAGTTTCTGAGTGTCTCTAAGAGTTCTGTCTTCCAGCCTCAAAGGACACTTATGGTCGCTTGCCTCAGTGTCCCAAATGTCCATTATTATTCATTTTTTGGCCTTACCCCATAGCACACAGGATCTTAGCTCCCAACCAAGGACTGAACCTGTGCCTCCTGCATTGGAAGCACAGAGTCTTAACCACTGGACTGCCAGGGAAGTCCCTATGAAGTATTCGTGCCTGGCAAATAATAAGCCCTTGATAATTGTTACCTTTGAAGTTGTCATCATTCTGTCATCTTACCTTAATGGATTGCTCAGTAGAGTTCTGAGGCAGTAGGAAATAAAGGTTCATT
The DNA here is from genome assembly GCA_006408695.1 of Aepyceros melampus. Classification (NCBI taxonomy): domain Eukaryota; kingdom Metazoa; phylum Chordata; class Mammalia; order Artiodactyla; family Bovidae; genus Aepyceros; species Aepyceros melampus. The sequence continues at coordinate 173,534 of SJXQ01012641.1, forward strand.
TTGTGACCTGGGCAGAAGAAAGCTCTAGAAAACTAGGATGCTCCCAATCTGAAGGTACCACTTCAAAATCCTTAGAGTACTTAGGGGATGGCTAGAGTGTAGGGTTTCCAAGGAAGAATCAAAGACACAGGGTCAGGAAGACGGATGAGTGGTGGTTGCAAGTAACCATCCACAGATGGGGAACGTAGCCTTCAGGGTAATCATGGGTGACTGAGCTCCAGAAGGGAGGAGAAGAGGGTGAGAGAGGAGCGGGAAGGAGGAGGGGGAGTCCAGGAGGGCAAGGTGTTCTGCCAGGGGTCCTGGTTGGAGTGCCCTAGGTATGGGCTTTTCCCTTCCACTCCTTCCTCAGACCTTGGGGCTCCCAAGTCCTTACTGCAGGCCTTATTGGGTTGGAAGCAGCCAGAGCCTTGGGGAAGTGAGGCACACTGCTGATCATACACCCAGCTCACAGTCACCCCTCTCTGTGTCATCCTTTTAGGGAAAAGCTGAATCCCAGGGGCTCTCTGTTTGGCCCAGAACTTGGTCTAACGCCCAGGTTTTTCCGGTGGAGTTGTCATATCTCAGGAGTCAGGCGGGCATGGCTGGTAACTTCTTGTAATAGTTAAGACAGGAAGTGGTCAGGACCTGGAAATAGAGCAGGGCTAGGGAGAGGAGGGTAAGGAAAAGGCTTTTTCTGGAGAAAATGTTTTGTGTGCTTTCTTGGGCAGGGAGCACAGAATTCCCAGTCTTGGCCTGGGCTGCAGGGACCCTCGGGGAGATTTCTTTATGGACCTCCCGATTTAATTTCTTCCTTTATTCCAATATGAATTTCTCACATGAACATAGCAAGGCCCACTTGAAACATTAGAGGGTATTGGGCAACCTATAGCCCCACTTATAGTTAGGGAGACAGTGGGGTATAGAGTCATAGGGACCTGCTTTCTCAGTCCATGCTTTGTCACTTACTACCTAGGCACACTTTTTTTAAAAATAATAATTAACTAGGCTTTACTGGGTCTTAGTTGTGGCATGTGGGATCTAGCTACCTGGCTGGGGACTGAACCCAGGCCCCCTGCACTGGGGGTGCAGAGTCTTAGCCACTGGACTGCCAGGGAAGTCCCCCTAGGTGCTCTTCAGCTGACTATCCCATTTCTCTGAGCCTCTGTTTTTCCACCTGTAAGATCAGGATTCCCATGCCTATTTTGTGCTGATTAAATAAAGTATGAAAAAATTCTTAGCATAATATTTTGCATATAAAAATTACAAAATAAACGAGGGCTAATAACAACAACAATAATAATTGTTCTATTACCCTGCTGCTGCTGCTGCTAAGTTGCTTCAATCGTGTCCGACTCCATGCGACCCCATAGACGGCAGCCCACCAGGCTCCCCCGTCCCTGGGATTCTCCAGGCAAGAACACTGGAGTGGGTTGCCATTTCCTTCTCCAATGCAGGAAACTGAAAAGTGAAAGGGAAGTCGCTCAGTCGTGTCTGACTCTTAGCGACCCCATGGACTGCAGCCCACCAGGCTCCTCCGTCCATGGGATTTTCCAGGCAAGAGTACTGGAGTGGGGTGCCATTGCCTTCTCCGTCTATTACCCTACTTGACCTCAGTTTCTACTTCTGTAAAATAAGTTATGAGGATTAAGGGAAATGATCAATATTTATAAAGAAAGTGGTATATAAAAAGAAAGAATTTACTTATTTATCAAAGAAGTACTCTCAAATTCTAGTTCTTTTCCTTGGAGGAAAATCATACTTGGGGGAAAGGGCCTGGGTCGGCTGGTTATGACAGTGAGGGGACATGGCGAGTGGTGGGGAGAGGCCATTTTCTGGCTGGAGAAGACCTGGGGAGATAACACTTCCTGTTGGGAAGAACTGGGTTGAGGGATTGGGGAGTGGATTCAGGCAGGTTTGGGGGGACCCAATGACTGGGCCCTGTTTCTTGGAGTGATGGTAAGGACCTGTGGATACTGTTGACACTGGGCCTTTCTGAGTCCTCAGTGGTCCAGAAGAAGGCCTCCCAGCCTCATGGACTAGGGCTAGACTCTTAGTGAAGTCGCTCAGTCGTGTCCGACTCTTTGCGACCCCATGGACTGTAGCCTACCGAGCTCCTCTGTCCATGGGATTTTCCAGGCAATAGTCCTGGAGTGGGTTGCCATTTCCTTCTCCAGGGGATCTTCCCAACCCAGGGATTGAACCAGGGTCTCCCGCGTTGTAGACAGACGCTTTACCATCTGAGCCACCAGGGCTAGACGCTAGGGTTCCCCTATCCCGAAGTGATAGTTCTTAACACATGGGTCACAGACCATTTAAGAAACTAGTGAAACCTAAGGACTATTTCTGTAGAATACACAAACTTTTGGCTATCAGAGGGGGTTCACAGATCTTTTGAAACTCATCCAAGGACTTGTGGTGAAGAAACAATGTCCCTGGCTTCAGAATAGCCCTGATGCTTTGGGTGTTGGCAAGAAGAGTAGTCCATGAACTTGGGACACTCTGAGACTTGTCCCAGCAACACTGATCATGATAAAGATCTCCCAGGGGTTGGAATAGGGACAGGGACCTGACCCAGGAGCTATACCGGGGATGGGCACTTTGACCAGCAAGGACCCTCCGCATAGCCTGCAACAGCCCTCTGCCTCAAGTGATCAGCTCACCTCAACGAGAGCCCAGGAGGCTAGTGACAAGCAGCAGCAATGAAGCAGTGGGTATCTGACTTGCAGAGAAAATTTGGGGAATTCAGCACAGATGAATTGATCCTAAGGGGATGAAATAGCTCACATTTATTGAGGATGAGATGGCTAGGTAGCATCACCGACTCAATGCATAGGAACTTGAGCCAACTCTGGGTTAGGACTTGGCACTTTGACTGCAGTGGCCTGGGTTCAGTTTCTTGTTGGGGAACTAAGATCCCACAGCCACATGGCATGGCTGGAAAAAACGTCTGGAGCCCAGTTGCAAGTTTGGATTTACTGAAGCAGGGCCCCAGGGAGGGTGACTGAGAATAGAAAGACACCTGAACAGGAATTTGGGACCAGAAGTCAAGCAGTAGCTCTGTTACTGGAATGAGGCATCACCCTGGTTTGGGGGTTGGATGGAGTAAGTATCTGGATTGGTCTGAGACGGGGCGTGAGCAGTCATATGATGCCTTCTGTGCTCACAGAGCGTGAACCCAGGCTTGGCCAGGTGGTACTTTGTATGATGAGTTGAGATAGAAAGTCCTTGGGCTCTTACTTGTTCTTTTCAGCAGAGAAAGGTCTGGCTTATGTGAGAATGCACGCCAAGACAGAACTTGACTATCTTAGGCCCAGTGGGGCTCAAACTTTGGGAGGGCAGGGCCTGGTGCTCTTCCCTGCAGCATCCTCAGTATGCTGACACACAGCAGGCGCCTAATACATGCTTGTGAATGAATGTGAAATGCCAGGGCTGAGCTCATCCCTTCACAACTTTGATAAAAATCTAGGGGTACTTTCCCATACAGCTCCCTAGAGCCCAGAAATTCCAAGTTCTGTCATCTTTAAGTCAGTGTAGACTCTGAAAACTCATTTCCTTTAAGCCAAAGGAACAGCTCTGTCATCCCTCTCTTTCAATGGACAGAAGAGCCTCTGCCAAATGTGTAGAAGGAGAATATTGTGAACCAATACACTTACTCCACGCTCAAGACTCCTTAACCATAGGAACAAATTAAAAAAAGATTATTTATTTGGCTGCTGTGGATCTTTGTTGCAGCATGCAACCCTTAGTTGTGGCACATGGGATCTAGTTCCCTGAACAGGGATCGAACCCAGGTCCACGGCTTTGGGAGCACGGAGTCTTAGCCATTGGACCACCAAGGGAAGTCCTCAGAGGAATGAATTTGCATTGATAGACCTACAGTATCTCCGCAAATAATAACAACAATAAGAACATAGTTTTCTGTGTTTTTCAGATTTTAAAGGCTTTCATATCCCTGATTTCTAGAACCTCATAAACATGTGTGGGTGTTGGGAGTGGGGGTGGGGAAAAGGGCAGGGAACAGTTATTTTACAGATAAGAAAAATGAGTATAAGGAATTCCCTGAGGGTCCAGTAGGACTCAGTGCTTCATGGGCTCTGGTCCATGTGGGCGTGGGTGTGATCCCTCATCAGGGAACTCAGATCCCACAAGCTAAGAAGGAAGGCCAAAAAAAGAAAAAGGAAAGAAAGAAAAGTGAGTATAGAGAGGATTTGGACTGTTTTTAGATCACTTAATCGGTAGGAGGTGGGGCAAGAACGTGAACCCAGGGACCTTCTGACTCTAAGTACAAAGGGGAAATAAACATGACCTTGAGGAAAGAGATTCAGGAAATGGCCACAGAAGTGTTTCCTCCAACTTACAGTGGTGACAATGAGCAACTGGATGGAGTGGGGCTTCCCAAGGGGGCTGACTATTGACAAGAGCACAGGGAAAGGGTCCCTATCTTGGTGTCAGCCTGGCCAAGGTCAATCAGGGAACGAGATAGCGTGACTCTTGCATCCTAAATGGAGCTTGGGGAAGATCTACCTGCCATGCGTTGGATATCCCTCCATGGTCCGATCCATTGCGGAATATGGCACTTGGGAAAATCACAGAATAGACACTCAGATCCCCCAATATCACTGCTTGATTAACAATTTTTTAACATTAACCATCAAGGGCTGCTAAGAAGGTAAAAAGTAGGAAAAATTATTTTATTTATCGAGGGCCTACTGAGTAATATAAAGATAAAAAGCTACTGTCCCTGTGTTCAAGGATCTCACTTCTACGAGAGACAGGTGATGGCGGGAGAGGCAGAGATGGATAAATAATCAAGGAACTTCTGCTCCTGACTATGACAAAGTGACTGGTATGGAACTCACTTTCCCACAATAAACAAGAATATATTCAGGCAAAATATTTGAGAAACTGCTTTAGACATTGGCTATGGCTAGCGGAATTATAATCCTTGTGGGAAGGGAAACACATGAGGTGAGGAGCTCTACATTTGTCGAGCTTTTGGCCTGGGGGAGCTTTCTGGAATGCAGTGGGAGAAGGTGGAGCCTAATAAGGGCATGGTGGTCTCACTGAGGTGAAAAGCATAGATTAGAGTTCAAGGCCTCTGAGGAAGCTGTAATTTATGGGAACGGCTTTTAGAGAGGGGGAAGCTGAACACAGGGGTGCCCCCAGGAGTCCGCATGGGTGATCTCTATGGTCTTTGGACAAAGGCCGAGCTGCGCAGGCACATAGTGAGACTCTATAAGGCTTAGCAGAGAGCAGCAGAGAGCTGAAGAGAACACTAGAGGTGGCACATGGCTTAGAGATGGAGTTTTAGCCCAGTCAGAATGAAAAGGTCTCACTAAACAACTTGGTGATACAGCTTAGATGATACAGAACGTTCACACCTTAGGAGTAAGCACCACATTCTACAGACACATACACACAAACATACTCTCTAAGATTAAGGATAGAATTTGAAATGACCAGCTCTCCCTGAAAAAGAATAAAACCATCCTGTCAAGATAACATGCTAGTAATTTGTCTAATAGAACTAAACTCAGTTCTCCTCAAGGGAAGACAACATACGCTCTGAAATGAATAAGTCACAACGTTCATATATAATCTAATATTACTATACATGTGAAGAAGCAGGAACTTGGGACCCACCATTTTTTAAAAAGCAATAAAGATATACAGTCCCTGAGATGAGCTAGAATTAGCAGACTGGAATTTTAGAATACTGGTTATAATCATGTTTAAGGACATAAAGGAAAATATAGACATAATTATTGAAGATATGGGGAATCCTGTAGAGAAAGTGAAACTGAAAGAGGAGCATGGGAAAATTCTAGAACTTAAAACATAATGGGCTTAACAGCATAATAGAAACTGCAAAAGAAAGGGTTGGGAAACTTAAACAGAGATTACTATTTAATAAAAAAGCAAACAATAGAGTGATTTAAAAAACCTGGAGTCTCAGTGACCTGTAGGATAGTTTACTTTAGATGATATCTAAAATATGCGTGGGCTTCTCTGGTGGCTCCGTGGTAAAGAATCTGCCTGTGATGCAGGATCAGGTTTGATCTCTGGATCAGGATGATCCCCTGGGGAAGGAAATGGCAACCCACTCGTCTTCTTGCCTGGGAAATATCATGGACAGAGGAACCTGGCGGGTTACAGTCCATGGGGCTGTGAAAGAGTCGGACTCAACTTAGTGATCAAACAACAAGAAAACGTGTAATTGGAGTTTCAGAAGGTAAGGAGAGAGAATGGCCAGAAAAAATATTGGAAGACATAATTGCTAAGGAGTTCCTATATTTGGTGAAAAACAAACCACTTATAATGTCTGCGCTGGTGGCTTAGATGGTAAAGCATCTGCCTGCAATGTGGGAGACCTGGATTCGATCCCTGGGTCAGGAAGATTCCCCTAGAGAAGGAAATGGCAACCCACCCCAGTACTCTTGCCTGGAAAATCCCATGGACGGAGGAGCCTGATAGGCTACAGTCCATGGGGTCACAAAGAGTCGGACACAGCTGAATGATTTCTCTTTCTTTCTCTTTCTACATAAGGAGAAAAGGGTGGCAGAGGATGAGATGGTTGGATAGCATCACCAATTCAATGGACGAGAACTTGGGCAAATTCTGGGAGAGAGTGAGGGACAGGGAAGCCTGGTGTGCTGCAGTCCATGGGGTCACAAAGAGTCAGACATAACTTAGCTACTGAATGTAACAGCAACAAAAACCATTCAAGAGTCCACCAACCTCATGTTGGTGAAGAAGAAAAGCACCTATTCATCTTATAATCAAACTCCTAAAACAACTGATAAAGGTTAACTTAAAAGCAGCAAGAAACAAATCTGAGACAGTCTGGGCAACAAAGTAAGTTATGATAGTTTTGTATTATAATTCATAGAATAAAGTAAATACCCACAAATTCACACTGAATTTTAAATATGAGAGGGAAGAGAGCAGGTCTTCCTTACTGTGGAATACAAATTAACAGCTATAGAAGGAAAAATGGAAATAAAAAAATCACTATTAACCAAATATCACACTAATTAATTGCAATCAAGAACCATTGATGGATGCTGAAATTAGTGGGTAAACGTAGGAAGAGAAACAAGATATTTGCATACGATTGTTAAGTATCTTCCCAGAAAATATTGATTAATTACAAAGAGCAAAATCATTATTTTATAGTGAAGAAACCTGGCAGACATCACCTTCACCATGTGATCGAAGTTAACATCGTAAGCAATAAGATTCATTGTTATGTCAAACACAACTTAATGGATAAACACCTGCCTCTCCTCCACACATGCATACACACCCACCGCCTGGTATAAGGTAATGACAAAGCATATACTTTTTGTGATATTCTTGCTTAGAAAGCTTCAATACACTCGTGAGAAAACACCAGACAAACCTAAAGTGAGGGCCATCCTACACCACGTGTGTGTGTTTAGTCACTCTCTCAGTCATGGCCAACTCCTCGTGACCCCATGGACTATAGCCCACCAGGCTCCTCTGTCCAGGCGATGCTCCAGGCAAGAATACTACACCATAATTGGCCGAATAGTTGACACAAAAATGTCAAGGTGTTGAAAGAAAAGAAAGACTGAGAAAATGTCATAGATTGAAGGGGACTAAGGAAACATGGTAACAATACAACATGGGATCCTGGATTGGATCTTAGAAAAAGGACATTAGTGGAATATTGGAAAAATTCAAATATTGTGTCTAGATCAGTTAATAGTATCATACTGAGCTTCCTGTACAGTTCTTCTGTATATTCTTGCCACCTCTTCTTAATATCTTCTGCTTCTGTTAGGTCCATACCATTTCTGTCCTTTATCGAGCATGAAATGTTTGCATGAAATGTTCCCTTGGTGTCTCTAATTTTCTTGAAGAGATCTCTAGTCTTTCCCATTCTGTTGTTTTCCTCTTTTTGCATTGATCGCTGAGGAAGGCTTTCTTATCTCTCCTTGCTATTCTTTGGAACTCTGCATTTAGATGGGTATATCTTTCCTTTTCTCCTTTGCTTTTCGCTTCCCTTCTTTTCACAGCTATTTGTAAGCCCTCCTCAGACAGCCATTTTGCTTTTTTGCATTTCTTTTCCATGGGAATGGTCTTGATCCCTGTCTCCTGTACAATGTCACGAACCTCTGTCCATAGTTCATCAGGCACTCTATCAGATCTAGTCTCTTAAATCTATTTCTCACTTCTACTGTATAATCATAAGGAATTTGATTTAGGTCATACCTGAATGGTCTAGTGGTTTTCCCCACTTTCTTCAATTTCAGTCTGAATTTGGCAATAAGGAGTTCATGTATGGATGTGAGAGTTGGACTGTGAAGAAAGCTGAGTGCCGAAGAATTGAGCTGTGGTGTTGGAGAAGACTCTTGAGAGTCCCTTGGACTGCAAGGAGATCCAACCAGTCCATTCTGAAGGAGATCAGCCCTGGGATTTCTCTGGAAGGAATAATGTTAAAGTTGAAACTCCAGTACTTTGGCCACCGCATGTGAAAAGTTGACTCAATGGAAAAGACTCTGATGCTGGGAGGGATTGGGGGCAGGAGGAGAAGGGAACGACAGAGGATGAGATGGCTGGATGGCATCACCAACTCGATGGACCTGAGTCTGAGTGAACTCCGGGAGTTGGTGATGGACAGGGAGGCCTGGCGTGCTGCGATTCATGGGGTCACAAAGAGTCTGACACAACTGAGCAACTGAACTGAAATGAACTGAACTGAGCTTCCTGTGTTCAATAATTACAATATGGTAATACAAAATGTTGACAGTAGGAGAAACTGAGTGAAGAATAAAAGGGAACTGAATATTTTGAAACTCTTCTGTAAATGTAAATGATTAAAAAATAAAAACAAAACCCAGAGGAAAAAGACAAGGAAACAAGAATATAAATGATGGGAATCCCCTGGTAGTCTAGTAGTTAAGACGCCATGCTTTCACTGATGAGGGCCCTGGTTTGATCCCTGGTTGGGGAACTAAAATTCCACACACCTCATGCTGAAGCCAGAAAAGTAAATAAATAAAATGAATGATGGCTGGCTTCTCATCAGAAACAGTGGAGCCAGAAAACAGTGGGACAACATCTATAAAGTACTGAAAGAAAAAATAGCCCTATTAACCTAAAAATCTCTATGTAAGAAATATCATTAAAAATGAGAATGGAACAAATGAAAGTTGAGCATTTTGCTTTTTAGTCACAAAGTCATGTCCAACTCTTCACAACCCCATGCACTGGAGCCCACCAGGCTTCATCTGTCCATGGGATTTCTGGCAAGAACACTGGAGTGGTAGCCATTTTCTTCTTCCAAGATCCTCCCGACCCAGGGATCGAAACTGGGTCTCTTGAGTCGCCTGTGTTTACAGGTAGATTCTTTACCTCTGAGCATATTTGTTGCCTTTAAAGTCTCCTAAAGATAGTTCTTCAGGCTGAAGGGATTGGAAACTTGGACAGCATATTTGCTGGACTGGTGTCCACCCCTAGCGGTTGGTACCAGCAGAGTTAGGCTTTGGAGCCCACCAGGCTTCATCTGTCCATGGGATTTCTGGCAAGAACACTGGAGTGGTAGCCATTTTCTTCTTCCAAGATCCTCCCGACCCAGGGATCGAAACTGGGTCTCTTGAGTCGCCTGTGTTTACAGGTAGATTCTTTACCTCTGAGCATATTTGTTGCCTTTAAAGTCTCCTAAAGATAGTTCTTCAGGCTGAAGGGATTGGAAACTTGGACAGCATATTTGCTGGACTGGTGTCCACCCCTAGCGGTTGGTACCAGCAGAGTTAGGCTGGGGAGACACCTGGGTGAATGGGAGATGGTTTATATACGTGCCGCTGCTGCTGCTAAGTCGCTTCAGTCATGTCCGACTCTGTGCGACCCCATAGACGGCAGCCCACTGGGCTCCGCCGTCCCTGGGATTCTCCAGGCAAGAACACTGGAGTGGGGTGCCATTTCCTTCTCCAATGCATGAAAGTGAAAAGTCAAAGTGAAGTCGCTCAGTCGTGTCCAACTCTTAGCGACCCCACGGACTGCAGCCCACCAGGCTCCTCCGTCCATGGGATTTTCCAGGCAAGAGTACTGGAGTGGGGTGCCATTGTTATATACATGAGAATGAAGCAAATAAGTAAACATCTAGGCAGAGATGAAACCTGTGTAATCTGAATTTTGATCCAGGGCAATGGCAACACTGTTAAAGGGGCTTCTGACCTAGAGGCCTTCCAGCATTTAGAAAAGTGTATGGAGCTCAGGTCAGGAAGCCCAGCGACCCTTTGTGAGTGGCTCCCCCCCCTGCCCCCTTGCAAATTACTAATGACACTTCTACTGATGTGTGCTCTTCTTTTTCCTAGTTTTTGGAAGGTCTGAGGAGGAAATGCCTATCTCTGCTGAGGCTGGGTGGAAGGAAAGTGGGGAATCAGACATGGTTATATGGAAGAGGTGACATCTGAGATGTTTTGTAAGATAAGTGGAATTTTCCAGGTGGAAAAAGGAAGTAAGATCAGTCAGACAGAAAGGCGAGGAGTGTTTGGGAATGTTAGATATCTTTTTGAGCTAGGATGGGAGATGAGGCTGGAGACCAGAGGCAGGGCCAGTTTCCAGGTATCCTGTGCATTTTAGGAGAGGGCTTAGGGAAGCCCAAAGACAGCCTGGAAGGCTTTGGAGGAGCCCAACAGCTGGAGAGACTCCAAATCCCGCCTGACGCCGCAGGGCTTTTTTCTTTTCTTCGTTTTTTAAAATTTTGGGGCTGCTCTGGGTCACAACTCTTTGTTGCTGAGTATGGCTATCCCAAGTTGCAATTTTTGCAAGAGGGGTCTAATCTCTAGTTGCATTGTGTGGGCTTCTCATTGATGGCTTCTCCTGTTGCAGAACCAACACTCTAGGGCTCCAGGGCTCAGTCATTGCCTGGTACCGGCTTAGCTGCATGTGGGAACTTGGTTCCTGGACCAGAGAACCAGAGAACGAACCCAGGTCCCCTGCAATGGCAAGTGAAAGTGAAAGTCACTCAGTCGTGTCTGACTCTTTGAGACTCCATGGACTAGTCCATGGCATGGGGACTATACAGTCCATGGAATTCTCCAGGCAAGAATACTGGAGTGGGTAGCGTTTCCCTTCTCTAGGGGATCTTCCCAACCCAGGGTTTGCACTCAAGTCTCCCACTTTGCAGGCAGATTCTATATCAGTTGAACCACCAGGGAAGCCCCTGCATTGGCAAGCAGATTCCTAACCACTGGACCCCCAGAGAAGTCCTCAGGCTTGTTTTTAATTATCCTTAGAGTTTCCTATTGAGGCAGCCTGCACCAGCCCCATCTGTGGTGGCCTCCTGCTCACAGTCCTAGCATTGTCCCCTTTGAGCTTTCCGAAGTTTCTAGTTTGTGGAGGACCCAGAGACCCATAAGTAGGAATCCAGGGAGGCAGGAGGCCTTTGAAGGGGATAAGATAAAGCTCCAAATCCTGTGAGTTTGAGTGCAGTGCAGACTGTCTTGAAATGTTTATCAGGTGCTTACTCCGTGCAAGCATCTATTTGCAAAGAAAGGTCTTTTATGGACATCAAGTGCTTACACAAGCTTGAGATGCCGTCTTGTCTTCAAGAGGCTTACTGTTTACTGGAAAACCAAACTAACCTAAGATAAATATTAGTGAATAATAAAAGACTAAAGCGGTGCTTGGCACAGAGTAGGTGTTCAGCAGGTTTGCAATTAAATGAATGAACGTATCAATGACCAAAAGTCAGGGTGCAGAGGGCAGGTGCCCGAGGAACTCTAGGGAGAGAGAAAGCCGTGTGGGTGTCTCCAAAGAGAGACCACAGGCTCCTGGCTTTTCTAAGCTTACCAAGGGCCCGATGCGGACCCTGGAGCCAGGATGTCCTCGGAGGACGCGCCCTCGACCTCCTGGGGTCCCAGTCTTGCCTTGCGTACCTGCAAGGCGATCCTCGCGGGCTGAGCCGCAGCGGCAGAGAGGAGCGGCGGTTTCCCACTTTCCGCCCTGCGGTGGAGGGTCCGCAGAAGGGCCGGAGGGGAGGGAGCGCCAGTCCACGGCCCGCCCCGTTGCGTCCCACCCACCGCGTCCCCTCCCCTCCCCTCCGGCCCCGGGAAAAGCGGCCGCGGGCGCCGCCGCTCGCTGTGGGGCGGGAGGACGCTGCCGAGACGGAGCGCGGCGGCGGCAGACGAGATGCGAGCGCGGCGGCTCTGGGCCGCGGTGCTGGTGGTGGGGGCGCTGGCGGGCGTCGGCGTCGGAGGTGAGTGGGGCTCCCGCGCGGTGGGGACCCAGGTCTCGGG
>SJXQ01012641.1:186037-201988 GCA_006408695.1 Aepyceros melampus
TCGGGTGGGTCCTGCGCCCCTGGGCTCAGAGTGCGCGGGGCCGGGCTGGAGCCGTCGGAGCTGGGGACCTTCCGGGCTCCGCTGCGCCCAGGGCCAGCCACTACCTAGGGGCGGGTCCACCGGGACACCCAACTGACTCTTAAGCCGAGTTAGGCGGCTGTCCCGGGCGAGCTCCCCGTGAGCGGCGCGGGGGGCGCATCTCTGAGCCCGGAGTTCAGTCCCGGCGGCGCGCCTCGCAGGTGGTCCCGGCCGTGCGAAGGCAGAGTGGCTTCCGGAGCCCGGGCGAGCTTCCCGCGGCTGTTCCCCCGCGTTTGCAGAGGGATGCGGTTGCCGCTTCTCAAATGAGAGCGTGTGCGCGCAGACTTACCGGTTACTCGACATTTCTCTTTCCCTTTGTGTACACTTTATCCCAAGTTTTTGTTTGTTTAGTTTTTATTTGGAGGCTCCCCGCGGGAGCGATTCGGAGGAGGAGGAGAGCTCTACCTCCTACAGTGTCCCAGGGTGGGGGCAGTAGCCTCCGCTTCCGGGACAAACCCAGCATCCGAACACTCTCCACTGTGTGCGAACAGCCACGCCAGGGGTCCCGGAGCTGGCTTGGCTCCCTGGCTTTGTCTCTCTTGCTGCCGCACACGCACTATCAGCTGCCAGGGCAGTTGGCATTCGGCCTCATTGGTGCTGGGAGGGGCACGGCCCAGGTTGCTGCCCGTGGTCTTTCTGGTACCCGGTGACCCTCCCAGGGAGAACTCTGTCTCTTGGTCCACTGCGGCGTTTCTCTGCAGAGGACGCACAAGTGTGTATATACCTACTTTTAGTGAAAAGAGTAGTACTCCTGGTAATTAGTACTCCCGGATGGCTCAGTTGGTGAAGAATCCGCCCGCAATGTGGGACACCCCGGTTCGATTCCTGGGTCTTGAAGATCCGCTGGAGAAGGGACAGGCTACCCAACTCCAATTTGCTTGGGCTTCTCTTGTGGCTCAGCTGGTAAAGAATCTGCCTGCAATGTGGGATACCTGGTTTCCATCCCTGGGTTGGGAAGGTCCCCTGGAGAAGGGAGAGGCTACCCACTCCAGTATTCTGGCCTGGAGAATTCCATGGACTGTATAGTCCATGAGGTCGCAAAGAATCGGACAGGAATGAGTGACTTTCAATTTCACATTTTCATGATAAGACAATTTAGATCCTACGGAAGATTAAGATTTATTGCTAAATCCGTCAGGAAATACTCGATGACTTCCTTTAAGACTCTTGTCTGTATAACAGATTGTCCAAGATAGGACAACAGTATCTTAAAAAAAATCCAACACTTTATTGAGGTAGGATCCACATTTTAAAAGCTGTATATATTTAATGTATATGACTTGAATTTTGAGGTAAGTATCCACTCATGAGATCATCACCATTTATAATCCACAACTTGATGAAGGAGTTACAGATAATACATAGGGGGCTGTTTAAGTTATTGCTGCAGAAGCTTCCCATGTAGTAGATGCTCAAACAAGTCAACTGATATCTTTAGCCTGCAGTAAGTGGCCTGATGACTATGGCCCAGAATTATGAATCTCTAGCATTCCACCCAGGAAGAGGTTAGAGCTTTGGTTCAGATGCTGCTGAATGGAGAAGTCTGGAGGCAACTAGGCGTTCTCCGGCAGTGATGCCTGCTTCCGTGAACTTAAAACATTTTTGACTTTCTTTTCACACCTACAGTTTTCTGAATTTCTGAATGATTTCTGAATTTAATCATTATGTATTTTTACAGTTTTAGAAGTAAGATAATATGAGATAGAGTCTAGCATGGTACTTGGTTCAGCTGGTGAAGATGAAGAGTGCATTTTTTATTTTGCTGTATCTCTTTCCTCCCCTCACTTCTAGTATACTTTTTGTTGATCTGGTTTACACAGTTGTAATGATCTGTATAGGATTCTACTGCATTGACATACCTAAGTTTACATGAATTATTCTCTTAGGGATCTGTTCACAGGTTCATCATTGTGATTGGAGTGATTCCAGAGTGGTGATGGGCTATGCTGAGCTAGCTAACCCCAGAGAACCACTGAGAGGCAGGGTAGAGTCGTATTTAAGAGTATGGGCTCAGGACTTCCCTGGTGGTCCAGTGTCTGACTTTGGGTTCCCATTGCAAGGGGCACAGGTTTGATCCCTGGTCGGGGAACTAGATCCCACATGCTGCAATTAAGTGTTCACTTGCCACAACTAAAGATCCGCATGCCTCAAGTAAGACCCAGTGCAGCCAAATAAATAAATTTAAAAAGAGGATGGGCTCTAAGCAACTTCCCTCATAGTCCGAGAGTTAAGACTCCACCCATTCCACTGCAATAGGTTCTGGTTCGATTTCTGGTCCGGAAGATTTGCTGGTTGGGAAGTTCCCCATGCTGCAAGGTGTGTCCAAAACAACCCACAAAAACAACAACAAAAATAAAAAAACAAAGGACAGAAGATCATGGTTTCTAGAGAAGACCTCCAAAGTAATAAACCCCCGGTAATAGTGGCTTCCTCAATGTCTCAGTGGGTAAAGAATACACCTGCAATGCAGGAGACGAAGGAGATGCAGGTTTGGTCCCTGGATTGGGAAGATTCCCCGGGAGATGGAAATGGCAACCCTCTCTAATATTCTGCCTGAAAAATCCCATGGACGGGGGAGCCTGGCAGGCTACCGTCCAAAGGGTTGCAAAGAGTCAGGCACGACTGAACAGAGCGGAGAGCAAAAGCAGTTTCGGTTATATTTCACACCCTCCTCACTCCAGTGTTTATGATGGGTTTGCAGGGATCATCAGATCCCTGGGAGGCAGATATAGAATGAAAGGAGGAGAGCTCTGTTGGAACACAGTGTCGAAGGGACACAGACTGTATGGGGATGTCACAGAAAGGCTATCCTAGTGTGGGAGAGTCTGGTAAGGGGAGAAGAGAGGTTGTTTGGTGGTAGACTTGAGTTTTGAAATTCATATGCAAAGTTGATCTTTTTAACTTCACTTAAGAAATATTGGGTTTTGTGCCTTCCCCAAATATGGGTGTTTATTCTAACCTAAGACCTACTGAGTAACAGGTTTGTTTTTTATCTAATTTGATTAACTCTGAGCTGAGGTGCTGATTTCTCCTCCTGAATTTATAATCTAAAACTCTCCAGCTGAAAGGAACTCTCAGAGCCTGGAGACACATAGCAGGGGGATTTTTGGCTGGGGAAAGGGACAGCTGTGGTTTGAATGTGTGCGTGCTAAGTCACTTCAGTCACGTCTGACTCTTTGCGACTCTATGGACTGTAGCCCATCAGGTTCCTCTGTCCGTGGATTCTCCAGGTAAGAATACTGGAGTGGGCTGCCATGCCCTCCTCCAGGGGATCTTCTTGACCCAGGGATCAAACCTGTGTCTCTTGCACCTCCTACATTGGCAGGTGAGTTCTTCACCATTAGTGCCACTTGGGAAGCCCAGCTATGGTTTAAAGCCAATCAATAAAAATTAATTAAAAAAAAAAAAGCCAATCAGATGTGGGTTTAATTTTTTTTTTTTAACATTTTATTGTATTGGAGTATAGTTGCTTAACAATGTTGTGATAGTTTCAAATGGACAGCAAAGGAACTCAAATGTATACATGTATCCATTCTCCCCCAGACTCCCCTCTCATCCAGGCTGCCACTGGATTGGGTGTAGTTCTTAATTTTGCCTCATTATCTGTTTTACCTTGGGCAAATGACTTAATCTCTTAGGTCCTCTGTTTCTTCCTCTATAGAGTGGAGGAAATAGTACTTCTACAATTGTACCAATTAAATGAAATAAAGGCACAAAATAAGTTTTCAATAAATGTTAACTACTCCTGTCATTGTTTTACTTGTCCATGGTAACTACAGTGTTTTGGAGGTTAGACTGTTAGTGCTTCATCCATGCATACAATTCTAGTTCCTAGAATGAGACCCACGCTTCTGTGATAGGGGCGTGCATACGTGCTAAGTCGCTTTGATCATGTCCGACTCTTTGCGACCCTATGGACTATAGCCTGCCAAGCTCCTCTGTCCATGGAATTCTCCAGGCAAGAATACTGAAATGCATTGCTGTGCCCTCCTCCAGGGACTCTTCCTTATTTCAACCCATTCTGCATTGGTATATCTCAGCCGCTCTGACCCAGCAAGAGCTCACACAAGAGCCCAAGGGGGAGTGAGGGGTCTCTCCCCATACATTTGCTTTATCCACAAGAAAACTTTAAGTCCTGTCCCTCGGAAAAGAGGAAAGTAAAATACATTCACAGGATTTGAGAAGAAGGATGCGCCTACTTTGTTCAGTACTCTATATGCAGTGGTACCTAGGTACAAAATATGTACCTATGGAAAGGCATCATGAAGAGATATGCCTCACCTTAAGCTACCTAATATCTGAATATCTGCATTCATTCATAGACGATCCTCAAATGCTCCCTCTGGACATTCTGGAGGATATTAGAATACAGTCGAGACCATGAGTTCTTTGGGCACTTCGACCCCAACACTCTTGTGCCATTTAGACCTCTGCTCTGAAGGTCCTGGAAACTCAGGGGATCATCGTGAAGTGTCTGCCTTTGTCCTTGTCTTCTGGGAGAATATGCATGGGAGGGCAACATTCTCCTTTCCACCTTTCAAAATTGTGAGTGTGAGTGGCAGAGGTCTCCTGGGGACAGCATAAATGAGACAAGGGGCAGAGTGAGGAGGGGGAGTTAGGATATGACTCTGGACTTTCCTAGTAGAAATTCCTCCTCTGCAATTCCCCACCCAACTCAGGATCTCTGGTTATCATTCCCTCCCAGACCCAAGACTCCTGTCCTTCTTGGCAGGAATAGCCAGAAAGCATGCCTGCAGGAACCACAACTCATGAATCAGCAGACAGATAATTAACTGGGGGAATGACTGAGCAGCTTTGGGATCGACCGCTTAGTTTGACCCATCCCCCTCTGCTGCCCACAGAGCTGGTCTGCTGCTTCACTCCTGATCCCTGGCCCTTTCTGCGTGGAATGGTTATCGTGGCTGATGGAGCTCAGGTCACGAGTGGAAAAGCAAGTGGAAGCAGAGCAATGAGGCTGCCTGTCTTTCTTGGGAGTAAACTGCTGGTGTTTTTCAAATGGGAGACTCTGCAGCAAAGCATTGATACAATCTGCCTTTCTCTCCATGCACAGTATCACCAGGAACACTTTTTTTTTTTTTTTAAGTTAAGTTTATTGAAGTATAATTTATGTACAGTGAAGTACGCTCTTTGTAGGTGTTCAGTACTCTGTGTTTTGATGAACACACAGTCGAGTGGGCTTTCCGAGTGGCTCGGTGGTAAAGAATCCGCCTGTCAATGCCAGAGACGCAGGAGACTCTGGTTCGATCCCTGGTTCCAGAAGATCCCCTGGAGTAGGAAATGGCAACCCATTCCAGTATTCTTGGCTGGGAAGTCCCATGCGTGAGGAGCCTGGAGGGTTACATTGCAGGTGTTGCAAAGAGTGTGACACGACTGAGTGACTGATGCACGCACCAGAGCGGTAGGGGTGTGTGGTGTCTCCTTCTAGGACTCCTACAGGTTGAGAACAGACCACACTCTCTGCTGGGAGTTTCCTGAGGACTGTGGGAATGGGCTGGACCAAGTTTCTTCTGGAGTTCCCCTTGAGCTTTGGGATTCCATGAGGTTACCAGGTTTTGACGCTGAACGTGCTCGTTTGTATAGAGCCTGGCATGCTCTGAGAACCTACATTTAAATGAATGCAAATCTAGAGACTGAGGCAGAACACAGGATATGTAAAAATAGCTTTATATATATATATATTTTTTTTTTAGCTTATAAAAGTAATTCAACTTTTTGTAGGGGAAAAAAAAGTCAGTGGAATTAACTGTCTGTCCAATGGTTAGGACTCAGGGCTTTCACCGTGGTGGTCCAGGTTTAATCGCTTGTCAGAGAACCAAGATCCTGCAAACCTTGCTCCGTGACCAAAAAATAAATTTAAAAAAAGTCAAGCAGTGCAAAAATAGAATAATGTAAAAAGTACAGATGGCTTGTAGTCTTGTCCTTAAAGATAACCACTTAAAATTTTTTTTGAATTATAATGTTTTATTTTTTAAATTATGAAATTCTGATAACATATTTACAGGAGACTTGGAAAACAGAACAAGGTTACATATAGTTCCACTGTATGTACTTATTTTTTAGAAGATAAAGATTTTTAGTTGGAGTTTCATATCACACTCTCAAAAATTAATAGAATGAATAGACAGAAGTAGAAGTAGACCTGAAAAGCACTATGAACCAATTCAACATAATTAAGATTTATACAGACAGAAAAAAACCAAAATTCTATAAAGCAATTATCCTTCAGTTAAAAAATAAATACATTTTAAAAATTAAAAAAAAAAGATTTATACAATTTTCACACAACAGGAGGGTACAAATTGTAGTCAAGTTCCCATAGACTATAAACCAGGAGACAATGAAAATATCCAGAGGCTAAGATCAGGTACAAACATTTCAGGTCTAACAGTATTGACATCATACAGAGTCTGTTCTTTTATTATTGTGGAATTATGTTAGAGATCAGTATGGAGATATTTGAAGATAGCCCACATATTTTCAAGTGCGGTGTGACATTTACCAAGAGAGATCCTTGACTTAGCTATTGAAAGCGTCAATAAAGTCAGAAGACTAAAGAGACACAGAGGGTGACTGCAGAGAAGAAAGCATTTAAATGAGAAATTAATATCAAAGATACTTAAAAATCCCATGTATTTGGAAATTAAATGTCCACTTTTAAATGATGGGTGTAAGATAACCACTGTTAGCAGTTACTCCAGAATTCTTTCCTATGTGTATGGAAATTTTATTTCCATAAAAAATTTTTAAGGAAATATTTTCCCATGTATATTTCCACTGTATAGAATTATTTATCTTTATTGTTGTTTCTCAAGCAGAATCATTCACAGTAGCATCATTGTCACTTAATAACATACCATGGACATCTTTTTATATCAGTTTATGGCTTTCTATTACTGTTTATTCTAAGAGGTGTCATTCTAGCCCAAAGGCATATTATTATATGGATATATCTGAATTTTCTTAACCAATTCCCTGTTGGTAGTCATTGGGATCACCCCCAATTATCTGCTACTACAGATAAAGCTGCAGGGGACATCCTTGTTCATTATTATGCACCTTTGTTCAAGTGTCTCTAGGGCTGAATTTCTTAAACTAAAATTCCTGGGTCAAAGGACACGAATATTTTATATTCAAATTTTTATAGCTTTTCCAAATTGTCCTCAAAATGGTAGGACCAATTTGTCTTCCTACCAAGACAGGCTGGCAGCAAGGGCTGGTGACACCAGATACAGCAGATATGACCACAAGATATGAGCTAGAGGAAGAAAAGTAATTGAAACCGGACAGTCAAACGCCAAGTGAAGTGAAGTGAAATGCATTCAGTCGTGTCCGACTCTGTGTCCCCATGAACTATACAGTTCATGGAATTTTCCAGGCTAGAATACTGGAGTGGGTAGCCTTTCCCTTCTCCAGGGATCTTCCCGACCCAGGGATTGAACCCACATCTGCATTGCAGGCGGATTCTTCACCAGCTGAGCCACCAGGGAAGCTAAGGAGGTCACCAAAAGGGCACTGCTTGGCTGGGCCTCAAACAGAGCTTGGTACAGGCTTGCCTCTTTCCTGTATTGAGTGAGTCAGATAGGAGGTGGGTCTTGTGCTGATAAAGTTTTCCAGAACTTGAAATGCAGCATTTGAATGAATGTTAGTTAGTTAGGACATTAGGAAGACATAGACATGTATATAAAATTAGAGGGGTCTTGGGCCCTGGGATGCTAGGCTTCCTAGAGTATTGCTGCTGCTGCTGCTAAGTTGCTTTAGTCGTGTCCGACTCTGGGCGACCCCATAGACAGCAGCCCACCAGGCTCCCCCGTGCCTGGGATTCTCCAGGCAAGAACACTGGAGTGGGTTGCCATTTCCTTCTCCAATGCATGAAAGTGAAAAGTGAAAGTGAAGTCGCTCAGTCGTGTCCGACTCTTAGTGACCCCATGGACTGCAGCCTACCAGGCTCTTCCATCCATGAAATTTTCCAGGCAAGAGTACTGGAGTGGGGTGCCATTGCCTTCTCTGTCCTAGAGTATTAGCCTACTGATATTTTCTGCCTGGAAGATACACTTTCAGGGCTGGCTGCACTGTGAAAATCACTAATTTAGTCCCATTTATTTTACGGAGAAGCAGAAAGAGAGGTCCTGAGAGGCAAAGCGACTTGCTCAAGATCATACAGCTACTTTAGAGGCATAGGAGGAGTCTAGTCCTGAGGGCTCCTGTCTCCTGGCCAGTGATTCTTCACTGTATCCTGTAGAGACCAAGGGCCCTCTCTCATCTGCCCCTGAGGTGGGTGGGGAATGTGTGGGGATGGGCATTCCTAGTGCAGGAAGTGATTGGCGTGAAGGTAAGGAGGAAGGAAACCAACATTTACTGAGCACCCATTAATTTTTTTTTCTGTTTTTAAAACTGGAGTATAATTGCTTTACATTGTTGAGTTAGTTTCTGCTATATGACGAAGTGAATCAGCTATATGTATGCATATATCCCTTCCCTCTTGAGCCTCCCTCCCAACCCATCCCATGCCTTCAGGTCATCACAGAGTGCTGAGCTGAGCTCCTTGTGTGATACAGTAGCTTCCCACTGGGTATCCAATTTACACATGGTAGTGTGGGTCGCGGAGATCCCCTGGAGAAGGAAATGCCAACCCGCTCAAGTCCTCTTGCCTAGAGAATCCCATTACAGAGGAGCCTGGTGGGCTACAGTCCATGGGATCGCAAAAGAGTTGGACACGACTTAACAACTCAACAACAACAGCTAAATGTATATATCTCAGTGCTACTCTCAGTTCATCCTCCCGCTTCCCTGCTGCGTCCACAAATCTTTTCTCTATGTCTGTGCCTGAGCATCCGCTATTGATGGTTCTTGTTATCTCACTGAATCATAATGACTCTTGAAGTAAGTATCATGCCCATATTTGGGAGTGTGGGGGGAAAGGAAGCAGTTCTTGAGGGTCACAGGGCTTGGCTGATGTGGTTCGATTAGACCTGTTAAACACAAGGGAGCAATGATAAGTTCTTGAACTGGAATGTGACAGAGACTTAGAGTCACTGGACCTTAGAGCACCAGAGAAATGAGGGGATGTGCTTGAGGTCACACAGCTGGTGGAGTGGTTAAAGGTCTCCTGCCTGCTGTCTGCATGTTTCTCTCCCCACATCCACTGTTACACAATAATAACCTTCATTGTTTTTTAAATTGGGGTTTATTTGCTTTACAATGTTGTGTTAGTTTCTGCTGTACAGCAAAGTGAGTCAGCTATACATATACATGTATCTTCTCTTTGTCACACACACAAAAAATCTCCTCCTGCCCTCAGGGTGTTAGTTTTCCAGGGGTTGGGTGTTAATTTTAGATGGCAATTACACGGAAGACAGGACTCTGTCCTTTTTATGTGGTGTTCAGCACATGGCTACCTAATTATATCAGTTGGAGATGATAAGCAGACATGATCTGGCTTCACTTATAAGGATGGGGACTACTGGCTGAAGAAGGGTCAGTGACAGGGCATGGCCAATGGTCAACACGTTTGAAAACTTTGTCCAAAGGGATCCACTTGCTCATGGCATAATCTTTCCTGTTTTGGGGTCTTGCCCCTCCATTGGATCAGCAAATCCTCAGAGTACATCTAGGGTCTAATCACACCATGAACACCACTACCATCCAAATCCAATCCCCTGCTCTCTGCTGCCTGGATTGCTATTTAAAAATTTTTTAATTTATTTAATTTTGGTTGTGCTGGGTCTTTGCTGCTGCAAGCAGGGTTTCTCTAGTTGCAGCCCGCGGGGGCTACTCTTGGTCGAGATGCATGGCCTTCTCATGGTGGTGGCTTCTCTTGTAGGGGAGCAAAGGCTCCAGGCACATGGGCTCAGTAGTTGTGGCAGTGGGCTTAGTCGTCCAGGGGTGTGTGGGATCTTCCTGGATCAGGGATTGAACCTGTGTCCCCAGCATTGGCAGGTGGGTTCTTAACCACTGGAGCACCAGGTAAGTCCTGATGCCTGAATTACTGTAATGCTTCCTAACTGGCCTCTTTCTGGTCTTGCTCCCCTACTGTCTGCCCTCCTTTCAGTGGCCAGGATGATCTTTTTCTGTTCATCTCTGCTCACAGTCTGCCAGTGGCTTCCCACCACATGGAGAATGACGGCCACACTCCGTACTGTGCCTACCACTTCCCAGTATTATGGTTCCTGACTGCATTTCCAGCCACCTCTCTACCTAGCTCCTCTTCCCTCTCTCTCCCTACTGTTTCCTAAAGAGGCTGAGGTCCATCTAGCTGTTGCGGGATTTTTGGCGTACTTGTCCTCTAGATCTTCCTATGATTCACTCCTTCATGATTTTGAAATATCACTCAGAGAGGCCTTTCTTGACTTTTTAAAAAGAATTATTCATCTATTTAGCTGCATCAGGTCTTAGCTGCAGCACTCAGAATCCTTGCTGCATCATGCGGGACTTTTCCTTGTAGTGCCCTGGCTTAGTTTTTCCTGTAGCATGTAGGATCTTAGTTTCCAGATCAAGGATTGAACCTGAGTCTCCTGCACTGCCAGGCAGATTCTTAACCACGGGACCACCAGAGAAGTCCCTTGACCACTTGACATCCTCCCCTCACTGCTGCTTTATCCTGCTCTATTTTCTTTTTTAAGAATAAATTTATGTACTTTTAATTGAAGGATAATTGCTTTACAATATTGTGTCTGCCTCTGCCACACATCATCATGAGTCAGCCCTAGCTGTTTTCTTAATGCATTTGAGTACTTTTTGCTTGTGTGTGTTTTGGTTTTCTGTTGAGCATGTTTGATTTTCTAAGTTCCATGAGAGTAGGGCGGTTGTTTAGTTCATCAGTGTGTCTCCAGTGCTTAGCAGAGTGCCGGACACAGATAGGTGCTCGATGAGTTTTTGTCAGGTAAATTAGCGGGTGAATAAATGGCAACGTCATGGATACATCTTAGTAGAAAAGTATTTAAGTCAAGTGACCACTTTTCCGTTATCCACAGGTGGATTAACCGTTGCAAAATGTTCAGTCTAGGCTGGCTTTTCTCAATCATGCAAAATATTTCAGGTCAGTGTTCCTCAAAATCATGTCATATATGTTGCTGCTGCTGCTGCTAAGTCGCTTCAGTCGTGTCTGACTCTGTGCGACCCCACAGATGGCAGCCCACCAGGCTCCGTCCCTGGGATTCTCCAGGCAAGAACACTGGAGTGGGTTGCCATGTCCTTCTCCAATGTATGAAAGTAAAAAGTGAAAGTGAAGTCGCTCAGTCCTGTCCAACTCTTAGTGACCCCATGGACTGCAGCCCACCAGGCTCCTCCGCCCATGGGATTTTCCAGGCAAGAGTACTGGAGTGGGTCGGCATTGCCTTCTTTATCATATATGCTACGAAAATGCAAATCCATTTTATGTTAGCTTCTTAGGGCTGCTATAACTGGGTGACTTAAAACAACAGAAGTTTATTCTCTAGAGGCTAGAAATCTGAAATCAAGGTGTCAACAGGGCCATGCTCCCTCTGAGACACGGGGTAGACTCTTTCCTGGTATCTTCCTAGCTTTTGGTGGTAGCTGGCAATGCTTGGTATTCCATGTCTTCCAGCTATATCACTCCAACCTCTGCCTCTGTCTTCACACGGTGGTATTTTCTCTATGTCTTCACCTGATGTTTTCTTCTTATGAGGACATCAGTCATATTGGATTAGTGTCTACCTTCAGGAGCTCATTTTGATTACATATGCAAAGACCCTATTTCTAAATAAGGTCAAGGCGTAGGTCCTGGGAATTAGGACTTTAATGTGTCTTTTGTGAGGATGCAATTCAACCTATAACATATTTTAATATTGGTTAAGACAAGTTGTACACAAATGCCTTCAGATGTTAAGTACCATATTTAATTGTCTCTGATACACTTTAAAAAAAAATTGGAATTCTCTGAAATCAGGATGCTTTCTGTATAGTTGGGCTTCCCAGGTGGCTCAGTGGTAAAGAATCTGTCTGCCAGTGCAGGAGATGCAGGTTTGATGCCTGGGTCAGAGAGATCCCCTGGAGTAGGAAATGGCAACCCACTCCAGTACCCTTGCCTGGGAAATCCCAAGGACAGAGAAGCCTGGTGGGCTACAGTCTGTGGGATAGCAAAGAGCTGGACTTGACTGACCCACTAAGCAGGCACACATGCACCTGTGTGGTAATTTGGACTCCCTCCTGCTTTGGGTGATGCTTACTGGAGCTTTCTGTTCAGAGCACTGTGTTACCTTGAACTCCACCTTCCTGTCTTCTTCCCCTTCCTTGGCTCACTGAGCTGCTCTTACATGTAATGAAAGAACCAAAATAAAATAAATTTTCTTAACAACTTGCTGCAGAGAAACCACTTGTTGCATGCACTGTGCAGTTAGGGTATGTTTTGCTCTTGGATGACTCACTCAGCCAGGTGACTGCAATGGAAGATCAGGCACCTCCTGAGTCACCCAATGTCCCCATGAACCTGTTTAGGAAATCACCAGTCAAAGGTCACTGGCAGGGCCAGAACTCTTCCCTGGCAGACAGTAGGAGAGATATCTGTAGTGTTTGCAGGGTGGATCGTCCTTTCTGCCCACTGCACACCTCTCCCTTTGACTGAGCCCTCTCAGAGGGCTCACGAGGGTGGCCTGTTCCTGAATGCTCACATCCTGTCTCATTGGACAACATATCCTCGAAATAGCTCTCATTGACGCATTAATAACTTCCACTGGTTCCAACTCCTTTCCTTGTTCCTCTTTTTTCCCCTCTATTTTTCCCACTCTTTGTCTCCCTCTGGCTCTGTGAATTGATCTGATGTGTCAAACCACAGCCTTCTACTTCTACTTTCCAGGCAACATTCTTGGCTAATCTCATCTGTCTTTTCTAATTGGCGTTCTTTTCTTGACCATCCCTTCTAGACTGGATTTTTAATCACCTGCGTTTTACTGCTTGGGACACAGGATAAAAATATCAACAACAAAAACAATAGTGTCAAATAGATAACCAACAAGGACCTGCTGCATAGCACAGGGAACTCTGCTCAGTGTTCTGTGACAGCCTGGATGGGAGGAGAGTTTGGGGGAGAAAGGATACATGCATATGTATGACGGAATTCCTTTGCTGTCCACCTGGAACTATCACAACATTATTAATCAGCTATACACCAACACAAAATAAACAAACAAGTGGCAACCATAGCAGCAACAGTCTCTATAGGGTGCTTCTGTTTTTGCCAGCTGCTGTGCTCAGTGTGTGACAGGGGTTGGTTCACTTATAACTACCCTGGGAGGAATGGGACCAATCCGACCTTGTTGCCTTGCTCTAGCTAAGCTGTCTGAAGAAATGGGTGGTGGGAGTTGTTAATTCGTTTCAGGGACAAAGTTCTAATGAAGGTCCCTCATTCTCCAGCAGGGCTGAACCTGGCCCTCTGAGACCGGGTAAGAAAAGAGGCCTTATGAATGACTGGAAACAGGCCTAAACTCCTTCCACATGTTTGCAGGGGAGGGGTGGCCTCAAAGCAGCAGCTCACTGAATCAGCATAGTCAGGCGCAGGGACTTCTGATGAGTCAGTTGCTTTCAGCCACTGTGTTCCAGGGAACCTGCCCTTGGTGGCAGGTCTTGGTGGGGGGCATTCTGGGGAGAGGGGGGAATCATTGCTCTCATGAAATCAACCTGTGATTCATTACACAGAGGATGGGTAAGGGGAACTGGGTAACCATGACTCCCCAGGCATGACTTCCTAAAGAACTATCCCTGGCAGCTCATCTCATTCTCTGGGGTCAGGGACCGCCCGTTCACTGGGAGGGGGCCTGTGTTGTTTATTTCACATCTGGTAAGGCATTCTTTTGTGGCAACAAGTCAAGGATTCATGGGAAATGCTAATTTGAGAATGAATGGAGGGCTAAATGGATAAACTGGGAAAAGTTTTCAAAAAGTAATTTGACAGCGTGCACAACTCCCTTGGTTGGTCCTCTTCTGTCTTCTAACTAGTCCTTCATCTCCCTACTGGAAATCCATGGTACTTACGTCCAGAATTACTCCCCTGGATGCTGGTTCTCATGAAAACTTCAAAAAGGGATGCCTAAAATAATGCAGGCTATGTTTTTCTCAGAACTCTTCCAATAAGGCAAGAAGGAGTTCACATCTGGCTGAGAAAAGAGCTAAGAGAAGGCCAGGCAGCCTTGGCAGGGAGAGGCCTCCTGGATGCATCGTGGGTTCTGAACACTCTGTCATTCTGACTCTGGAAGCTCTGGGAAGACTGGCTGCTTTTCTCCCATTAGAGGCAGTACATGGCTGAGGGCTGTCCCACCTCAGAGATGGCCTTGGTGCCTCAGGGCCAGACCTGGAACTACTGCTGTAATTTCCACCTTGCAGCCTTGGTATCGCACACTTAGGCTGGAGTCAGTCAGAGGCTGGAGTCATAGAGGTTACTCATGAGCTTACAGTGGCATGTGACTTGCAGAATTTTCAAGTTGAGAAAGGCCTTTGAAGTTAGACAGACTCAGGGCTCTGAGGAAATATGGGGCTTCCAGGAGGCACTTAAGATTCCACATATAATCTAGTGTTTTTCAGAGAACAATGAAACTTGCAATTGTCCAAGGAACTGTATCAACCCATTTGTGTGTTTTCTATCGGAATTCTAGGCATAATTTGGAGAAATGAGCTCAGTTGCTTAAAAAACGAAACAAAACTGACCCAGTCCAGTACTTTGCAATTTGCTCTGTTTGTATGTGTGTGTGCTCAGCCATGTCTGACTCTTTGGGACCCCATGGACTATAGCCCGCCAGGCTCCTCTGTCCACGGGATTCTCCAAGCAAGGATACTGGAGTGGGTTCCATTTCCTACTCCAGGAGATCTACCTGACCCAGGGATGAAACCCACTTATCCTGCGTCTCCTGCATTGGCAGGTGGATTCTTTTACCAGTGAGACACCTAGGAAGCCGCATTAAATGACTCATCCAAGACCCTGTTGTTAGTGGGTGACTCAGAACCACAATGTACTGATTGTGTGTGTACCTTTCCTATCAGGTCGTCCTGAGCTGGATACTGTTGCAGTGTAATTTTTAGAGTTAAAAGTATGATTCTTGTACAACTATAAAATGAAGTGAAAGTGAAAGCTGCTCAGTTGTATCTGATTCTTTGTGACCCCATGGACTGTAGCCCACCAGGTTCCTGTATCCATGGAATTCTCCAGATAAGAATACTGGAGTGAGTTACCCCTTCTCCAGGGGATCTTCCTGACCAGGGATAGAATCCAGGTCTCCCACATTGCAGGCAGACTTTTTTTACTATCTGAGCCACCAGGGAAGTCCAATAAAATGAACACGTGTCAAAGATTTCATTCAGCTTAATGAGAGAACCAGTAAGATGTTGACTAGTTTAAAAGAGAATTCAAGGAAGGGAGTTACAGTCAGTCAGTCAATGGAATGCTGAAATCAGTTGCCCAATAGATTCAAGATTGGTTAATGTTCTACAAAGCAATAAACATTAACCTCTGGTAGTTATCTTTGCTATTAGACAGAAATCATTTGCATTGCTGTTGGATAAGAATCATATACATCATTCTCTTCAAGAATTATATCCATTGTTATTCATTTACTACAGGCCAACCTCTACTCTTATAGGACTATAAGATATCCTAATCAGTAGAGGTCAAACAAAGATACATACAGATCCCTGAAATTATATAATCCCTTAGCATGGTGAGGCTACTGGTCAACCCCTTGCATTACCTTGAAAAGTCACCCAGTACTCCCTTTGCCTATTTCTACATTTTAGATCATTTCTTTTAACAGTATCGTGTGTGTATGTGTATGTGTGTGTACGTGCACATTTTCTGTCAGCCATCCACCCCCTCCCCCCCCCCCCCCCCCCCCCCCCACCCCGGCGCGC
>SJXQ01012641.1:202112-433673 GCA_006408695.1 Aepyceros melampus
TGCTGCCACCACCGCCCCCCCCCCCCCCCCCCCCGCAGATGTTGAAAGGGAGTTCAGTCACAGTATTATAAAGTGGCCTGAGATACTCAGCTCTGTAAGAAGTTTCAGGGACACTGGGGAAACATCCCAATGATGAGGACTATTTTCTCTCCAATATATTTGCTGGTCTTAGTAGCTAAGGACAAGGGACCACTCAGAAAACTGGATAAAGGAATTGTCAGGATAATTGAGTCATATCAGGAAGGGGTCTTGGCTTCCCAGGTGGCGCTAGTGGTAAAGAACCCACCTGCCAATGCAGGAGACATAAGAGATTTGGGTTTGATCCTTGGGTCAGGAATCAGGAGGGCATGGCAACCCACTCCAGTATTCTTGCCTGGAGAATTCCATGGACATAGGAGCCTGGAGGGCTACAGTCCATGGAGTCACACAGAGTCAGACATGACTGAAGCGATTTAGCACGCACGCACAGTAAGGGGGTCTCCCTCATTTTATTCTTTGCACAGTTGTTCCTTGGGATCTGCAGGGGCTTTATTCCAGGCTCCCTTGACCACCAAAATCTGAGGATGCTTAAGTCCCTTATAAAAATAGTTTAGTGTTGGCATATAACATACATACTCTTGTATTCTATAAATCACCCTACGTTCCTTACAGTGTGAATGCTATGTAAATACTTGTAAATCCAATGTAGATAAACAGTTGCTGTCACATGGCAAATTCAAATTTTGCTTGTTGGCACTTTCTGGAATTTTTTTTTTTCCTGTATATATTTTGACCCTTGATTGTTTGAATCTGCGGATGTGGAACCCATGGATGTGGAGGGTTGAATGTACTGGAAAAGGCCTTCCTGGGAGCCCTGGAGGAAGAGGTTTACCTGACCGAGGCCAGGAAGGCTAAGCTGTGGGGAAACATGGAGGATGGGGGCTTCTGTGCAGGTGAATGTCTGTGGTTTACTTCCTGGCTGGACTTCTTATGGAATGCTTTTCATCCCTCTGGTTGTCTCTGTTCCTCCCTCAACTTTTTCTGCATCCTTTGATAGTTTGAAGACTGTTCACAGTCTTCAATTGAACTGAGATAATTTGGAACCAGTTCTCAGAATTCTGATATAATCAGACTTGAGGGGTCTTTACCCCTCTGTGTTATTGGAATTCAGTAGCGATTTATTGAACATTTACTGCTTTGTAGACACTGCAAATGTAGTAACAAAAAGTCAAGGTCCTATGATTAAAATCAGAGATTTCTTCAAAAAAGGAATGTTGGGTTCTCTTCTGGTATTCCAGAAAGGTTTGACCCATCTCTTGTACTTTCTATGTCAATAGTCCTGAGCAAGGAGATTTGACCTTTACAGTGTCATTTTGAATGGCATTTTGTAGTGTACCCAATGCTTCTCCTTTACCTCACTGAATTCGTTGCACAAATCCTGTAAGATAGATATTAGCAGCTTCGTGGAGGTTCACCAGGTTGACGGAGGTCATGACATGTCTAGTTACCAAAGTATTCAGAATTTAAATACAGGCTTTCTAATTTCAAAATTCCATGTTCTTCTGGCTTATATCAACTTTTTCTAGTATTTCTTTAGTTGTCCCTAAAGCATTCTATGCTTGCATCCCAAGATATATGTATTGGGAAACTTGAGAAGATTTCAGAAGATTTGCTTTCCCCTCATGGTCCAGTTGGACACTCCCGTGGCTGTCACCCCTTACCCCCATATTTAGGCTGTGTGTTAATATTAGTTCATCCAGGCTCTGAATTCCCTGTGTAGTGGCTATGAATAAATCATTAAAGTAATTACCATGGCTCTGGACCTCAGATTTTTATTTGTACAATGTAGGTGTTAAATCAGTTGTTAAAGCCTCTCTTTATTAAATCTAATTTGTGCGTGTGTGTGTGTGTTTTAATATTTATTTATTTGGCTGCATCCAGTCTTAGCTGTGGCACCATAAGATCTTTCATTGTGGTGTGCTGGCTTCCCTCTAGCTGTGGTATGCAGGCTCTAGAGGGCTTGGGCTCAGAAGTTGTGGTGTGTGGGCTCAAGCCCTGTGGCAGGTGAGATCTTAGTTCCCTTCAGTTCAGTTCAGTTCAGTTCAGTCACTCAGTTGTGTCCAACTCTTTGCGACCCCATGAATCACAGCAAACCAGGCCTCCCTGTCCATCATCAACTCCGGAGTTCACTCAGACTCACGTCCATCGAGTCAGTGATTCCATCCAGCCATCTCATCCTCTGTCGTCCCCTTCTCCTCCTGCCCCCAATCCCTCCCAGCATCAGAGTCTTTTCCAATGAGTCAACTCTTCGCATAAGGTGGCCAAAGTACTGGAGTTTCAGCTTTAGCATCATTCCTTCCAAAGAAAACCCAGGGCTGATCTCCTTCAGAATGGACTGGTTGGATCTCCTTGCAGTCCAAGGGACTCTCAAGAGTCTTCTCCAACACCACAGTTCAAAAGCATCAATTCTTTGGCGCTCAGCTTTCTTCACAGTCCAACTCTCATATCCATACATGACCACAGGAAAAACCATAGCCTTGACTAGACGGACCTTAGTCGGCAAAGTAATATCTCTTCTTTTGAATATACTATCTAGGTTGGTCATAACTTTTCTTCCAAGGAGTAAGCGTCTTTTAATTTCATGGCTGCAGTCACCATCTGCAGTGATTTTGGAGCCCAAAAAAGTAAAGTCTGACACTGTTTCTACTGTTTCCCCATCTATTTCCCATGAAGTGATGGGACCGGATGCCAAGATCTTCATTTTCTGAATGTTGAGCTTTAAGCCAACTTTTTCACTCTCCTCTCTCACTTTCAGCAAGAGGCTTTTTAGCTCCTCTTCACTTTCTGCCATAAGGGTGGTGTCATCTGCATATCTGAGGTTATTGATATTTCTCCTGGCAATGTTGATTCCAGCTTGTGTTTCTTCCAGTCCAGCGTTTCTCATGATGTACTCTGCATAGAAGTTAAATAAGCAGGGTGACAATATACAGCCTTGACGTACTCCTTTTTCTATTTGGAACCAGTCTGTTGTTCCATGTCCAGTTCTAACTGTTGCTTCCTGACCTGCATACAGATTTCTCAAGAGGCAGGTTAGGTGGCCTGGTATTCCCATCTCTTTCAGAATTAGTTCCCTTACCAGGGATCAAACCCATTACCCCCTGCATTGGAAGGCAGATTCTTAACCACTGAACTACCCGGGAAGTCCCAGTGAAAGCCTTTCCATCAGTTATGATCTAACACTTGCTCCATCACTTGCATCACCGTGGTCTCATCAGTTAAGAGCAGTGATGAGTTTCTCTTGACTTTCCTCATTCTCCTTCTCTTTCCCCAAACTCTCTATGTTGAGTAAGCGTCTATGGGCTGGTGAAGGTGTGTTTGTGTGCATCTGAGAGCTGTAAACTCGGGCATTTGGGAAAACTGGGCAAGGATAAGGCAGGCCAGTTAATGTGTCAAGCGAAATTGGATGCTAAAACCTCTGTCTTTCTGTTGCAGGGCCCAACATCTGTGCCACACGAGGTGTGAGCTCCTGCCAGCAATGTCTGGCTGTGAGTCCCATGTGTGCCTGGTGCTCAGATGAGGTAAGGAGCAGATATCTGACTTTTATTTCTTTCCCAGACTTAGCTGCCTTTGTGTTGAAACAGACCCATGGGGCTATTCCTCCCTCCTAAGTATACAAGCCCTTGTCCCTTCTGAGCAACACTAGGGAGAAGCCTTCCTATGGATGGATGTTGAAGGGAGCTGTCATGTGCTATTGCTGGGAATGCCATCCAGGGTGTGTTGCATGGCCC
Organism: Aepyceros melampus; assembly: GCA_006408695.1. Lineage (NCBI taxonomy): Eukaryota > Metazoa > Chordata > Mammalia > Artiodactyla > Bovidae > Aepyceros > Aepyceros melampus. Next base: position 205,880 of record SJXQ01012641.1, read on the forward strand.
TGGCCTTAGGCAAGTAGGCTGGACCTCTTGGTCTCCCCTGTGGCCATTTTACCACTTTGCTTGTTTTTGTTGGGGTGCAACACCCCTGGGAGACTGGGCCTCAGGTCACAAAAAGGGAGGCACAAGGGGGTTATAGGTACAGAGTGGATGCTGGCTTATGAACATTCCAGAATTTTTAAAAGGCAAATGACAGACGGATCTTGCACTTGCCTGTCATGTGGGGTTGTTTAGTCAAAGGGCCTTTTCTCTCCCTTTCCTGTCTGACAATTGGGCCCCGTGGCTTTACCGTCTCCTCTCTCTTTCTCTCCTTCCTTCCTTCTCTTGGGAAGGTGTTTATGAGAGGAGCTGGGCCGATTTGGTGAGGCCGGGAGGGTGACAGGAAAGGGTTAGCTGTGTCTAGGCAGTGGATTTGTTGTGTCTGGGGCCCTGGGGAATGAGTGTGTCTGAGGGGATGGTTGTGTTTGTGGCTAGGATGGGAATTTGGAGCTGGCAAGGCTGGGCGTGAGTGTGGCTGGAGAGGGTCCAGTGATTACAGAGTGTGAGGCTGAGTCATGGGCCTCGTCCCCGGCAGGTGGTTACCTGAACTCCTGGCCTGGGTGGGTGTCAGCTGCCTGAGGTGCCCTCTGTCAGGACAGCCTGTTCCCGCACTCCGTGGCTCTGTGAAGTACTCTAAACCAAGCCCTGGTTCTCTTTGTTGGCTCCTCTCCCCAATCTGCTGAGTTTCCTAAAAAGGCAACCTCCCTGGCAGGCTGGTGAGGGAAGGGGGAGTGGGAGCTGCGAGGCCGCGTTTATCAACGAGAGGGAGGCCGGGACGGCCGAAGCCAGCCCAACACAATGCCTTGGCCTCTGTGCAGTTCAGCACGAGAACGGCTTCCAGAGGCAGCTGCCCACATCTGGGCCACACTGACTTCATTTAGCAAATGAAACGTTCCCTGAGGCCAGGAGTTGGGGGTGTGGCGTTGAGGGAGTCCTTCCCCTCCACCCCCGCGGGTTCTCCACCCCTCTGGGCTGAACTGGCCCCTCGAGTGTGATGTGGCCTCTCCCTTCTCATTTGCCATATCCTTCTTCCCTTGATCATCATCATATTATTAAGCTTCATTTACAAGGAAATTGGAATTCTGCGGCTGAATCCTTGAAGAAGGGAGAGCCGGATGGGCAGGGTGCTGGATTGGAGGGCGTCTAGCTGGCTGGAGCAGAAGGGTAGTCAGGGGAGAAGCCCTAGGATCGCTCAAAGGATGCTCCTCCCTCTGCCTTCCCCCCTTTGCAACCCAAAGCAAGACAAAAGGGAGAAACTGTGGTTCAGCGGAATCTGGGGGAAAAGAAACCCGTTCTTGGAATGTCTGTCACCTCTCTTGATTGGCATAGGGACAAACCAGGTAATAGACATGCTGAGTACCTACCAGGCAAAGCCCTTAGGTCATGTGACCAGATTTTAGAGAAAAATGTAGAATATTTAATGGTGGCCATGGTGAATTTTGTCCAGTCTGAGGTGGGAGGAGGAAAGAAAGAGGGGAAGAAAGGTACAGGATAGGATCAAAGCTTAACATAGGACAAGCTTAGGGATGGGGCTGTGGAATCAAAGAGAAGAGGTGTGTGTGTGACTGCGTGTGTGCCCAGTCATGTCTGATTCTTTGTGACCCCATGGGCTGCAGCCCTCCAGGCTCCTCTGCCCATGGGATTTTCCAGGCAAGGATACTGGAGTGGGGTGCCATTTCTTATTCCAGGTGATTTTCCCCACCCAGGGATCGAACCTGTGTCTCTCGTGTCTCCTGCATTGGCAGGTGGATTCTTTACCACTGTTCCTCTTGGGGTGTATTTCTGGGACCAAAGAAATCTAGTGAGAGGAGGGAGATAGTCCAAAAAGATATTTTCTGGGAGGATGGAATTTAAACAGGAAAGTGTTTGTTTGTTGTTTTGAGTGACAAAGTCAGATTTATTGCTCTGGATTGAATCAATGGAGACAGGACCTAGGGAGCCGAAGGCGGAGACAGGAAGTTAGTGAAGCACCCTTTTGGCCTTCATCAGCATCCTGGGAAAGCTGGGGGTGGGGTGTGGCGTGGAGGCCATAGGGCTTAGTGAATGACTACAACTATGTCTTGAGGAAGGAGGAGCGGAGGTGGGATAGCAGAGGAGGCCAGCATGTCAACCAGCGAGAATGGAATCCCGGCCTGTAACTTGAACATGACTGCCATTTTTATTTTTTTCCCTGAGGGCTTCCCCTGCACTGACCAAGTGTAACTGCTGAAAGTGTCTTGGCTGTTGATTTTAAAAAGCAAAATGAACCATCTGGGCCATTTTGCCTGTGATTTGTTGAATAATCAACCCTGGAAAACCTTCAGCTTCTGCTTCTCCTACCTTGGCTGTTATAGGCAGGGTTGGCAGTGCTTGCAAAAACAACTGGTTGGGCTGAGCTTTCCCTGGTCCTGCCGGACAGCAGCTCTGGGTGTGGATAGCAAGCACTTGGCTGGGTCTTAGGAAAACATAGCCAATGTGGATGAGTGCAGACTTTTCGGCCCATCTGCATAGGGTGTGTTCTTGGGGGGCTGGATGCTGATATGGGTTGGGTGGTATGCTGTCTCTGGACTGTGAATCTAGCAGAGAAGTTGGCCTCCCACTGAGATTCAGCTTGTGGTCTTGGTCTTGGTGGCATCATGTAGGGAATTAGAACCTTCCAAACTTGCCTGCTGGTAAGAATCAACTTGGGTGCTTGTTAAATATAAGGATGTCCAGGATGGACCCTGAACCTGTTGCATTAGAATGGGTTGTTATTGAATATCAATAACAATAAACTAAAATTCTTTCCTTTTTCACTCCTTTCTGTTCTCTCCACACCTCTCTCTGTATGTTCAATTTCTCCTGCCGGACAGCAGCTCTGGGTGTGGATAGCAAGCACTTGGCTGGGTCTTAGGAAAACATAGCCAATGTGGATGAGTGCAGACTTTTCGGCCCATCTGCATAGGGTGTGTTCTTGGGGGGCTGGATGCTGATATGGGTTGGGTGGTATGCTGTCTCTGGACTGTGAATCTAGCAGAGAAGTTGGCCTCCCACTGAGATTCAGCTTGTGGTCTTGGTCTTGGTGGCATCATGTAGGGAATTAGAACCTTCCAAACTTGCCTGCTGGTAAGAATCAACTTGGGTGCTTGTTAAATATAAGGATGTCCAGGATGGACCCTGAACCTGTTGCATTAGAATGGGTTGTTATTGAATATCAATAACAATAAACTAAAATTCTTTCCTTTTTCACTCCTTTCTGTTCTCTCCACACCTCTCTCTGTATGTTCAATTTCTTGTCCTCATCAGATGTCAATCAAGAGAACAATTTATTATTGTTAGTTATTGTTAATTTATTTGGAGACATTTGTTAGCTCTCTTGGAGAAGGCAATGGCACCCCACTCCAGTACTCTTGCCTGGAAAATCCCATGGACGGAGGAGCCTGGTGGGCTGCAGTCCATGGGGTTGCTAAGAGTCGGACACGACTGAGCGACTTTACTTTCACTTTTCAGTTTCCTGCATTGGAGAAGGGAATGGCAACCCTCTCAGTATTCTTGCCTGGAGAATCCCAGGGACAGGGGAGCCTGGTGGGCTGCCGTCTACGGGATCACACAGAGTCGTAGACAACTGAAGTGACTTAGCAGCAGCAGCAGTAGCAGTTAGCTCTCTGGGAGAGGGGAAAGTCACATGATATATTGTTCCTTGCCTTCCAAGAAAAAAGTATACAGTAATAGTAGTAGTGGGGATTTTCCTCGTGGTCCAGTGGCTAAGATAACACGCTCCCAATGCAGGGAGCCCGGGTTTGATCCTTGGTCAGGAAACTAGATCCCACATGCTGCAACTACAGATCTCACATGCCGCAAAGAAGTTTGGAGATCCCATTTGCTGCAACTCTGACCCTGCACAGCCAAATCAATAAATATTTTAAAAAATAGTAGTTAATACTTACCTGGCAGGGAAGATACCATGATCACAAAGGTGGTTTTCCCAGGGTGAGGCTTATCCATTGCACTCTAGATGTGCTGACCCCTGCGATTTCCTCAAATACATAATTTGTGGTAGTGGGGGACTGCGTTCGCACTTTCCCCTGGAGGGAAAAAAAAAGTAGTTAAAATGGCAACAGTAGAAAAGAGTTACCTATTTGAACTTATTGTTTCTGTGTGTAAGTTGCTTTAGTTGTGCTCAGCTCTGTAGACTGATATGGAAGCTGAAGCTCCAACACTTAGGCCACCTGATGGGAAGAACTGATTTATTGGAAAAGACACTGATGCTGGGAAAGATTGAAGGCAGGGAGAGAAGGGGACAACAGAGGAGGACATGGTTGGATGGTATCACCGACTTGATGGACATGAGTTTGAGTAAGCTCCGGGAGTTGGTGATGGACAGGGAAGCCAGATGTGTTGCAGTCCATGGGGTCACAAAGAGTCAGACATGACTGAGCAACTGAACTGAACTGAACTGTGCAGCCCTAAGGACTGTAGCCTGCTAGGCTCTTCAGTCCAAGGGATTCTCCAGGCAAGAATACTGAAGTGGGTTGCCATGCCCTCCTCTAGGGTATCTTCCTGACCTGTGGATTGAACCCGAGTCTCTTCCATCTCCTGCACTGGCAGGCCGGTTCTTTACCGCTAGCACCACCTGGAGAGCCCTTGTTTATATCAGATCAAAAGGACTTGAGTATATAGGACTTAGATTGAGATTTTTACGTCTTGAAAGCATTTCCTGTTCACAGTTTTATTTTATCCCCTGACCAGCCCTGTGAAATAAGTAGAATAATGACTATTCGCACTGTGCTTCCCCAGTTTCTAAAATGGGATTAATGGAGAATGGGACTAACAGCATGTGTCATTCTCCCAGGAGAGGGTGGGAATTCAGCTCATACAGAATGTGGGCTGGAGCCTCCCACCTCTGTGCTCCAACCCTTTCCCTGGGTCTGGGTTATTTTTGCCCTTCTTGTGTAACATCTGGTTTCACTAGGCACTGGAACTTGACCACTCCTCTCCGCCTCCTTCCAGCTTTCTCTCTGAGTCACCTGCACGTATTCCTTCTATCTGCTCGGCCTGGGTTATTAGGACAGGGAGTGGAGCCCAAGTGTGTTGAGGTCACTGCCTTGGTGTGCTTCTGGGATAGCAAGCTCTTAGGGAGAGGGTGGCCAAGGAGCAGCCCTGTTAGGTTCCTGACCTCTGATGCAGCCACCATGGAGGGAGGGGAGGAGACAGTTTTTGTTTCTTAGTGTTTAGATTTCTAAGGAAATTCATAACAAACCATAAGCACTGTCAGCAAGGCTTAGTACTTCAAACTTTCTTCTACTAAACACTGCCCTGTTAGAAAATGGGGGTCAGGAAACCCCCTCCAAAACATTCTCTCTCTTTACGATGCAGCTTGAAGATACCCGACAATCTTGCTGTTATTGTTTCCTGGGCTCTCCCTTCCCCCTCTCTCTTTCAGCATCTGTCTTACTCCTGGAGAGGATCAGCAACAGGGCATCTTGGTCCATCCAGTCATTGCCTTTTTTGGAAGGTTTTCTGCCTGGGGCTTTGTGGGCAGCTGGAATCAGAAGTACAGTAGGGAGTTTTGTGAGCAAGAAAGAGACTGCTTCCTGAGAGAGAAGGGCTAGGAGAGACAGGCAGGAGTAGGAAGAATTAGAACACAAAAATGCTAAATGCTCATGAGTTTTCCTCTCTGCCTTTCTGTCCCCGGCTGAGCTAGGGGAATGGGGCAGGATTTTCATCTCTCTGAGACTTGGAGGAGCTGTGATGTCCTGTTAGGATCTTTTGAACCAAGAAGTTTAAGTCTCGTGCGCTGTTTCCCATTGCTGATGCCGTTTCTCTACCTCTTACCCGTGAAACTGAGAGAGGAAGAAGGAAGCTCTTTCCGTGCTTTGCCTGGGCCAGGTTGGTGCTTGTCCATTTGTCTTAGTCTGTTGAGGCTGCTGTAACAAAAGTGCCATAGCCACAGTGGCTTAACAATGAACATTTATTTCTGACTATTCTGGAGGCTAGAAAGTCTAAGATTGGGGTATCAGCAAATTCAGCATCTCCTCACTATGTCCTCAAATGGCAAAAGGGGACAGGGAACTCTTTTTTTTTCCTTCAAGTTTTGGCCATGCCTCTCAGCATGTGGGATCTTAGTTTCCTGAACAGGGATCAAACCTGCACCCCCTGCTTTGGAAGGTGGAGTCTTAACCACTGGACCGCCTGGGAAGTCCTCCGGGAGCATTCTGGGGCCTCTTTTATAAATGCACAATACCTTTCATGAGGGCTCCCCCTCATGATCTATCACCTCTCAAGCCCTCACCTCCTAATACCACCACATTGGCGGTAAGGGTTTAGTGTATGAATTCTGGAGGGATGCAGAAATTCAGTCTATAGATAGGACTGTTGATGTTGTTCATGATCCTATCCCTGCGGGGAAGCCCTTCTGCCTATTAGAGGAGGGCTGGGCAGGAGAGTTCAGTTCAGTTCAGTCACTCAGTCATGTCCGACTCTTTGTGATACCATGGACTGCAGCACACCAGGCCTCCCTGTCCATCACCAACTCCCGGAGTTCACTCAGACTCACGTCCATTGGGTCAGTGATGCCATCTGACCATCTCATCCTCTGTCTTTCCCAGCATCAGGGCCTTTTCAAATGAGTCAGCTCTCCGCATCAGGTGGCCAAAGTATTGGAGTTTCAACTTCAACATCAGTCCTTCCAATGAACACCCAGGACTGATCTCCTTTAGGATGGACTGGTTGGATCTCCTTGCAGTCCAAGGGACTCTCAAGAGTCTTCTCCAACACCACAGTTCAAAAGCATCAATTCTTCAGCGCTCAACTTTCTTTATAGTCCAGCTCTCACATCCATACATGACTATTGGAAAAACCATAGCCTTGACTAGATGGACCTTTGTTGACAAAGTAATGTCTCTGCTTTTTAATATGCTGTCTAGGTTGGTCATAACTTTCCTTCCAAGGAGTAAGCATCTTTTAATTTCATGGCTGCAGTTACCAGCTGCAGTGATTTTGGAGCCCCCAAAAATAAAGTCAGCTGCTGTTTCCACTATTTCCCCATCTATTTGCCATGAAGTGATGGGACCGGATACCATGATCTTCATTTTCTGAATGTTGAGCTTTAAGCCAACTTTTTCATTCTCCTCTTTCACTTTCATCAAGAGGCTTTTTAGTTCTTCTTCACTTTCTGCCATAAGGGTGGTGTCATCTGCATATCTGAGGTTATTGATATTTCTCCTGGTATAACTTTCCTTCCAAGGAGTAAGCATCTTTTAATTTCATGGCTGCAATAGCCATCTGCAGTGATTTTGGAGCCAAGAAAAATAAAGTCAGCCACTGTTTCCACTGTTTCCCCATCTATTTGCCATAAAGTGATGGGACCAGGTGCCATGATCTTCATTTTCTGAATGTTGAAATTTAAGCCAATTTTTTTCAGTCTCCTCTTTCACCTTCATCAAGAGGCTCTTTAGTTCTTCACTTTCTGCCGTAAGGGTGGTGTCATCTGCATATCTGAGGTGATTGATATTTCTCCCGGCAATCTTGATTCCAGCTTGTGCTTCATCCAGCCCAGCGTTTCTCATAATGTACTCTGCATAGAAGCTAAATAAGCCGGGTGACAATATACAGCCTTGATGTTCTCCTTTTCCTATTTGGAACCAGTCTATGGTTCCATGTCCAGTTCTCACTGTTGCTTCCTGACCTGCATACAGGTTTATTAACCCCTAAGTATCATAATGATTAGTTCTACTACATAAGAGAACAAATACCAGGAGAAAATAACGAAGAAACCTGTTTCTAATTGGGATGTGGAGCAAAACATCCTTTAGCAAATTATATTTTTAACCTAAGACCTGAAAGATAGTAAGTATCTGTCAGGCAAAAAAAGAGGGGGAAGAGAATAGGAAGGAGGGGCTTTTTAAGCAGAGAAGCTGGTGGGAAGATGCTAAGACTGGAAGCAGAAAAGAACTTCTAGTAACAGGACGGCTGGAACAGAGTGGAGGCCAAAAGTGAAGTTGGAAGGATGGTAAGTTTTGTATGCCAGGTTAGAGATTTGGGGTTTTATTATAGGTGTGGTTGAAAGGTGTTGAGATCCTTTAGCAAATTATATTTTTAACCTAAGACCTGAAAGATAGTAAGTATCTGTCAGGCAAAAAAAGAGGGGGAAGAGAATAGGAAGGAGGGGCTTTTTAAGCAGAGAAGCTGGTGGGAAGATGCTAAGACTGGAAGCAGAAAAGAACTTCTAGTAACAGGACGGCTGGAACAGAGTGGAGGCCAAAAGTGAAGTTGGAAGGATGGTAAGTTTTGTATGCCAGGTTAGAGATTTGGGGTTTTATTATAAGTGTGGTTGAAAGGTGTTGAGATGTGTTAAGCAAACAAGGGAGGAGATTAAATCTGCATTTTTAAAAGGTCAGTCTGGCCGAAGTACAGAGAATTAATGGAGGACCCAGAAGCATGGAAGCCCAGTTAGGAAGTTATTACAGCCGCATAGCAAAGAAATTGTGGTAGCTTATCGAGGATGGAGACACCGAAGACAGGTTCGTGGTATATTTTGGAGGAGAATTAATTAGAGTTGGTGGTGATCCTGGATGGAGAACAAGGTATGGAGAATGATTTCCCAGTGTCTTGCTGGAGGAAATGTCAAATAGTGGAGCCCTTGACCCCCATGACCAAGCCTGAGGAAGGGGCACCTGCAGCAGCAGAGCGTCAAGGCCCATTAAAGTGCTGACACGGGGATATCTGTGAGGTATCCGAGTGGAGGTGACCAAAGTCAGCAGGAAGAGGGGTCTGCCACCCACACCAAGTCATCCAGCTGCTCACCACATGTTGATGAGGACCTACACTATGTCTGAGTTCGTACTTAAGTGCTGGAGGTTTAAAAACCAGTGATGCAAATGGCTGTGATCTTACAGAGCTTATTATATTCCAGTTACTGGTCGTAGTTGCACAGGTGATTGTCAAAGTCAAGGCAGTAACTTGATCTAGAGCATGGCTGAGAAAATTCAGATGGATGCAAGGGTGTTAATATCCCTCAAATTATATGCTATAACTCTTGCAATCCCCAGCGTGCTCAGCCTGGAGCCCCACTTGTATTTTTCTTTAAATCACGTAGACCGTAGTTATCAACTATAGTTTCAGGTTGGACAAAACAGAAAGAATGAAACAAGATTTTACTCTGAGGGAGACAGGTCTTGTATAAAGATTTGTTTCCTGAGGATGAAGATTGTCGCTGTAATGGTTTCCTTGGTGATGTTCCTGATTTACCTTTTCTAGGCTGGGAATCACTGTGTTAAAAAATAACCATTTTTTTCCCGTAATTTATTTATTTTTAATTGAAGGATAATTATAATGTTGGGTTGGACTTCTGCCATCCATCAACATGGGTCAGCCATATTAAACATTGTGGTCACGTTGACTCCCTTAAAGGATGCATTGTGATGCATTACCATTAGGCCTGTATTTACATTAAAAAATTTTTTTTTCGCTGTGTTAAAAAATAACCATTTTTTCCCGTAATTTATTTATTTTTAATTGAAGGATAATTATAATGTTGGGTTGGATTTCTGCCATCCATCAACATGGGTCAGTCATATCAAACATTGTGGTCACGTTGATTCCCTTAAAGGATACATTGTGATGCATTACTATTAGGCCTGTATTTACATTAAAAATTTTTTAAAATCTGTCTTGCTGTCAAAATGGGAGTTTCACAATGGGAAATTGGGATCATTGTTCTATTAAACCCAGGTCTAAGCATACAAAAACAAGGCCTTTTATTTGTATGGGGGATGTGGAGAGTTTTGAGGGAGTGCCCCCAAATAATTATGTAAGAAAAACCAAATGCCATAAGGCAATCTTTATATTTAGCATAGATATTTATGTGTCCAGGAGGTGAGTGGAGTGTTGAGGAGGAATATAGGTTGGCAGTTTTAAGTATGTTGTTATTTAGTTGCTTAAGTCATGTCTGACTCTTTGTGACGCATGGACTAACCCACCAGGCTCCTCTGTGGGATTTTCAGGAAAGAATACTGGAGTGGGTTGCCATTTCCTTATCCAAGGTGGTTTAAGTATATCAGCATCATAACTGTCCTGCCTAACACTTGCATAGTAGTTTACAATTTTCTGAGGCCCACTCATATTTTTCTTTAAATCGTGTAGACCATAGTTTTCAACTATAGTTTCAGGTTGGACAAAACAGAAAGAATGAAACAAGATTTTATTCTAAGGGAGACAGATCTTGTGTAAAGAATTATTTCCTGAGAATGAAGATTGTCACTGTAATGGTTTCCTTGGTGATGCTCCTGATTTACCTTTTCTAGGAATCCTTAATAACAGCATAGACTCATTACATGAGATGGTCTCATTCATCAGTCAAAATGAGAAATGGCATAAATACATATAAAATATGTATAGGCCCTTCCCTCTTGCAGATGAAGCAAAAAAAAAAAAGCACAGATGTTAGAATCAGACAGCCTTGGTTGCAATCCCGACTCCATCTCTTGCTTGTTGTGTACCCATGGGCAGCTTATGTGACGCCTCTTCCTTTATCTTTAGAGGAAGCTTGGGAAGGGTTAAGGGATAATATGAAATTTCAAGATGATTTAATAATCATTTGTCTCCTACATCCTGATGCTTTCCTGTGAGACCTCCGTCCTTCCCTAATATTCTAAAATTGAAACTCATGAACAAGAGAGAATATGGGACCAAGGATAAAACTAAAACACAATTTAAAAAAAAAAAAACTAAAACACAATTTAAGACTCACCTTTTCCTAAACCCACTGAAGTGAAGTGAAGTCACTCAGTTGTGTTGGACTCTTTGTGACCCCATGGACTGTAGCCTACCAGGCTCCTTAGTCCATGGGATTTTCCAGGCAAGAGTACCAGAATGGGTTGCCATTTCCTTCTCCAGGAGATCTTCCTGACCCAGGGATCAAACCCGGGTCTCCCACATTATAGGCGGATGCTTTACCGTCTGAGCTACCAGGGAAGCCAATTAGTCTAGTGTAAATTTTTAGCAGCATTTATAAGTCTAAAACTAGTTAAGTCAGCTGAAATCATAGACCATCTTTTTTATAGTTGACCAGATGAAAGTTCAGATTAGTCTCTATGATTTAAATTAAATTTACATAAGAAGCATGCAATGGAGTTTTTACATACCAGGACAGGGTTACAGTATTAAATTCAGAAAATATGATAATAGTAATAGTATTTATTAATCTTTACTGTCACTTCAATATTTAAGGGGATATTTAGGAAAAGACACCTAATCTTTATTTCCCATTTGATAAGCTTTATTTAAATTTTATTCCTTTAACTACTTTGTGGTATTTAGATGAGCTAATGCCTTGCTGCTGTAGGAAAGAGCAATTAACATGGATTGATCTGTGTCTCTTTAACAGGGACAAGCGATCCATACGTGAGTTTAAAATTGGAAGAAAAGAAGTTTTTAGAAGTAAAATAATACACAAGAACCTCAATCCTGTGTGGGAAGAGAAAGCTTGCCTTCTTGTCGATCATCTTAGGGAACCGTTGTATATAAAGGTGAGCCATTTATTTGTTTTTCCCTAATGGAATCTGGACGGGGGAGCCTGGTGGGCTGCCGTCTATGGGGTCGCACAGAGTCGGACACGACTGAAGTGACCTAGCAGCAATAGCAATGTAATCTGATGTAGAAACTCTCATTTAATGGTTTTTTAATCATGTCTCTCTGTCTGATGAGTTTTTCCACCAGAGATATATTCTGCTATACTCAATTCTAATCTGTTGGTGATGAGACAGAATGAGCTATCTTCACCAGGGGGACCTCATGGGAGCACTTTTCTTCCAGACAGTTCTATTTCCAGTCATTTTTAGAAGGACTGTGAAGTTCATCTCCTGCTGCTTGGTGCAGTTAATGAATTTAACACACTTCGGGAACATATAAAAACAAGTCTTCATGTAATAGAGCAAGAATAAGATCTTGCACAGAACACAGTCTTTGTGTTTAAGAATTATTTTAACATCAGGGGTCTACCATTCCTGGCTGCAAACAAAATGCTTTACTTGGAAGATCAGGAGGTTAAAGAAAATAGAGGGAGAAAAATGCCTGTCTCTATTGCATTATCAAAGATGAAAAAAAAGAGTATTTCCTCTCATTTAATGTAATTTTGAAAAAAGAGAAAGAAGAATTTATGGAAAGAGTTAACCGTAATTCCTCATTTTGCTTTCAAATAAGGAAAAAATAACTGACTTCCCTTTAATTCGTGTCTCTGGATACTTATTTTCTTTTTGGCTCCTATGTTCTGACTATCCACCTAGTGACCAAACCTTTTTCTACTTTGACCACATCACATGCCCCATCTTTTTCTCACACAAGCCCCAAATCGCACAGGAGCCCTCCTTCAACAATCTCTGCACTTCCTTCTCCCCCTCAAACCTTCACTTGTGTTGATTCCAGTCATTTTCTTTTCCACAAACAGGGAAAAATAATCAAGATGCTATTAAGATCATAGCAGGACAGTGTATAAAGTCGATGACAAGAGAATCTCCAAGTATAGAGTCAATAAGTTTCTAGAAGTCATTATAGGGCGAACAGACCTATATTTGCATAAGAAATAAACCTATATTTGCATAAGAAACTGTCTCAAGTGGACGTTGGTTAAAGGAAATCTCTTGCACAGAATTAGTTTACTCTCTTTTAGCAATCAATATATGATGACCCACATATTCATGGCCAACGCTTCCCTCACCAAAGGGAAGCCTCGATGGTCAGAAATGTTAGAGAGAAAGAAATGTCTACATGAGAAAAATACCCTTATGATACATAGCTGGGATAAGGGATCAAAAAGAAATTTTGGAAAAGATAAGTGGGATGTAAGGAAGTTTTTTTTCTAGGGAGGTTTAGTAGGAATAAGCACCAGATTGCTGTTTAATGTCTCTTAAAAGAAAAGTTATGGAAGAAGGGGATTAATTTCTAGGACCTGTTTGTTTAATGTGATATTCTCCTACGATAGAACCATGTGGAGCGCCACCCTTTAAAAGGGTCACAAATAAACAGCCAGGCATTACATTAAATAATGCTTAGTCCCTCTGCTGTTCCTTTGTGTTCGAGAACAAGGATTCATTTATGTAGAAATCCAGATGTCAAATGTATATTTCAAAATGAATATTATAACAAGCTCAAAAGCAAACAAAAATCTGAAATACACAGAAAAAATGATGGCAAAAAATTTTGATTTGAGAGAGCAAGAATACATACATGTACGCGCTGAAAATAGACACAGTAACACTGCTTAGAGACTGAAAATAGACACAGTAACACTGCTTAGAGACCACAAGGCCTGGTTAATGACACATTGGGAGCAAAGAAGCTGGGAGAGAAAACCCAAGGGTTGTTTTTGTTTTTACCACTTTGAGCACAGCACAACTCAAAGCATGGATCAAGCTAAGGACTATATAACTGTCTTGTCTCAAATTATTTCTTAGAAGTTTTAAGGGCCCTAAAAGAATGTCATGTCATAAACCAGTGACCCTCAATCCTGACTGTGTACATCAGAATTACCCCTAAAATTTTAAAGAATCTAGGGATCCAAGTCTCTCCTCCAAAGGTTCTGGTTGAGGACCTCTGAGCTGGAGTCCAGGCTTCTGTTTCTGAAAACGTATTGCTATGTATAGAATATTTAAATGTATAGATAAATAAATTTAAACTGTATAGACAGAGTTTAAAATTTTAAATGTATAGATAAATAAACTCAATCAGAATAAGGCATTTCTTGTTCTGAACTCACTTGAGAATGAAAAGAGGTATTACTCAGTCCCAATCAGCTTCTACCTAATAATACCTAATGTTTCCACCTCACGGAGCAGAGGGTCTAAAAATGTATTTCTTTGTATAGAAACAAAATGTATTCTGTTTCTGTGATGTATTGTTTGAGGAGGGAGACACTTTTCTAGACATTTAAATGGAAACACATGAATAGTTGGAATGGAACTATTTCACAACCATAAACAGTAGAGCACCCAAACAAAATTATTTCAGAGTTAGATGTTTGTATTATCTTACATGCTTTGTCTTGAATGGTTCAAAAATATTTCCTAAGTGCATGAATCAAGACTCTCAATTGTTTTAGACAAAAAATAAATAGTAAAGCAAAACATGGCTGTTAATTTCAGACTCTCAGTCATGTCCGACTCTTTGCGACCCCGTGAACCACAGCACGCCATTACCAACTCCCGGAGTCGACCCAAATCCATGTCCATCGAGTCGATGATGCCATCCAACCATCTCAGCCTCTGCCGTCCCCTTCTCCTCCTGCTCTCAATCTTTCCCAGCATCGGGGTCTTTTCCAATGAGTCAGCTCTTCGCATCAGGTGGCCAAAGGATTGGAGTTTCAGCTACAACATCAGTCCTTCCAATGAACACCCAGGATTGATCTCCTTTAGGATGGACTGGTTGGATCTCCTTGCAGTCCAAGGGACTCTCAAGAGTCTCTTCCAACACCACAGTTCAAAAGCATCAATTCTTCGGCGCTCAGCTTTCTTTATAGTCCAACTCTCACATCCATACATGACCATTGGAAAAACCATAGCCTTGACTAGATGGACTTTTGTTGGTAAAGTAATGTCTCTGATTTTTAATATGCTGTCTAGGTTGGTCATAACTTTCCTTCCAAGGAGTAAGCGTCTTTTAATTTCATAGCTAAAATCACCATCTTCAATGATTTGGGAGCCCAGAAAAAGAGTCAGCCATTGTTTCTACTGTTTCCCCATCTATCTGGCATGAAGTGATGGGACTGGATACCATGATCTTAGTTTTCTGAATGTTGAGCTTTAAGCCAACTTTTTCACTCTCCTCTTTCACTTTCATCAAGAGGCTTTTTAGTTCTTCTTCACTTTCTGCCATTAAGGTGTTGTCATCTGCATATCTGAGGTTATTGATATTTCTCCCGCCAATCTTGATTCCAGCTTGTGCTTCCTCCAGCCCAGCGTTTCTCATGATGTACTCTGCATATAAGTTAAATAAGCAGGGTGACAATATACAGTCTTGACATACTCCTTTTCCTATTTGGAACCAGTCTGTTGTTCCATGTCCAGTTCTGACTGTTGCTTCCTGACCTGCATACAGGTTTCTCAAGAGGCAGGTCAGGTGTTCTAGTACACCCATCTCTTTCAGAATTTCGTACTTGCTTTTAACTTATGGATAAAGACCATGTGAAGTTATTGAGTCTTAGAAAGATGGAATCTGCAGTCACAGCTTCATCATAATACTAACTACCATTTACAGAGCACTGTGCTAGTTGCCAGACCTACATTGTCCCATGTAATCCTTTCAGTAACCCTGTGAGTAACACTTCTCACTCCATTTTACAGGTAAATGAGGCTCCCAGAGATGAAGGGTTTGCTTAAGTCCTCCCAGCAATTAAGCAGCATAGCTTCTGTTTTCCATTAGAGATAACTAGTTGCAATGGCCACAGTTAGGTTTTATTTATTTTATAATGTCAGTTTTATGACTTGAAGTTTAATTATTCTTTTATAGTGAAATGGTTGTTTTGAAACTGCCTAGGGGTGAAATGCATCATAGACATACTTGTGTGGGTAGCATCTTATATCCTGGGCCAAGGGTACCTGGGTACCTCTGTGAGCTGAGTACCTTTCTGTTTCCTATTCCCCTTATGTCTTCTTGCTTCACTCACATGCCACTCTCTCTCACTGTCTTCCTAAGCATCTTACAGAAAATAGCAGTTCCTATTACTCCCGTTCCCTCCAATATTTTTCTCCATGGCACTTACCACCACCTAACACATTTTTTATTGTCTTCAGCCCATCATATATTAAGGATCGCTCCTTTAATTTTGTCCACTGCTGTATTTCTAGTACCTTAAGCAGCATTTGGCACATTGCAGGTACCCAGAAAATGTTTACCAAGTAAATGAATGAATCAATATATGAATCATTTGAACTACCCAGAATATAAACTCTCCTGAAGTCATAATTACCTATGAACATTTCATTCATTTAAGCTAATAAATTGCCATTCCTATTGAAGCCAGTGTGAGTTGAGTTTTCTGTTACTTGTACCCAAAAGCATTTTAACGGATGCATTTCCTAATCCAGTTTCCATAGAAAACAATTGAATCAAGATGATAAATAAACTCATTGATCAGAATAAAGCATTTCTTGTTCTGAACTTGCTTGAGAATGAAGAGAGGTGTTACTCAGTCCCAATCAGCTTCTACGTAATATTGCCTAAGGTTTCCAACTCATGGAGCAGAGGGTCTGTGAAAGCATGGATCCCTTATAAATTGTTCACATTTGAATTCCCAGTGCTTTACCCAGAGTGGGTGCCCAAATTATATTTTTTCAATTTAAAGATGTTCTGGACTGAAATCTGTTATAAGAGGTGACTCTGACTTCTTCCTAGTCCTGGCCTTTGGGAGCAAGTGAAATAAATATTTTAAGCTTTGGATTCCTTATCTGACAAATGGAAGCAATGCTTTTTACACTGAGTTGTAAAGAGTGAAATTTATTAATAAAAATCTATATGATGTGTTTAGGGCAGTGCCTTATATACTGTAAATGTTGGATAAACATTAATCGTCATTAACTGTGCTTATTGCATTGGGAGTAATTTTCTTATTTCATCTCTCTTCTATGCTCTGTATTTTCTGATATTTCACCTAAAGCAATAAACTGACATATAAATTGACAAATACTTTATAGAGCTTGGCTGCAAATTTCATTGCTAACAGTTTCATTAACGAATGGATTCTGTTGTTTGCATTCTTCCCCATGTTAATGCCTTTGCTGATTAATAGGAATTGAGAACTAATGTAAACATCTAGCATTAGGATGGTAGAAAAGACTCTCCCCATGAGACTAAACAGAGTTTGAATGTTGAATCACCCATCTGAGCTGTCTATACTGATCAAGTCACTGGATTCGCAGCTTTCCGCATTATATGTGTAGATGTACCCCAGGTGGTCTCATGGGTTATAGGCTGCTGTAGTCTCCCCAAGATTTTAATCCTTAGGCTGATACAATTAGAAGAGATTGCACAAGAGAGATTTCTCTAATTTTGGTGTAAATTTTATGTTGTAAAATACACTACTGCAGCCGTTTGCACATACCAAGGTGTCAGTTACATAAGATATGCCACTGAGTGGATGACTAAAGCTCAGAAGTGTAATTGATCAAGGAGAATATTTATTGCAGGATTGCTGTGCTGTCTACAGCAAATGTACTCCTGAAAGGTTGTATGTAAATCAAATGACTATAAATTGAATAATTTAAAAGGCATTAGAGGAGCTTATAACTTAAATAAATCCCTTGTGACTCTTCCAATTCAAGAATCCCTTTGTAATGCAAAGTATGTATTTTTTGTTTAAATATCAATTTTCTACAATTAAGTTTGTTTGAATTGCGGTTCACATATATAACTAGAGGGAAAGAAAAAGTAACTGATGCAGGATTTCTGCATATACGATTCCCTCTGCTTAGAGCTTTCTAGCTAGTGTGTCAGGAATTGGGCAGAATAGCACTGACCAGTGGATTCTCAGAGCCTGGAGAGTGCAATGGTCTGGCTCATCCTTTTAAGAGCAGACTTACCTGTTCGTGCTCATTTACAGTGTGCAATACAGTGGTTTTCCATTTGAAAAGGTCAGGCACACAGCTCTAAACTTCATCTACCAGCATTTTTTCAGTCTTCAAAGCTTTCCCTGAGCTCCAATGTACTTTTTTTCTATTTTGTACCCTGTTCTTGTCTTTACAGCCGTTATTAAAATTTGTGATTGTGACACCTGGGCACTTCCTTGAATATCATCTGTCTCTCTCACTAAACTGTAAGCATTGACAATTCACCACAGTTTACTGAGTGCCTAGCACATGGTCTGGCACATAATAAGTAATCAATGTTGGCTGAGGAATTTCGTGAGTAAGAAAGTGTGTGTGTTAGTTGCTCGGTCATGCCCACCTCTGCAACCCCATGAACTGTAGCCTTCCAGGCTCCTCTGTCCATGGGATTCTCCAGCATTGGGTTGCCTTTCCTTCTTCAGGGATCAAACCTGGGTCTCCTGCATTGCAGGCAGATTCTTTACCATCTGAGCCACCAGGGAAGCCCAAGAAAATGTTTAAATGGATGGAAATTAGCCAGCTCTCATTTACTTAGAATTCTTTGAAAATTACCCTGTCTGATCTAGCTTTGTGTTTGTTCTCTGCCCATCTTCCCTCCAGTCTCCATCTTTCTCAATTTGCTTCAGCCCCACTGGCTACTGGCTGATTCTTGAACATGCTAATCACTTCCCATTCTAGTTGCTTAATCCTTCTCATCATTGCAGGCTCTACACAAACATACTTCCTCCAAGAGGCCTTCCTGGACTCCTATATAAAATATCAGCTCCCAACACACTCCATTACACTTTTGTCTCATGTGCTCCTCACAGAACTCGACATATCTATTCAGGTTTTTATCGACTCTCCCAGCTGTGAAACGTAGGATCCAAAGGTTAAGCACATTGCTTGTCTTGTTCATCATAGTATGAACGTGAACCATGAAAGGCACAAAAGAGACACATGATTTTGACAGAAGAAATACAACCTTTTCTTTTTCTATTTGTTATTAGTTACATTAATATTATCCCTGAATAATTGCTTATGAAAATAAAAATTTAAGCATAGTACTCTTGATGAAAGTGAAAGAGGAGAGTGAAAAAGTTGGCTTAAAGCTCAACATTCAGAAAACGAAGATCATGGCATCCGGTCCCATCACTTCATGGGAAATAGATGGGGAAACAGTGGAAACAGTGTCACATTTTATTTTTCTGGGCTCCAAAATCACTGCAGATGGTGACTGCAGCCATGAAATTAAAAGACCCTTGCTCCTTGGAAGAAAAGTAATGACCAACCTAGATATATTCAAAAGCAGAGACATTACTTTGCCAACTAAGGTCCATCTAGTCAAGGCTATGGTTTTTCCTGTGGTCATGTATGGATGTGAGAGCTGGACTGTGAAGAAGGCTGAGCACTAAAGAATTGATGCTTTTGAACTGTGGTGTTGGAGAAGACTCTTGAGAGTCCCTTGGACTGCAAGGAGATCCAACCAGTCCATTCTGAAGGAGATTAGCCCTGGGATTTATTTGGAAGGAATGATGCTAAAGCTGAAACTCCAGTACTCTGGCCACCTCATGTGAAGAGTTGACTCATTAGAAAAGACTCTGATGGTGGGAGGGATTGGGGGCAGGAGGAGAAGGGGACGACAGAGGATGAGATGGCTGGATGGCATCACTGACTTGATGGACATGAGTCTGAGTGAACTCTGGGAGTTGGTGATGGACAGAGAGGCCTGGAGTGCTGCGGTTCACAGGGTCGCAAAGAGTCGGACACGACTGAGCAACTGAACTGAACTGAACTGATAGTCATAATATCTTAGTATTTACTTACTATATATGTTAAAACAACACTGTCCTAGAATATCAGAGAATGTCTTCAATGACCTGAAAAAAAATACAAAAATTGGAGTCCTGTCTTCATCACCTATAGCCCATTATGAAAGACATATTTGTTGAATTCATACCAACTCAGTTTACTTTCAGTAACACTAATACACCTTCTATAATGAGGGATAAATATTCTGAGCCTGTGGTTCCCACACTTTTGAAAATTTACTATATTTGATTTGATTTTGTTATTCATCTTCTGTAAAATTCTATTTTATTTTAAATCAATAATTTAGTTACAAAATTAAACGTAATTGCCTTTTAATGTTTTTTGAGACCTTAGCATTTCAAAACATAAAAACAAAATTTTAAAAATAAATCTGAGGAAATTGTATTGACTTTGGTGACATAGAAAAACTATTTTTTAATGAAGATGTTTTCATTTAAGGTTTATATTAGAATTGTTCATAATAATGTCTGTGTCTTTGGCTCCATAGGTGTTTGACTATGATTTTGGACTGCAGGATGACTTTATGGGTTCAGCCTTTCTGGATCTCACACAATTGGAGTTAAACAGGTAACTTTTGCACTGTTGTAATCACCATACTTTGTTGTGAAGCTAGGCCTTTGCAACAGAAAATGTCAACAGATCTGGGTTCTTGTTGCTGTTCTGTCAATCATGGTTGTGAGTCTTCATACTAGCCAGCTTTTGTCAAGTATATCTTTCTCACTTACTCAGTGGAAATAATACCATCTTCCCGCACTATCTCACTGACAAAACCTATTCAGCAAAAAAATTCTTAAGACACCTACTTTGTTTTCCAGAATGTGCCAAGAACCAGGAATCTAGACTGACACATTCTTTGCTCTCACATTGCTGGTGTGGTTGTAGTGAGGCAGGAAGAAGATTATACATGTTAATCATAGTCATTAAGAATGAAGCTACCATTTGATATTTACTAGCCAGCTTTTGTCAAGTATATCTTTCTCACTTACTCAGTGGAAATAATACCATCTTCCCGCACTATCTCACTGACAAAACCTATTCAGCAAAAAAATTCTTAAGACACCTACTTTGTTTTCCAGAATGTGCCAAGAACCAGGAATCTAGACTGACACATTCTTTGCTCTCACATTGCTGGTGTGGTTGTAGTGAGGCAGGAAGAAGATTATACATGTTAATCATAGTCATTAAGAATGAAGCTACCATTTGATATTGATTAGTTCAGTTCAGTTCATCACTCAGTCTTGTCCGACTCTTTGCAACCCCATGAATCACAGCACATCAGGCTTCCTTGTCCGTCACCAACTCCCAGAGTTCACTCAGACTCACGTCCATCGAGTCAGTGATGCCATCCAGCCATCTCATCCTCTGTCGTCCCCTTCTCCTCCTGCCCCCAATCCCTCCCACCATCAGAGTCTTTTCCAATGAGTCAACTCTTCACATGAGGTGGCCAAAGTACTGGAGTTTCAGCTTTAGCATCATTCCTTCCAAATAAATCCCAGGGCTGATCTCCTTCAGCCCTGGTTGGATCTCCTTGCAGTCCAAGGGACTCTCAAGAGTCTTCTCCAATACCACAGTTCAAAATCATCAGTTCTTCAGCGCTCAGCTTTCTTCACAGTCCAACTCTCACATCCATACATGACCACAGGAAAAACCATAGCCTTGACTAGATGGACCTTTGTTGGCAAAGTAATGTCTCTGCTTTTCAATATGCTATCTAGGTTGGTCATAACTTTTCTACTTGGTGTTGATTAATATATCATGGGTCCTAGCTCTGTCAGTAAAACATCTGCCTGTAATTCAGGAGACCTGGATTCGATTCCTGGGTTGGGAAGATCCCCTGGAGAAGGAAGTGACAACCCACTCCAGTATCTTGCCTGGAGAATCCCATGGACAGAGGACCCTGGTGGGCTACAGTCCATGGGGTCGTAAGAATCAGACACGACTTAGAGACTAAAACACCACCACAGAAGAAAAAGTAGATTTTCAAAGGTCTAAAGCAGTGTTGAAATGGGTTGCAAAGGAAGCTGTGAACTCATCTTTGGTGGTTTTAGAGATGGTTTAGATCGTATTATATATCATATAGGAGGAATAGTGGAAAGCAGGAAAGCAGAGCAGTGGGCCAGATCACTACTTTATACTTTACATGTAAATGAAATAAATAGTAGAACCCTTATTACAGTCTGAGCATGATGGCAGCCAATTGGTCTTCCAATGTCATTTGTGCCTCATGCTGAACAAAGAGCAGCCTTTTCCTTACTTCCTACATGTCCTTCATTCTACCCCAGAATCTAGCTCAGGCCATTACTCAATTTACTCAGAGTGGTGGCTGGCTCCCTGCCTCCCTATGCTCATCCTTGAAGGTGTTGTATGTGGTCAGTTATCATGAAACATCTCCAGCTAGAATGGACTGTGCTGCTCCTCTCCAAAGGCCACAATTATTTTCTCCCTAGACCCTGAAAAAGGATTGGCAAATTACTAACATAAAGCAAAAATTTCTCTTTTTTGCTGTTAAATATAAATTATTGCTGAAAAATATTTTGACTAGAAATAAATAGGAACGGTTAAAAAAAATTCAAAGATTATACATAAGAATTTGATGTTTACTTTGCCATATTCATTATTTTATGAATTTAGTTGACTATTCCCTCCCCTCCCAACAAATTAAACTTTAAGTTACCACTTTAAAAAAATCACATATTCGTGTATGTCACTGCATTCTGTGTATAGAAATCAGCAGCTTTTGGGTATAGACAGATGGATAGCAATAGCAGCCATGTAAATACTTAGGCTGCTGTATAATGCATTAAGGTATTTTTTTTAAGAAAATTATAACCATCGTAAAGCAACTGCAAATATTCTTAAATCTTTATCATATAATCATTATAGAAATGCAATTAAGGTTTTGCTGTTAATTTTTTAATGTAATCATTATTATAGGGAAGTGATCCAAATAAAATTGTAACCTCATGTAAAGACATGTGTGTATACATATGTGTATATAATATGTGTGTATGATGAATGTGCATTTGTTAAAAGGATCAAGTTGTTACTCTCAAACCATGATTAGTTATAACTAAAATTAATATTGGAATAATTTGCATCACAGCTCTTATAATTTATGTATATTAACAGTTTGCTTGGTTCCTTATGCTTCAGTTAAAACCTCTAACATCAAAAAACCATCCAAATTTCTCACAGCATCATTCCTTGATTTGGTGAATTAAGAATCATGTGAAAGAGTAGCCTAGGACTGTAAAATTTAGCATTGGAAAGTAGCTGCGGGTCCCCCAAATTGCTTGGGCACATTTGTAAATATATAGATTTCGAGACTCCAGGCTGGATCTACAGAACCAGAGTCATCATGGGTAGAGTTCAGAATCATGCTCTTTTTAAAAGCTTCCTAGTTGATTCTGAAGTGCAGCCAGGATTGGAAGTTTTATTTGGACCACCTTTCCCATCAAGCCTTTTCCCCAAGACAAGAATCTGGCTGTATCATTCACTAAAACTTAAGCTCCATGAAGACAAGTGTCTTATATTTGGTCTTGACCTCTGATATTCACCCAGAACCTAGTACAGCATTCATTTCCTGTTTTGTGAGTTAAATGAATAAATGACTGAACAACCAAAGGAACATTCCTAATTTGCCAGCATTTCAAGATTCAAGTTTGATGCTAAATGTTCTACAGTCACTTAGGTTTATGGAGGACATGAACCCTTTTTTTCAGTATTAATTAAAATATGGAAATAAGATATTACCTATACATTGTCAGTTGAAGGTATATTTTGCATTATTTTCCAAAAGTTATTATGGGTAATATTCAGCAATTCATAATCTCTTCCTCAGAGATACTTTTCTAATTCTGAAGCCTTCTGAGTATTGATCACCTCTTTTAAGTGTTGGTTTCCTTGAATTTCTGAACCTAAACAGTATTTAGGCATAGGTTTAAATAGCCAAAAATAGAAGCATTATTTTAAATATTAGTAGCTCAGTCAGTAAACAATCTGCCTGCAGTGCAGGAGACCTGGGTTCAATCCCTGGGTTAGGAAGATCTCCTGGAGAAGGAAGTGGCAACCCACTCCATTATTCTTGCCTGGAGAATCCCATGGACAGAGGAGCCTGGCGGGCTACAGTCCATGGGGTCACAAGGGTCAGACACATCTTAGCGACTAAACCACCACTATTCATTGTTTTCAAGTATGTTTATAATGCATACAGGGCGAACTATATATTTTCCTCCTCTCCCACTCATCTGTTTATTTTAATTATATTCTACCTAGAAGTGGGGGGTGGACGAAGGCTCAAAAGGGACAGAATATACATATACTTAGAGCTGATACATGTTGTTATAAGGCAGAAACCAACACAACTTGTAAAGCAGTTATCCTTCAATTAAAAATAAATTAAAAAAAATCATACTCCTGGTTTAAAAAAAAATTCTGAAGAACTAAAAGGGAGGTAGAGGTCAATAAATGGCCCTCATTTAGTTGTTGGACTCAAATTTGTAGAAAATAGCTACTATTGCTTTCTGTGTGTTTAAGAGCTCATAGAGATGTACCTTACAGTTTTCTCAGTACTTCCTTCTTGTACTTTCTTGGCCTTTCCAATAACTCCATGACCTTTTAGAACCCCATGAAGGACTGAAACTTAGGTGTGTGAATCCAGTTATCCATTTGGCCCATGATTTTATTGGATAACTTAATATGTTGATGGTATTTTAATAACAACAAAAACTATACCAGGAAATTAAAGGAAGGCAAAATTACTTTTCTTCTTAAAAATAATAAATTGTTGATATAAGATATATTTTGGCTTATTTAATGGCTGTTTATAACCTTTTAAATATTATATATATATTTTTTTTAATTGAAGCATAGTTGACATGCAATATAGGTTTCAGGTATACAACATTGTGGTTTGACATTTATAGGCATTACAAAATGATTCCAATAAATGTAGTAACCATCCTTCATCATACCAAGTTATTACAACATTGTTGAGTATATCTTCTGTGCTGTACATTACATCCCCTGTATTTATTTAATGACTGGAAGTTCTGTATCTTAATCCCCTTCATCTGTTTGATCTGTTCCCCTGCTCCCTCCCTTCCGGCAACTGTTTGTTCTGTGTATCTGTGAGTCTGTTTCTGTTTTGTTTTGTTTTGTTTGTTCACTTGTTTTGCTTTGTTTTAGATTCAGCATGTAACTGAAATCATACAGTATGTGTCTTTGTGTGACTTATTTCACTTAACATAATGCCCTCCGAGTCCATCCATATTGTTGCAAATGGCAAGATTTTGTTATTTTTATGGCTGAGCAGCATTCCTTTGTGTGTGCATACCGCATCTTATTCATCCATTCATCTGTTGGTGGAGCCTTCGGTTGCTTCCATACCTTGGCTCTTGAGAGTCCCTTGGACTGCAAGGAGATCCAACCAGTCCATTCTGAAGGAGATCAGCTCTGAGATTTCCTTGGAAGGAATGATGCTAAAGCTGAAACTCCAGTACTTTGGCCACCTCATGCGAAGAGTTGACTCATTGGAAAAGACTCTGATGCTGGGAGGGGTTGGGGGCAGGAGGAGAAGGGGACGACAGAGGATGAGATGGCTGGATGGCATTACTGACTCAATGGACGTGAGTCTGAGTGAACTCTGGGAGTTGGTGATGGACAGGGAGGCCTGGCGTGCTGCGATTCATGGGGTCGCAAAGAATCAGACATGACTGAGCGACTGAACTGAACTGAACTGATACCTTGGCTATTGTAAACAATGCTGCAGTAAACGTAAGGGTACATGTATCTCTTCCAATTAGCAGTTTTGTTTTCTTTGGATAGATACCCAGGCAAGAGTGGAACTGCTTGATCATCTGGTAGTTCTATTTTTAATTATTTGTGGAATCTCCATACCATTTTCCATAGTGGTCTCGCCAATTTAAATTTCCACTGACAGTGTACAAGTGTTTCTTTCTCTCGACAATCTCACCAACAGTTACTTGTTGCTTCTTTGGTAATTGCCATTCTGACAGGTGTGAGGTGATATCTCACTGTATTGTAATTTGTATTTCCCTGATAATTAGTGATTTTGAGCATTGTTTTATGTGTCTGTTGGCCATGTGCATGTCCCTTCTTGCAAACATGTCTATTTAGGTCCTCTGCCCGTTTTTAAATCCAATTGCTTGGGGTTTTTTGATGTTGAATTATATGAGTTCTTTACACATTTTGGGTATTAAACCCGTATTGGATGTTACCATTTGCAACTGTCTTTTCTCATTCGTAGATTGCCTTTGCTGCTGGTTTCCTGCATGCTCAATATCTTAACGTTTATATCATAGGCCCACGGATGTGACCTTAACACTGAAAGATCCCCATTATCCTGACCATGATCTTGGAATCATTTTGCTCTCAGTCGTCCTTACCCCTAAAGAAGGAGAACATGTGGTAAGTTCCCGCAGAGTCTGGTTGTAGCTTTCTTGCTCCCACTTGTTTGAATGTTGTGAGCCTTCTCTGAACACAGAGATAATATTAAAGAGAAGCAGCATAAGAAAGTCTGGCCTTTTCTTGGTTTCTATGGGTATCTTGTGTATCAGCAGTCTAGGTGTATTGTGTCTTTTGAATTCCAATTTCTTATTCTGTTCTCTAGGTTAGGACCTCTTACTGTAAATAAGAGACACATTGGCATCTTTTATCATAATTTTATTTTCCAATTTCAGACATGTTATATTGTAGTGAACAGTAGTATTCACTCAGGGATTATATTTACTGGTGAATTGAATATTTTGAATTCCACCTAGAGATATCCAGACCCTACTGTTTTGATTGTACTGTCAAATGTACCATAACAAAGAAAATGAGGTGAAATTACAATAGAAATTCTGCTTTCTGGTATTTGTTTGATGAATGATAAGTGAGCACTTTTCATCTTCTTGGTGGGCTTCCAATATTGGCAGTACCAATTTTCTAGCCTTGGCTGTCTGTACTTCCTTGCACACCATGCTACTATGAGAAACTGACAAGAGATACAGAAACTCCAGCACTGTTGAAGTGACAGTAAAAAATATATATATATGCAGGTTTGACCTGCATCGATATGCTTGCCAGTACATTTCTGCCACAATTTACCAAAGATTATTTATTAGACTCAGGGTACTTTCATGTACTAAGAGCTAGTCTCATTAATTCTGATTACAACACATTTTAAAAGTAGACATATTTAATAATTTTTAGGCAAATTTAAACACTTTTTCAGCAATGTGTGTATTGCTGTCTTAAAATATTGCATGATTAAAGTTGGTATATGTTTTCTGCTGGAAAAGTATTAATATTATTGGCATTTTCCCCTCGATTGTAAGTAAATATAGTGAGTTACAGTTTCAGATGAGGAAGTGTTTTAAACTCATTGTGAAACTCACCTTTTGCAGTGTACTTTTCTCTATCCTTTCTAAAAATTAAACAATGAGCACACCTATTCATATATAATATTTGTTAAGTATGATTTAAGTCTCTATATTCAGTGAGGAAGAAAATTTTCTTTTTGAACAATTGCTATCTAATAATAGTTACACTGAGAACTTAGCATGGTGAAAGAATGTATGTGTGTTCATAGGCATAGTCTCGTGTGGGCAAATGAAAGGGTAGGTGATGTTTTTTCACAGGGAATACTGAGAAATAAAAGCTTATCATTTTGAAAGTCTGGTGACTTTCAATTCAGAATATAATATTTCACCCAGTATAAACCAAGGAGTTTATCTGGCTAGTCCATACACAGGAATAAAGTATAAATATTAGTTTATTCTTTTATTCAAATTAACCTGGCATTCATCAGGCACCTACTATGAGCTAAATCCTATGCTAGACCCTTGAGCTTCCCTGCTGGCTCAGTGGTAAAGAATCTGCCTGCCAATGCAGGAAACGCAAGTTCAATCCCTGGGTTGGAAAGGTCTCCTGGAAAAGGAAATGGCAACCCACTCCAGTGTTCTTGCCTGGGAAATCCCACAGACAGAGAAGCCTGGCAGACTACAGCCCTTGGGGTTGCTAAAGAGTCAGACACAACTTAGCGATTAAAACAGCAACAACATGCTAGATCTTTAGGATTCAGTAGAACTGAAATGCAGTGGAGAGCTCAGAATCAAATGATCCCAGAAGGAAATTTTAAATGACAGCTGTTTTAAGTGCCATGAAAGAGAAGTGACGTGCTTCTGTAGAGAAAATAGAGGTGAATTTGTTCTAGTCATGGGAACAGCATTCTCTAAAGAAGTCAAATGAGACACGAGGTCTGAAGTGCAAATAGGAGTTGATAAAAGCAAAAAACAAAGAAACAAACAAAAACAGAGGAGGTATTTGAAGCAGAAGAAATAGCACAGGCAAAAGCTCTATAGTTAGGGAAACCAAACTGTACTCCAAGAACAGAAAGAGTATTGGAGCTTAGAGAAGGCTGGAAGCAGACTGTGGGAGATCCTAGTGAATGATGACAGTGAAAGGGAGGCACCCAGACTGCATTAGGACTGTTGGCCACGTTAAAATTCATGGTCTTTCCCCAAAGAGCAACGGGGAGCCATTGAAAAGTCTGTAGATGGGAAGTGGCATAATTGTATTTGCTTTTTGTTGTGTAGCTACACTGTAGAAAAGAGACGGAAGAGTAAGAATGGATGTTTGGAGACCAACGAGGAAGCTGTTTTAAAAATTCTGGTGGGAAATGATGGAGATTTGGATTAGAGTTGTCCTACATAGAGATGGAAGGAAATGAAAAAGTTTATCTGTCAGAGGTGAAATCAACAAAACTTGGTGGCAGAATATTCTTGTTTGGTGATGCTTTGTTACTTTAATGAAAGACAACACTTCATAAATGAAAATACCCGAATGCCTGAGATCTTAGGCGTCCCCAGAACATCCAAACTTGCAGTATTACCGAGGATCCAAATATATACAACTGTTTTAGTTATTTGGGTGACTTCATGATGAAGGATCTGCTGATTTTCTACATTAAAAGAATATGTAGTAAATACTCTAACATCAAACTGAGGGTTTAAGGGGTCAAATTGGTATCAAGAGACTTTATGATGAAGCAGCTGAATTGTTCTAAATTACTCAGAAATATAGCACAGGTAGAGTAGTTCCAGAAATTAGGTTTTCTTCAACAATTCTTACAAAATCCTTCCATCTCCATTGCTGCTCAAACATATTTAGGCACCATTTCTTTCTAATTAGGAAAAATCATTTTAGAATATGACAGTGCCTGGTTGCTTATCCTCAGTGGTTTATCAAACATGAATAGGAAAGGAAACAGGTAGGGCTTACAAAACTGTTAACATATCAGAAACCTGGTATTGTTAAGTATCTTTTCTTCATTTTCCTTTCTTCTTATTGTATCTGTCCAGCCACATTCGCCCTTAACATGAAGAATTCTTCCTGAAATCTTCATGCCATTTTCTTGATTCAGATCTCTTTGGCTAACTTAGTTTTTTGGAAGAAATCTTTTACTGCCAAGTATTTTTCATTTGTTGCCTTACTTTATAGCTCCAAATAGCACTAGATTGTTTCTGCTGCAGCAACTGAAAACCAATGTCTTTTCCCTTCCCATTTTGGATGCTCTGTCCTCTGCACCAGAGAAGCAAGTGGCTTATCAGTGCCCAGCGCTTCAGAAAAGGCACAGTGGTTGCAGCCTGTTCCAGAGATGGCCTCTGGCTGGTAAAGCCCCTCTTGACCTCGGCAAGACCCGAGAAGCAGAGAGAAGGGTGACCTGGAGGACCTGGTCCTCCTTGTGGATGGACCGATAGCTGGGAGCTTGGAGTTGGTTGGGGCAGCTGGGTTAGGGAGGAAGCATGAAAGGTCCCCTATAGGCAATTCTATTAGGATCTCCAATATCCTGGCTAGTCTGATTCCTAGACTGGGCTTGCAGCTTCTGTGTATATGCTTTACCTGATGAAAATTTCTAACAAAGACACATGAATTAGTACTCCCCCCCTTTTGTTTATTTTGGTCTATATAGCAGTTCTAGAGCTGTTTATTAATTACTGTCTCTAAAATTGGTAAGCGACCCTAGTTGGGAGATTTTGAACCTCTGAATAAATGTCATTTGTAGGCATCTGTTGAATAAAACCACTTATTGGCCACCTATATGCATGATGCTAAGTTGTATAACTCCTTCTTTATTCTTCTTCTAAGTGTTCAGGACCCCTGGCTATTTCTCTAACATGGAAATGGAAACTCCTGATGAAGGCTTTAATCGTCTCCAACAAGGGAACATACATTCCCTCGCTTGTAACCTTTATCCCAGCAAAATATAAACTCCTACACAGCTCACCTCCTCTCAAGTCCAAGCTTTCTCCAGCATGCCTTTTCCTACCTAAAATATACTTCTACCTACTGTACTTCACCTTGCCTCCATCCTATGGCCTGTCCCTCCTGGTTTAAGAAATAATAATTTATAAGTATTAACAGATATTTAAAATTACTGTTTCTGCTTACCTTTTTTATGATGACTCCACTTAGAACCTAGTCCAGATCTCTGTACCTGCTTGATTTTCAGTAGGCTGTAGATGAATCTCAAGGAGGATTTGATGGAATGCCTCAAAGGTTCAAGGGAAAGTATTTAAGTTTCCTTCTTCAATATTCAAATCCCTGAGGTTGTCACAAACAATATTGGAAATAATGATTTAATGTTCCTTTGGAACTCTCAAATTTTATATTAATGATAATCTGATTAAAATCAGTCTATACTGCTTGTCTCAAGATTTCTAATGATGACAATGAATTAGAAGCACATCACTGTATTTTCTCCAGTTGGTAACATGCCTAGTATTGGCTAAATATATTTACCTGGAATACATTAGAAATTTCTTGGTTAAAAGCAACTTGATTATCCAGTGTACCTTCAAATTAAATATTTAATATGCCTGAAATATATAATGTATTGCTGCAATGAAAATGACATGCTGAACTTTCACAAATTACCTAACAATAAATCTTATTTAGAGAAATTCAAATGCATAATGCAGCAAGCCAGAATCAGTTTACTAAATGCTTCATAATTCCATTTAATATTCAGAATGATGCATGGGGAAGGAATAGAGGATGATTTTGCATTGACCTTCTCACAGCAAAATTATGAGTTCTGTTCTCCTTGATTATTAGCTCAGAAATGATCTATTTTAAGCTTTTGGAACTTAAGACTTAGTTCAAAAAGCACATGTTATTCTTATGCCTGTGTTTATAAAACTTAACTAAATATTTTATATGAATTCACATGGAGAATGGATAGTATGAGTTTTAAGAGCCATTGACAAATAAATCCTAACCATCAGATAGGAAATAGAACATTAATGTTAAGAAATCCTATCAAAAGTGGGAAGAAATGAGTAACTGGAAACAAAGGACTTAGCATCACAAAGTGCTCAGAGTTCTAAATCAATTATCATGCCAGTGTTTAATACACTATTAATACTGACATTACGTTTCATGAATCACTTGGTTGCGATGATTTCTCCTTGCGTGAACAGGAGAAATTTCTCCTTGTGGGAACAGTTCTCCTTCTGGAACTCAGTAAAAATGAAGAACAAGTTGAAAACCTTATCAGCCTACGGAATTTACTAAAGCCTGTCAAACATGCAATATCTAATTATAGCTAATTAAGAAATATACATGAGTCGTAACAAAAGTATTTCATGGTTACTTATGTTAAAATCTTCTCCATTGAGTCATGATTCTTTTGTAAAAAATCCCAGTTGTGAACAGATACATATATGTATGTATGTGTGTATATTCGTGTGTGTATATATATATATGTATACACACACACACATATATGTGTGTATTAATTTTCAGTGTTCTGTGTGTGAGAAACCAGTGTCTTCCTGGGGGCATGCTTATGACTTGCATGACACAGCTGTCATTCTGTTTTGAATGCAGGACATACATGTATGTCCTGTATATGGTATTTTGGTCTGATTGTGTGTTTGAGTTCTTTCTGGCTCTTTTTCTAGCAGAGTTCAATCCACAACTTTCTTCATTGGCGAATTTGTGGAATAAAAGTGAGTTAATTTGTGTTACACACTCTCTTAGATAACGTAGACCTACAGATTGGCTAAAGCTAAAAAATAGAAAATTTTAAGAAACATATGAATTGACCTTAGTTGATCTTTAGTGAATTTATTTTTCTTGGTAGTTTATTTTTGAAAATTTTCTGAATTATTTCATAACCTAACATTTGGGAAAAACCATCTATAAACATATAATACATGTGTTTTATAATATGTAGGTACCATAATATCTAGCCATTCTGTGTTTTTTTTTAATATCTATAATAGCCATGTAATTGCCTTAAAAAAAATCACTGCAACAAAAGACAAAAACAAAAAATGGATTGAGAGTGTGAAACTTCTAAAGACACAAAAGATTCTGCAGCTCTCAGAGAGTCATATTTTAATGTACTTATGCCTTTTATTGTATTTCAAAGAGGTTGAGTTGCTAATAAAGAGTTTGAATTGTACAATAGTATTAGATAATGACACTTTCAAAAACAAATTCATATGTTTCTCAGCTGAAGTTAAGATCAAAGAACAGAAACTAAATTTTATTTTTCTAGAATTTGCTTCATCTCCTATCTTTAACATTCCCCAATCTTTCTTCTCTAACATGTCTCACAGTTAGCGAAGGTAACAATGTTAATATTGATAGTATGTCTGTTAAATTCACTTTTTAAAAAATGTTTCTACTGTTTTCAGTTTTATTGAATCTACCTTCACCCAATCATCTAAAAAATAATAGAGAATTGGAACTGAGATACTTAAACCCATTGGTTAGCTGGTTGGATTGGTTCAAGAAGCAGAAATTTTGTTATAAAATCTAGGACCATTTTGAGAGTCATTAGATTTATAATTGAACTCTAGAGACTGAATCAGAAAAAAGGAATTAGTCCCTGTAACTGCTCAATCTTTCTATTTACACTTGGGGAAATTACTGGCCTTTTGTTTGTATCAGTATCCCAATCTGAAAAATAATACCATTCAGCTTATTGGTAAAACTGACTTTGTAAAATACCAAACCAGTAGGTAGCTTTACATGTAAAAGGTTAATTGCACACAGTTCAGCTATGAGTCAGGGCGTGTGGCCTTGCCAGGAGGAGTGAATCTGTGTAACACTGAGTGTTGCCCTGAGGTTCAACTCTTCTCATGTTCTTAGCCATTTTTTCATAGGACAGCATTTCTTACAAAATAGAACTTTGTAAGATTCTTAGAGATAGTTGATAAGTAGCCACGAGATAAGAGATTTAGTTTTTGATTTACTTATGTTAATTATTCTTACCTGATTTGACTCAAGAGCTTGTCCCTAGGAATTACCATTCTTTGTTCACTGAAACTCTTCCTGAGAAAGTTGAAAATGTGTAGTATGACTCCTAACTGGGACAGTTTTGATAAACTTGGCATACCACGAAAGTATTTCATGTTCAATTGACTTTAATGGAGGAGAATGCAGTGGTGGTGATGATGGTGATGATCGTGGTGCTGATGACCAAGACAATAACTCATTTGTCATCAACAACAAACTTCCCTTAAACATCCATCTCCACAACCCAATGGTGGATTTTGTTGCTTCAGCATAATTTGGACATTAGTAATTAGAAAAAATATAATACTTTGCAGTTCATGACTCCATTTGAAAAAAAAATAGGGAACTATTGTAAACTTGGGAAATCTATTTCTCTTCCATATTTTGGTTAATATTTAACTCAGAGTGTATATAGAGAGAATATAATCCATAAAACCTCTGTCTACGTAAAAGAGGAATATATCCTTATCTTTGACAATTTTATGATTTTTCTCATTTCCTATGCTAGAACTTCTAAAGAATTCCTTTGTCTTGGTTTAAGCCAAAGGTTGCCTTCTAAATGACTTAATCTTATATTAAAATCTTTCCCTTTTTCTATTTTTGTAATTTGTGTGTAATTTGTGAGTGTATTTTGGTAATTTGTGACCTATGAAACGGTCTTGCTTGACAGTGAATTTTGCTGAAGAAGATAGAGTTCTTAAAAGACACCAGTCCTCTTCCTTGGTATACAAATACAGCTAACATTTCTATTAACTATGTTCTTTGCTCCAAATATTCCCTAGTCCCTACCGCATCTGCCTTAAAGGTAATGATAAAGCCGAGGGTAAGGTTATCCAGAAGTTAATACCTCAATGTTCATCGAAAAATTTTCTTTTTAAATGGAGAGGAAATTAAAAGTCATTGTATTTTTATGAGTTGCTTTATGCGAGAGACAATGATCTTGGGCACTCATCACGAATTTCCATGAAACTTAATGAAAACTTGAAGTCATAACACCTCTTACTATGACATGAAAAAACGTTAAAGGATCTGAAATGGCTAAACATTTAGCAGGAAGATCCACTAATAACCATCACGATACACAGCACTCTTTCTCAGTTGAAAGCATTTGAAAACCCTGATGTAATTACAGACTAACTGGAGGCAGACACAAATCCAAGATGCCATCAGTGCAACAGACTTTGAATGTGTTTAAAGAGGAAAATTATTATATACCCAGTAAAGTCATAATACATCCTCAGCCTCCACTACCAAAAGGAACAATTGCTAATTGGGAGACGCAATGCAGTTTTTTCCTGTCAATAAGATATTTCAAATTTTCCATTCTATTTAAAATATACTGTCCCATTTCTTTGTACAAAAGGATAAAGCAAATGAACTCTTACCAGAAAGACTGCTTGAATGTTAAAGGTGCTTCTTCTAGCTGTGTGTACCAGAAAAAAACAATTTTTGTCTTGTGTAATTGTTGCTGGAAACCGTTTGCTGTTTAAATGTTAAGCTCCCTCCAAAAAACAGTTGGCTGCCCTGACCTGTGCTTGAGTGATAAGATAATGAAAATGCTTTATTTCATTTACAGACAATGCTAATGAGGAAGAGTTGGAAAAGATCAAGTAAGGTAACGCTTAGCATGTGATCTTTCAGCTTTTCTCATTGAGAAGAACTATCAGCTGCTTTCCCAGGCTCTCTCATACCTCTTCAAACTACACCTCAGAATTTCATCACTCTTCACTTTTTTCTTTTTTTCCCCATGAACTTTAAGCCAATCATGTGATGCTTTTTCAGTAAATAGAAATCACTCTGATCGATCACATCCAAACCATCCTCTTGCTAATTTTGGGTCACTTTTGAGCATCATTCTCAGCATCTGGTTTCTGTTCTGGGCACCACAGGGTCTAGAAAATGCCTTTGCTCCAGATCAGGTTTAAAATAATGGCGCTAGGGTAGGGACAACTCCAAGAGGAGGAATATCCTTATAATCTACTGTTTCCTTTCACTGAAAACCGAGTCTGAGGTTTTCTAAACTCAAAAATCCCTTTATTGCTACATCCTTGAAGTGCATAATGAGAACAGTTTTCTGTCATTGATCCTCCTCTCACTTCAAGAAATAAATGGCACGTGGGAGCGAGAGGAGTTTATAGTTCTTGTAAGTTACCAAGCCCTGGCTCTTCCTATACCTTGTAAAATATAAAAGATCTAAGCTTCTAATTTGTTCAGTGGTGGTACCACTCTTGTACACAAATAAATAGCAAGATGAAACCAACTTTTGTATGACTACTCCTTGGAATAAATCTAAAGGATTTTATTTGTAAAGATCATTTTTGCTCAAATTTCTATTTTACAAAATTGGTACTCCTTTTGAATAGTGACTTATTTTTTTAGACCCTGGAACATAACGATCTTTTTTCTTCCATTCTGATTGAATCATGCTATTATTTAACTTTTTCTTTAATTTTGTCACTTTCATTACTGTGAATTAAGAAAATACTTATAGCAACATGATTATTTATGGTAATGTCTTAATTTGCTTTAACCAGAATTTCTTACTGTAAAAACATTCTTCCCGGTTATTGTAGAATTAGCAGCCAAAAGATAATTTGGATCGTAAAAAGGTCAGGTCCATGTTAAAAATCACCTTTATCATTTTAATAAAATTAAAAACACTTATTAAGGAAACTTGTTGAATATTTCTTACCTAGTGTTCACTAGGTTTTCTCCTGGCCAAAATAAAATTTCAAAAATCTTAAGGAAATCTTTGCACTGTTCATATTTGTATTACACATTTTTCTTTGTAATTTTACTTCAAATTAGTATTATATTAAAGATATATATGTTTAAAAATTCATGTAACTTGACTTTCTTCATTCTGTGTCTACATTATACTGTATCTGTGTAAAAACATTGTAATCCATTAATACATAGCAATATCTCTCTTCCAGTGTAGTTAAGATATAATGCTAGAGCAAGATATTATATAGTTTGAGTATTAACTAGAAGGAATAATCTATTTCATTGTAATATAAAAGAACAAAGATCCTTCTTTAAATAGTTTATTGAATTAATATTTAAATTTAGTTTTAAGGATAAATTAAACCAACATAAATATATTATTTTGATCCACAAAAAATAATAAACATCTATTTCTTTACTATTTTCGTATCTAAACTTCTTAGAGTTTTTAAGCATTAACAATCCAATTGTACATTCAAACTGGTATATTTTCTAGCTTGACACTGATGATACAGAACTCCCTGTATCTAACTGCACTCATTGGGGTACTTGGTAGATTATTTTTAGTGTATATAATAATATAGCTTTGGGGGTTTTAGCCTGAGGGATTTTCAGTTTTATAAAATTTAATGGGGACAGTGAATGCTAAGTAGAAGAAAATCATTTGTTTTTTTTTTTCTATGAGAACATACTGAATACCTGATAATTCATTCAAATTGTCACTGTCCCTTAAAATATGTGCCATATTCATCTTAGTGTTACAAGAGCAGAGTGTTAAATTGAAAATCCAGGGAAAGTGTGAAATTTCAGTTACCACCGCCTCTGCTCTCCTTAACACACAAGGAGACTGCTTCCCCCAGTTCTTTCCTCCGGGCATGGAAGGAGCAAGGATGATGTTCAAAAGTCCTTCCTGAGAAACGAAGGGACAAATGACTGTACTGGGTCGTTATATGTGTTACCGAGGGGTGGAAATGCACCCCTTTTCTAACGACTTAAGTGTTCGACTTAAGTGTTTTCCCTGTAAACATTCCTGTGTAAGTAAAGATTTTTCCTCTTTAATTTTTGGAAAGAGGATGTAATTTATTTGGATGACTCTTGAATACAGATGTTTTTACATGTGATATAACTGTACTCAAATTCAAAGGTGAATTTTTCATATAAACTGGTCATTTTCTTCTTTGGAATCTTGGTTTATGGGACTGAGGTCTGCTTTTATAGACAGGGTTCAGTCTGTTTTTAAACCCCCTTGGTGAAGATAAGATCTGAGAATTAATACTTTATGGCAAAGACTTACATATAGTCAGGTAATGTTAGATATTTTCTCCAATATGGAGTTCTCCTTTGCTTATTTTCTTTTTATTTTCAGAAATGATATAACCATGGAAGCGGGGTGAGGAACAGCTAAAATGACATTGTTATTTTTTTAATATGCATATCTCCTCAGTGTATATGTTCATCAGCTCAGGGAGTTTCTCATTACTTAAATATCTGCTCATTTTCATCGTCTTGCCAATGGCAGATTCTTTCAATAGAAATCTCATTATTTGTGAAACTCACATAATGTGGGGCTGTATTTACTAATGAAAGCAAGAGAGGTGAAGAGCCGACCTGAGGACAGAGAATTTGTAATTATAGTTCAGGACAGACTTAGATATTATTTGGAATATATGTATTACCATCTAATAATGAGTAGGGAAAAACTATGCCTAAACTTACCTCCGGAAAGGAAGAGTGTTAAAATATGTATTCTATTTGAACTGTATGTTAACCAGTAAACAATTATGAATTCCATAGTATTTCCTTTTCTGAAGATAGTAGCATCCTGTAATACACTCCTTCTGGTTTTTCCACAAGGCATACTTTCCACTGTGCACATTTCTAATTCTGCCCACACTAAGCTTTTGTAGGAAAATATTATTTTAAGAAGAAAGGGATCGATAACTCCCTAAACTTTGGCAACTGGATAATTATCCTGGCCAAAGTTTTCTATGTAGTTGACAAGATGCATTTTGGCAGAGAAATAGTGATGCTTTGAGTTATTGTAATGTTTTATTCTTTAGAAGAAGCTTATCATTGCTAATTTATTCTAAGGCTAAATTATTCAACAAGAAAGCTTCATGAGTGCAGAAGAGAAGGTGTATATGAATTTTGTGAATTCATTTTGTGGGGTCAAACAAAAAAAATAGAAAATCAATAATTAAATAATTGCCTCTGTCAGATGGCAAGCAGAAATGATTTTATAGTACACTGTGTGTCTGTGTGTGTTTTAACATAGAAGAATAAGTTTATGAGTGGAGTAATAATGAACTTATATGCTTTCAAAAGTCACTTTAATTCTATGAGAAATAACCATTGTGATATAAAGGTATACACATTGCAATTTCTGTTCTCAACAATAACAGTTTAAAATTGTTTTAAGAAGAGTTCATCCTTTGAATAATATGACTGTGATGATGTCTCATTAGCATATCTTGTTACTTGATAGCTTATTTTTTAGTAATATCTTTTTTATAAAGATTTTATTTTAATCACTTAGCATAATTTTAATGAACTATAAAACACTTTATTCACTGGTTGAATGAGGCAATTTATAATAAGACTTTTGGCAAGGATATTGTTAATTTAAACTAGAGAACACTTTCAACTCTGTAAGTCTGCAGGGCGTAGTTAAACCTGACACCTTGGATGACACATTAAAAATGCATCAGTGAAAACCTCTAAGTGCTTTAATTTAAGAAATGGTAGAGAAACAGATTAACACATTTTTAAGTATCTCACGCAGTCAGTCAGACATGGTGGGGAAAAAGTCATTATTTAACAATTACCATGTCCTTTTTATAAAGACCTCATATCCGGATAATAAATAGAGGGTGATCTTTAAAAAGTTGCAAAAATGAAAACTTTAATGATTTTTTACTTTCTCAACTGTGAATGACCAAAATGGCTTTTCTTTTGTGTCTCATTTCTAATGATTATGTATATGTCTTTGAAAAAATGAAATGCTGACATGTTTTTGAAGGAAATATAAAATTCTTTTAAAAATTCTTAGTCTTCTACTCCCAAATTTTCCTTATTTGGAAGTTCTATAAAGTCAACCTCATAATTAAGACTTCAAGAGTCTGCAATTCAACAATAAACAAAGGGCAAATGGCATGAACATTTGTATTATAAAGGACTGTATTTTTATCTGAATTAATTATACTCCTAAAATTCATAATGTTTATTTAAAATAGAGATATCAAAATGCCAGTAAATATTGGATTATCACCTCAAAATACATGGAGCTGTAATTAAATTTTATATTGAGATGATTTTTTTTCTTGCTGTTTCTGGCAATGTTTTCCCAGAGGTATAAAATATCATACATTTTTATGTATTGTAATTCATAACTACAGGGATTTGCTGTAACAAGAGCATTATGTTTATTTGACCCCTCGTGTTGAATTTTTAAAATGTTGGGAGTCCTTTGGGGAGAATCTGGATGAGCTGGCACAAAGTGAAATGCCAAAATGTAATCTTAAGGAGAAGGTGGATTCCATGACGCCTGTGTGCTAGCTCTGAGATGCTTGATTGTGGGATCATAGACTGGCTTTCACATTGCGAATGTGTGCTACCAAATGAGCTTTCTGGACCCTTTCTGGACTGATCCAAAAGAGGGAACTGACATAGCTTGACTCCAGGATGGTGAAGTTTCATTCACGGATTACATGGCCTTTTAATTCAAAGATTCATATGTATGTACATATAACGTATATCATCTAACATGTATATGTTAGATACAGATAAGTGTGTGTGTGTGTGTGTGTGTGTGTGTGTGTGTGTGGGTAGAGTGTGACTGGGAGGAGATTTATTGGTTTTAAAGCCCCCCAAAATGTCTACAATGAAATTAAATCATAATTTTTTAAGGACTGGTTGACAAGCCCTGGCTGGCAATGCCTGTATTTATATATATATATATGTATATGTTATATATATATACACACAAACACCTGTACGAGAAAGACTCCAGGTAAAATTTCCAAGAAGAATAAAAGACAAAGCAGGACCAAGCTTCCGCTATAGAGGAGGTCCTCTGGGGAGCTGGCATTGCCTCTTTCCCTTCAACAATATTTAAAAGGACAATGGGCATTGCAGAGGGATTATATTTATGTTTAATGAGTATAAATGATATGAACATCTATTTGAGGAACCAAGAAAACAAAATAGTGTTTCAGTGTGCGCTCTACTTACTTCACATTCCTGCGCTCACTGACATGTTGATGGGCTTAGTCAACTTGATGGAGGCATCTGAGAATCACAGCTTCGGTAACTAGATTGCAGTGTGACTAGGAAAGTCTAGAAAATTATTTACTAATCCACTTACTCTTTTTTCACCTCTTAAATGCCCAAGGAAGTAGGCAGGGAGGTAAGAGGAAATTATGAACCTATAAAAACATGCTGTGTAATAATACTACTACCTGACTTGACTTTTACGTCGGAATCTCGTACTTCAAAACTTCCAATCTACTGTGAATGTTTTGAGTATCATAAAATTACTGAACTAAAATAACATGCAATGTGTTTAAAGGCCTCTACAATTTAAGGCCGATAAAAGATACCGCTTTTAATGAGTTCAGTGGCTATTCTTGCTTGTCTGATGGCAAAGTCATTAAATTTTTCTATGATTTATTTTATATAGAGATAAATAGAAATATTATATTTATATATACCTGTATACATATAAATATTTTACTATTAAACATTTAATATGTATAAATAGTTTCATACTTTAATGTGAAACATCATCATATTAATTTGTTGGGGAAAAATTGAGCATTTAGTTTTATTTCTCTGAGAAAAAGAATCTATCTTCTGGATTGTTTAAATTAAAATCTCATTGACTTTTAGATTAATAGTAGAATTTTTTATCTTTGAGGAGAAACTTCCTTAGTATGCATTGGGTTTTTTGGAGGCAAAAAAAAAGTAGATTTAAAAAAGATATTACCAATGGATCTTGCTTCTTTAATAAATTCAAAAACTCAACAGAAATAGTTCAACAGTTCATCATTCAGAATAACTTCAATAATTTTCCTTTTATCTGCTTGACATCTATGCTTTTTGTTCTGTTTCCTTTTGTTGTTATTTTATAATTTTAGCATTTTTAAAGTGGCACTTTCCTTCACTTACTAAAGTCTTGTCTTGGCAGAGACTGAAGTGTAACTAAATATCTATAATTAAGACTTAAGACAAGTCTTCTCTGGAACTCGTAACGAGTTTATTCCAGTTTTCCTGCCCTCCACAATAAAATCACCACTTTCTGTTTATTATCATAAAACAGGTGTTTCATTATTATTGGTTTTTGTTATTATTATTAGAAATTCAGTGAAAAGAAGGTCTTGGCTTATCTACTGTGAATTTTATATTCATCAGAGCTATAAGTGGTGTAAGGGTCCATAGGAAAATTAACTTGTTTTATTTGAAATAAAGACCTAAATTTACATGAGAATATAGGTTGTAAAGTAAAATATAAATTTTAGTTGGTTAATAATGACAGAAGTAATTAAACATGACATAAAAAGCACAGCCCAGGGACTTCAGTGGATCCAAATGTGATGAGTATTTTGTTTCTCAAATTTTAACAGAGAAACCTAAGTTCTCAGCTATAAAAATCCCTCCCTACCCCCACCAGCTCATCAGTCTCATTTTGCTCTTTGCATACTAGTCACATAACTAGGTCATTGTCCCTGGTGTTCATCTGGGGAAGAACAGAGAGTAGGAGCTGGTGCAGTTTCAGTATTAGGTCACCTTAGACCACTTAGGCTTCCCTTATAGCTCAGTTGGTAAAGAATCTGCCTGCAATGCAGGAGACCCCGGTTCGATTCCTGGGTTGGGAAGATACCCTGGAGAAGGGATAGGCTACCCACTCCAGTATACTTGGGCTTCCCTTGTGGTTCAGCTGGTAAAAATCCACCTAAGTGCTTCCCTGGTGGCTCAGATGGTAAAGAATCTGCCTGCAATACAGGAGACTCAGGTTTGATCTCTATGTTGGGAAGATCCCTTGAAGAAGGGAATGGTTACTCACTCTAGTAGTCTTGCCTGGAGAATCCCATGGACAGAGGAGCCTGGTGGGCCACAGTCCATGGGGTCACAAAGAGTCGGACATGACTGAGTGACTAATCTAAACTAGACCACCTAAACTTTAAATGAAGTAACAAGATTTTTAAGTGCTAAATGGTTGTCTTAGTTGCTGTGACTGTTGAGTCTAGAGACAAGACTTTCACATTGATTTAAGTCACCTTAACACATTTTGCATTAACAAAAAACTCAGTGTTAGCTGAATAACTTGTTATTGACTCTGGAGAAATGATTTTTGTCAGGAGCTTCGAGAAATAATTTCTTTAATTGATATTTTAAAATTTATCCACATTTTGTTTAGCATGCTGCTTAATTAAAAGAGAGTTGGGAATCAAGGGGGGAAAAGAACTGGCAATAGAATAGGAAAATAAGCTTCTTTTCCAGAAGCTACAATAAGGATTTTTTTGAGTTAAACAAAAGCATAGCATCAAAGAAGACTGTAGTCATTTCATCTAAGGTTTGTGCTCCAATGTTCAACTGTAAGTGTATTTTGTAAGGACTTTTCTAGAAACTGATATGACAGTGTTTTAAATGTGGCAGTTGAGAACCAGTGCTATAAACGTAAATAATGTGTAACTCTGTAGTGATGGTCAAACCATGTCTTAAACTCATGACTATTTCCTGATGACCTCTCAGTTACTACGCTACCTGACCAAACCAGGTACAAGTAACTTAGGGAAATGTAATTGGTATCATTAAGAAATAGATTTCATGTAAAAAGCACAGGTAGAGTGCATAGATGATCTCTAATACAATTGGAGTTAAATTATTCAGATTGCTGCACACCTTAAAGTATGTTAGTTCATTATTGCTTTCTGACATAATTTCTTGGGAAGGATCACTTTGAAAGGAATATATATCCTTAAGCAAATGGAATTCCAAGTGACTAACAGTCGATCAAATATTTACTGAGCACCTTCTATGCATAATCAGGTATCATGTGAGGTCCTGGACCCTACCGTGTTAGGTAATCGTGCTAACATAAAATTGCGGAATAATCAAACAAATTACAGAACTGCTTTCTCTACGTTGGTGTCAAAGGTTGATGCTTTCCTGTAACTGTCATCAGTTTCCCATAATTTTACTGTAACTGTCACCCAGAGACAGGATGCTAAACATCAAAGTTTAAAAGATGCATGCAATTTAGATGGTCTCTTTAAAAGTAAGGAATTGTGTTCTTGATTTTCTAAAGTCAAAATTGGTTTCACTTTATAACGGCCTGATAATTCAGCAATAAAATGTTCAATATGAATCCGTTGCTTTGTTTCCAGCTAAATAGCCATCTTTCATGTATTCATTTATTTTTAAAATCATTTTAGGGAAGTTCCAATTAACTAAGTAATTTATATTATATATACTAAATGTTATATTGTTAAACTATGAAAATTTTAGTAAGGAATTAAGACAAATTTGACTAGGTACATGTTTATAAATAAGATTTGTGCTGTTGTTATTTTAAAATGCTCTGGCGGCTTGTGACATTAAATTATCTTGTTAAAAGGAACAGATAGTATCGGATTTATTTCTGATTTTTAAAATATGTTTAAACAGTTCTACTTTCTAAAATAAAATGTTAGGCTCAGATACATTAATAAACTACAATAAAGAGGTAAGTAGATTCTTTTAAAATTACAAAAATAATCCTTTCTAAGCTTTACTACCATTGGATTAGATAAGAGCAAGACAGCTTAATTAAAATTTTTAAAATGTGATTTATTCAAAAGAGGGAAATTTGCAGTTCATATACATCCAAAGTGTCTTTAGGATATATCATTTTAAGGTTTTTACTTGTCTGAATTTTGATGAGTTAATCAAGGATGCTCAAAACACCTCAAAATTTAGCTAAATATTTGTTTATTTTTAGGAACTCTCAGAAAACGAAGTGCTTGGATCTTATTTCTCTGTGAAGTCTTTCTTTTGGAGGGTAACGTCTAAATCCTTTATATCAGTATTCTTGACTTTTGGTTCTGATTATAGTAATTTGGAAGTTCAATGTGAATTAAGAAATTCACTTTTTAAAATAGACTATTTTAAAGAGAGATGTATTCACTTGCCCTTTTTATTAACTCTTATTCTGTCATTTAGGTGACTCTTTTATTCTTCACTTGTAAAAACTAAGAGCTTCATATATTTAACATATTACTTTGAAGTCAATGAGGGCCCAGATTTATCCCAAATTCTTAACAACTAGAGGCCCACAGATCTTTCAGGAATATGTGGCATTGTCTAGAGTCGATAAAGATGCTTTCTCCTTTCTTAAAAAATCTTCCATCTATTTGGGGGAAATAATTCTATTACAGTGATCTTGTAATTATACATACTAGATAATAAGTGTTTTTTCTTTGGAAAGAAAACCCTATAAATTAGAAAACAGCAACTCTGCTTTTGATTTAAATTAACAAAAAAATTCCACAAAGAATTTTTTTAATGCTGTTGCCATTTAACGTTATTTACACTTTCATGGCTTAAACATAATGAGCTCTGTCATCCTTTTTCTCTGTTATAATTCTGCATTGTGCAAGGTACGGCTTATTACTAATGCACTTACGGCTTCAAGAGTTTCCCTCTTGGAAAATTCATCCTTGGTACGTGATTACCTAGCAATAGATATTGCAGTGAAAATGCTACTCTTGCAGGACTTT
Source organism: Aepyceros melampus (assembly GCA_006408695.1). Classification (NCBI taxonomy): domain Eukaryota; kingdom Metazoa; phylum Chordata; class Mammalia; order Artiodactyla; family Bovidae; genus Aepyceros; species Aepyceros melampus. The sequence goes on from SJXQ01012641.1 coordinate 250,077, forward strand.
GCCATTTTCGTTTCTTGGTTCTTAAACCTGCTCATGACTGAAAGCTGCATTTCTCCTTTTAGAGTTTTAAGATTTGTTGCGGTGTCTCTGTGAAGCAGATGGGCAGGTCCTAGATTAATCACACAGGGACTTGACCACTGAGCAAGTAAAACCAATACCTGTTTATCTTCTACCTCCTCCCCACATACTTCTTTTTTCAGTCTTGTATTTGCATGAACTTATTTTAATTATTATAGCTTCTTCATTTCCTTTCAGTCTACTGATGACTGCCTTCACTGATGTTATTCTGTATTGCTGGCAAAATAATAATGTTTCCTCTTATATGTTCATACGTTATCCATGAAGATACAGAGTGACTGTTTTTAGAATTACCCCATTACCTTAAATGGAAAATAGCTTTTGGCAAATTTTTTTCTCCATTTTCCTAAGACTCACAATTACGGTGAATTCATACAGTATGGACCTTTGCCAAGAAAACAGAATTCAGGGGTGTTCAGTGTTTGTTCTGCAGCAGATGTATAGAACGACCATTAGGAAGACTTGCACCAGGACAAACTCTGTAAGCACTGCTTTCTCTGAGTTTCCCTTTCAAATGACTTTCTCAGCATCTTGTTTTCACTTTCTACTTCCAAATTAGCCTTCTACTTATCAGTACTTTCCCTTTGGTTGTATCCATCTTTAAGTATTCTTCATAACCTTTCTCATCTCTTAATCTGTCTTATTTTAGAATATCAAATATACGAATTTAAAAGATAACTTTTTTATATCTGCAGTACAGTGATCTACTGTCTTTTTTCTGAGCATATACTGAGCTACAAACAAATGGAGTCATAAAAGCAGAACCTTTAGGGGTCATTTATGTTACCAGTGAGCAAACTAAGGCCCAGAGACATGGTACCATTGCCCTGAAGTGCCTAAATGGTATGATCAGGACAAATATTTCTCTCCCTCTGAATGTCAGAGAAATAAATGTTTTGGTGAAGACTTAAAGCAGCAGAGTTCTTTTGCGGCTGATAAATAGAGATTCAGCACATAAATAGAGCTGCCCCTTGGTTAATCTCCATTGACAACCTTTCAAATTCTTCTTGCGTTATGTGACCCTTCTTCTGTGCAGATCCTTGATCCAAGAAAGGATGGATGTGTTTGAGGGCTAAGATGTTGCTGTGAGGTTCCATTTTACAAAATCAGTGACCAAGTCTGCTTTGAGTGAGTGTGATCTTTCATATTCTCATTCAAAGGTCACTCATAACTGACCTCATTGTTCTTTGTGCAAGCAATGTTTGTATTCTGATGAACTTTTGGAAAAGATGTGTATAAAAAGAGGTTTTTCATATTCTCAAACATGCAGGAATCCTAAACAGCTCAGATAAAATCTTATATGAAGAGTGTATGTGTGCTTTGGGAGTTAAAAAGAAAGTGATATGAAAAAAATTGTCAGCTTTTTATTATGTAAGGATTAATACTTTGTCCAGGAGATGGTACCTGATTTACACTGAGTGAAGGTGAATCCTGGTGAGAACTGGCTCAACAATGTCATCAATTCAGTTCAGTCACCCAGTCATGTCTGACTCTTTGTGACCCCATGAATCGCAGCATGCCAGGCCTCCCTGTCCATCACCAACTCCCAGAGTTCACTCACACTCACGTCCATCGAGTCAGTGATACTATCCAGCCATCTCATCCTCTGTCGTCCCCTTTTCCTCCTGCCCCTAGTTCTCCCAGCATCAGAGTCTTTTCCAATGAGTCAACTCTTCGCATGAGGTGGCCAAAGTACTGGAAGCAACAGGTAAAACTGGACATGGAACAACAGACTGGTTCCAAATAGGAAAAGGAGTACGTCAAGGCTGTATATTGTCACCTTGGTTATTTAACTTCTATGCAGAGTACATCATGAGAAATGCTGGACTAGAGGAAACACAAGCTGGAATCAAGATTGATGGGAGAAATATAAATAACCTCAGATATGCAGATGACACCACCCTTATGGCAGAAAGTGAAGAGGAACTAAAAAGCCTCTTGATGAAAGTAAAACACGAGAGTGAAAAAGTTGACTTAAAGCTCAACATTCAGAAAACAAAGATCATGGCATCCGGTCCCATCACTTCATGGGAAATACATGGGGAAACAATGTCAGACTTTATTTTTGGGGGGCTCCAAAAAAATGTCATAGCTACTTGCTATATCTTAATTTCCTTGAGAGCAAAATAATGGAGAGAAAAGAGTGAAGTGATACGGGGATATTCTAATTTTTCCAAAAGCCTGTCATTTATAATTTATCAAAACGTGGTATCTGAGCACACAAAACATTAAGCAATGGGTATGGCAATTACCAAGTTTCTCATGAAAGGAATAAAAATATGTGAAACCAGTTGGATTGCTCTAAGTCAGAATTTCATTAAAGATATTTAACTTCCCATTAAAGGATGGTAATTCAGTGAAGTTCTTTCAAATATTTAGTACATTTAAGTTTCTTCCCAGTTATTTCCACTGACTAGTCATTTAGATTCTGATGACTGAGAGCTAATTGAACAATCCATCTTATGAGAGCATTACAGTGAATTAAAGAGAGATTTTAACATTGTTTAAATGGAGAAGGCTGGGCTATGCCAAGATGCCTCATATAAAAAAATGGAGAAATGGATCATAATATGAAATGAGTAAAAAAAAAAGTGCATAGAATACAGAACAATACAGAGTTAGTCAGAGCACTACTTTTTGGTAGGGTCAAACAAAAGTTGGTTGAAGGAAGACCCTGCAGACAAGGAGAAGAAGTATTGAGGTATTTGCTTTGTAAAACAAGAATGTGACCCTGTGCAAAAGTGCTTACATCCTGAACAAATCAATATATGACATACCCAGGAAAAGTTCAGGTATTATTTCTATCAATAGGTATGATAATAATAAGGCCCTTAGGAAAAAAATGAACTTTTAGTTAAAAACTAAAAAAGCTGTCTCTAAATCAAATATAAGACTCATTATTTCTTTCCCATACCACTGAAAGAAATTTACAGATTACTTTAGCAAACCTACAAGGTTACAACTTACATGATGCTTCTATTTGTATATATTTTGAGCAAATACAGTAAAAGCTTAAGATCATTTGGGGGAGGGCACAGTTAAGTTTAGAGAGGGTAGTTAAAACATCTAAAGTAAACAGAAATACCTTCCTGACAACATAAATTGAATCAAGAAGCAATAGACATAGGAAAGAAAGTTTACGGATAAAAACCAATGAATCTCTCTAAGGATTATAGTACCAGTGAATCACCTACTAAGAAAAAAAGGGATCGAAGCTTTATTATTAGATGAGACACTTCAGACCAGACTGGACAAAGCGCTGGGAGGGTTTCTGTAAAGGCAATCCTGCTTTGAGAGGGTGGATGGACCGTAGAACAAATCTACTTGTTGGACTTCATCATCCAGGTGCAATTCACTGGAATAAACTCAGCAGGAAAAGGGAAAGATAGAAAATGCCTGTGCCTGTGGTGAGCTCATAATTGCTCCACGCTCCAAGCTTTGCAGCACAAAACAGTCATTCCAGGCTGTCATTATCTCTTCTTTGTAGTGTCTTGTGGCTCATTTGATTAAATAAAGGCACGTGCACCTCTGTGCTGAAAATAGAGGCGAGGGCTGTCTCCACACACAACCCTTGTAAGGACACAGGCTATGTCTTTCACTCCAGTTTCATAGTGTCTGGGTCTCATTTAGAAGGATTAGGTTTCACACAGGTTAAAAAAAAAATCCAGGATAACAAAAGCGAGGATTATTTGCACAGAACAGGGAGCAGATTGGTACGATTGAGTGTCCCTTTAGCCACATGTTAAGTCTAAATAGACTTTTTTTGGTTTGGTTCTCTGTTTTAATCAGAATCTAGAATAATAGGAACTTATTATTAGTGATCCAATTTTTTAAGGAACAGATTTAGTAAACTTTATTCATGAAAATTGGAATTTAGAGATAATCTTAATTTACATGCAAAACTCTACAACTTCACCGCCTTTTTAAAGAGGCTATAATTTGTGATGGAGTGCAGCTAACTCTCAACTGCTTTTGCTTAACAACATATGCTAGCAGTATCAACTCTTGAAATTTTTTTCTTTATTTACGCCCTTGATTAGCCCTTCTTAATAACCTATACCCAAGGATGTATTTCATCTAAATAGAAGTCAAAGTGTTTCAACAAATCCTATACAAATTAAATGCATTTTTTTGAGTTGAACTTATTAGACTCTGTCCAAAAATTGAGATGTAGTGGGAAACATAAAAAATTAATTATCAGCAATTCCAAATTAAAATCTCTGCTTTGCCAATCTTTAGTCATTTGGCATTTGGTAGGTAGGGTATTTATCCGGAGAAGGCAATGGCACCCCACTCCAGTACCCTTGCCTGGAAACTCCCATGGATGGAGGAGCCTGGTAGGCTGCAGTCCATCAAGTCGCGAAGAGTCGGACACAACTGAGTGACTTCACTTTCACTTTTCCCTTTCATGCATTGGAGAAGGAAATGGCAACCCACTCCAGTGTTTTTGCCTGGAGAATCCCAGGGACGGAGGAGCCTGGTAGGCTGCGGTCTATGGGGTCGCACAGAGTCGGACACGAGTGAAGCGACAGCAGCAGCAGCAGCAGCAGCAGGGTATTTATCTTCTCTGTTCCTCAGTTTCTGTATCTTAAAAATACTTGTCATGAAAAACACTAGATTGTGAAAACTCCAGCACTTAATAGGTGCTCAATACATCTTGATTTCTTTGTGTGAACTAACCTAATTCAGTCCTTCTTGTTGAATTAGTAAAGCTGATGACTCTCATCGTAATACTGTCCAGCTGCTCTAGAATTCATTTAATAGAAACTTTTAGCTCCGCCATGATAATTTCTTTCCATTTTTTCTTGTTCAGCTCTATCTTTTGTATCCACCTCTTGTTGGATTTGGTCTTGGTAGTGAAGGGAACTTTGAGTTTATTTTTTTAGCAACAAAGACAGCAAAGATAAGCATTATGTGGGGCAAAATTTCTGTTACTTTAGAAATATCTCTTTAAATATTAAAAGAGATTCGCACGTGGGATAAGTTACTATGATCATAGTTATTGCGTGTCCATGCAACATTTATTCTCCTGGAACTTTATCACCATTTTGACTTTGGAAAAAGTCTCCAAAAACTTGAGGGCAACAGACTTGGGGAAATTATTTTTTCTGTGACTTCTCCTGCTCTACTTCTTTTCTCTGCTATACCTGTTAACAAAACCCTGAAACCATTCAAGCAGGATCTATCACCATGTAATCTGTCCTTTATTTCCTTGACCATTACAGCGTAATGTTACTAAAGAAAATGGTGGCTGGAAACTATCGTTGCCCTAGCATTTGTCTTCATTGTGCTAGGAGACATTTTCTGACAGTAACTTGAGATGCAAATACATATTTCTTTCAAATAATTTTTTGCTGGAGTGATGCTAAACTCTGATTGACTTGAGGTGTTGAGAGTTGCCCAAAGATTTCCCCTATGGCTCTGATCATTCATTTCCATCCAGACATGCGGCAGGCCTGCTCTTCCTGTCCTGGGCTTCCGCAGAGCAGCGCTTCAGAGTGCTCATTACCAAAATGCCCAAGTAAGTTCAACCAGTTTGTTTATTTTTTTCTTTTCTTCTGAGCTTGCATGAGCTGTGAACTCTCATGGCTGCTTTACTCTTCTAAAACCATCCCCTATCCTAACATCATTTATGTGTATGAAAAGGGATTGAAATCTTGAATTCGTTTTCAAGGCATAATGTACATAAACTAATATTCTGTTTAAATGCCAGCTTGCTGATTCAAAATCTTACTTACATGTCATTGACTAATTACTTTAGACTTTGAAATTTACATTGTCACCTGGTATCTTGATATTTTTTATTAAATACGAACTTGGATGGATATTCCTTAAAAGAATGGATCTCCAACTTCATTGTACAGAAGAATCACATGGTGCGTATGTAGGAGAAACACATGAAGCGCTGCCCAAAAGAACTGAGTCACATCCAGGAGGATCAGACCTGGTGATTTCAACAAATTGCCCACAAAAACTTTGGAATTACTGCTTTAAAGGTTCAAAGAGTACTTCTTCCTTCTATGGAACTGGTTCTTTGCTTTGAAGCTGGGTTGGTTTTCCTTTTTATTCTTCCTCCCTTTTTGCTTTCCCTCTTCTAATAGAGTCTTATTTCAATAAGGATGTAGTTGAAAACATTATCTTGATGATAAGAACTCACTGTAATATGTTGATTTTACTGAGAGGTTTCTTAGATGTATTTAACATTCCTTGTCCTTCAGGTGCTCAATAAGTAATTTTTGGTTGACTAGTTATCAATCATTCAGTTAATATGTATTATTTAGATATATCCTATTAGAACAATCATTAGCAAAGGAAATAATAAATGAACCATATAATTTCTCAGGGACCTCCCTCTTTTCTCTTTAAATGCTCCAAGTATCCAGGCCAATGTGCTTTCCTAATCAGTAAATTTAGAAGCAGGACTAAAGAAGGACTTTAATTAGCATTTATAGCATCCATGCCAGAGAATGGATGTCTGCAATTATAGTAATTAACAGTAGTTGTTAGAACATAGGAGAACCCTAGTGCACATGTACCTTGGAACTTTTAAAATGGGAGGGGGTGTTACACTTCAGTGTGCATCAAAACCCCTCCAATGAGGACTGGTTACACCAGAGCAGTGGGCCTCCCCCCCCCCCAGAGCTGATGGTTCCACTGTTCTGGGATGGAACTGAGGAATCTGAGTTTCTAACAAGTTCCCGGGTGACACTGATGCCATTGGTCTGTGGACCACACTTGGAGAACTTGCTGTATGGAATAAGCAAGCTTAAAACAGAGAAGCAAATGATTCAGAAGCTACCACGGGAAGTATTAAAGCTACTGCTTTTAAAAATTTGCTTATTTTAGTTGTAGCTTTCCACTTGTTCCCCAATGAAAAAAGTTCCCCTGAAACTTGGATGTAAAAAGTCAACAAAACTATCTTAAGTGGATAAAATCTTTGTTTATGGAATGTACTTTTTAACATTCAGGCCCCCAACACACACCCCTGACCACCCCCCTCAGACACACAGAGAGTGGTGCTGTTAGTCCATCAGGGCCTGGCGTACAGTCTAGAATCCATAGGTAAGAAAACTGAGGTCCAGAGAGGGAGGAACTTGCCCAAGTCACATAGTCAGACATTGCTAGGAAGATGCAAGTAGACGTTTGTGCTAAGCCCTTGTCTCTTTTCCTACTAGTAGCCTAAATTTAAATTCTTAAAGAGGTGGGAATACCAGAGCATCTCACCTGCCTCCTGAGAAACCTGTATGCAGGTCAAGAAGCAACAGTTAGAACTGGACATGGAACAACGGACTGGTTTGGTATTGGGAAAGGAGTACGTCAAGGCTGTATATTGTCACCCTGCTTATTTAACTTATATGCAGAGTACATCATGAGAATGTACTCCATCATGCTGGATGAAGCACAAGCTGGAATCAAGACTGCTGGGAGAAATATCAATAACCTCGATACGCAGATGACACCACCCTTATGGCAGAAAGTGAACAAGAGCTAAAGAGCCTCTTGATGAAAGTGAAAGTGGAGAGTGAAAAAGCTGGCTTAAAGCTCAGCATTCAAAAAATAAGATCATGACATCCAATCCCATTACTTTATGGCAAATAGATGTGGAAATGATGGAAACAGTGACAAACTTTATTTTCTTGGGCTCCAAAATCACTACAGATGGTGAATGCAGCCATGAAATTTAAAGACACTTGCTCCTTGGAAGAAAAGCAATGACAAACCTAGACAGTGTATTAAAAAGCAGAGACATTTTAATACATGCCAACAAGTTCTGTATAGTCAAAGCCATGGTTTTTCCAGTAGTTGTGTATGTATGTGAAAGTTAGACCATAAAGAAGGCTGAGTGCCAAAGAATTGATGCTTTTGAACTGTGGTGCTGGAGAAGACTCGTGAGAGTCCCTTGGACTGCAAGGAGATCAAACCAGTCAATCCTAAAGGAAATCAACACTGAATATTCTTTGGAAGGACTGATGCTAAAGCTCCAATACTTTGACCACCTGATGAAAAGAGATGAGTCATTGAAAAAGACCCTGTTTCTGGGAAAGACTGAAAGCAGGAGGAGAAGGGGACGACAGAGGATGAGAGGGCTGGATGGCATCACCGACTCAATGGACAGGAGTTTGAGCAAGCTCTGGGAGATGGTGAAGGAACAGGGAAGCCTGGTGTGCTGCAGTCCATGGGGTCGCAGAGTCAGACATGACTAAGCGACTGAATGACCACAAAGCCTAAGTTTATATCTTCCCTCTTTATCTTGTAATTTTATTTCAAGTTCCTATTATCCAAATATAGGCTAAATATTTACCTGTTTTATGACTATGTGTGCATATTCGCTTAGTCAGGCCCAACTCTTGCAACCTCATGGACTGTTGCCCGCCAGGCTCCTTTGTCCATGGGATTCTCCAGGCAAGGTTACTGGAGTGGGCTGCCATTTCCTGCTCCAGGAAATCTTCCTGACCCAGGAATCAAACCCGGGTCTCCTGCATTGCAGGCAGACTCTTTACTGACTGAGCTATGAGGGAAGCCCCTTTATGACTATGCAGTTAGTCAAATCACAGCTAAATTACAAAGTCTCTATTTAGAAAATATCCATTTAACAAAATATTGAAAAAAATCACTTTAAAAATGATATTAGGTTAGCATGTCTTTAGACCTCCCTCCTTTGTTTTTCTTTTAGCTTTTTATACAGGTCACTTTAATTTGCACATTCATCAGCCCTGTTTTTGTTAAGAAATTGTCTCCCTCCTCTACCCCTTAGCTTCTCAAGTCATTTTGGGAATGTTCCTCCAGGTTTAGAAGCGCATTTGCTAACAACTAGTGGCACTAGGTAAAGCCTCCATGAAGTTCATTCTGTTTTTGTGAAAGCATGATGAATTCTATGGAAAGCATTCCTTTTCCTCTTAAAAGATCCGTGTTCTCATGTCAAGAGGAGCATGCAAGCGTTTCAGACATAGTACCATTTAAGAACCTAACTTAGCATTGCTAACCAGAGTTGCTTTGTAACCTGGATTGTACCCAACTGTTATTTGACGACCGCAGCATATGACTTGTGCTGCTAGAATGTGTAGAAAATGTCCTAAGAATATCCATCTGCAGGTTGGAATATTGTAAGTATGAGGACATGTGCTTATACGGCAGAGAAGTAGAAGGTGATGTCATATATTAGCCATGTAGGAAAGTGTAGACCGGAATGTTGTTTCAAATGTAATCAACTCACCTTTACTGGAGAGCACCAATTAGTAACAATATGTTTGAATCATGATTACTTTTAAACCTTGGGGAGAATCTCTGCCCTAATGACAAATATTGGAAGAAGCTCAGAAATAAAGGTCAGAAATACTGGTTCTAGTCACATATCCATCATTTATTAGGCCAACCACTCTGAGCCTCAAATCCCTCATCAGTAAAATGAAAATAGCAGTACTTGCCTTTCTGCTTCATAGACTCTTAGTGGAAACCAAAGTATGTAATGTATATATATGCACTTTCAAATCTGAAGCTCTATATAAATAAATAGCTTTTAACTGCTTGGTCTTTGCTAAGATAACTGTTTCTTCTTACTTGCCCAAAGTTTGTTTCCTTCTCTGCTACTAATGCTCCTTAACAAAAATTTCAGTCCCTGAGTTAACAACTTGATTCTTTAGAGTCTGCTGTGGTCTCAGTAGCAGCAGAGATAGATAGATAGGTAGACAGACAGATAGGCAGACAGATACTGAAATCGATTGCTGCACTATATAAAATAAATAGCATGAAATCATAGAATAAAAGAAAACTTGAAGATTATTTGGTGCAGTGAATTCCGAACAATTATTTTATCTGAGGAATCCTTGGTTCAAACAAAATCGATGAAGTAACCCAATAAATCAGATGGGAGCAGAGGGGCTTCACTGAGGTGGAGTATGGAGTCCTGTGGAAGGTACAGGTGCGCCATGTAACCTCAGCTTCTCTTCAGAACACAGGTGACATTGCTCCTGGGCTCACGGAGATGAGGGATGTGTAGGCAAAGCCTTGCATTGATATTAATAAGGCAGAGCCACCAAGCAGAGTTGTTCCAACTTTACTGATCACCAGGATGGGGAAATATACAATGTGATTTAGAAAGATTTCCATGGAAATGTTCAAATATTAAAAGTATTATCTTTTGAAGAATGTCATTTTCATTTTCCCACTAAGCATCCTAAAATGCATGACTTTTGATGATAGATAAAAATGGCTATGGCATTGCTATGGTATAGGAAAAAAGTAAGAATTCAGAGTGAGAGGGGGAATTATAAAAAATAGACTATAACTTTAATGTAGAAGGAATTAGGCCAGAAATAGAGATAATCCATAATTTAGTGTAGTACTTTGAAATTGGAAGAAACATTGAATTTCTTCATGAAATGACTATAAGTGAAGAAAATGTGCTTAACAACATGAAAAATATAGCAATTTTTATGAGACTTCTTGGTTTTGAATGCAGATTGAAAATGTCTTTAATATTTTAGCTACTTTTACCGGTTTGTTTTATATGCTGTTGAGTTCAAAGAGATTATGTGGCCATTTTTAGACTTGCTGATTTTTTAAAAATTTTGAATTTGTCCACTGATTTGAATATTGTCTTAGAATTGAGCAACTGAAAATTATTAAAGAAAATGTTCAAATACTAAAGTGATAAATAAATCCAGAAACATATACCTGCCAATATAAATCACATAAGTAATTTAAAAATTTTGTAATAAAAGTTTCAGGCATAAGCAAGATATCTTAGGAGGAATATTGAGTTGATTCTGTTCTATTATACCTTAGTTTTTTAGTGAGCTGAAACTCAGTTATTTTCTCTTGTAGAAATAAAAAACTTTTAAATTGCTTGAATAGAACTTAAAACTAATGTTAGAACTAAAAACCACCTGTAAAATCCATTTGTAAGATGAAAAAAGAGATCTAAAAAATCATTACTGACAATTACTGTGTTTATTATGATTTGTAATAATAAAAATTTTGAAGCAGCTGAGACAGAAAAAAATTGCTACCAATTAAAAATTACATATCACAGTGTGGGTGAGGGCTTTTATATTTATATATTTATACATATTTAAACACAAGCATATTTGACACATGTGCAAATATTCTTCAATAGTCTTCAAGTATCTGCATATAATTCTGAGTTGAAAACTAAGCTTTGTTTTGAGTACACGCCTCTTTTACAGCAACCTTAAATTTATGAGATGATCATCAGTATTGATTATATAATTATTAAATAGTTAATCTATTAATTATTTTTAATTTCAAAAACCTGTAACTGCCTTTTTTTTATTTTTGAAAAACTATAGCAACAGAGGAAAGGGTCATGCCAAATGTGGTGTTTTGGTTTAAAGCACAATAAGCTAATTCTGTTTTCCTTCACCACAAGTTTCAGACTCAAAGTTTACGTCTGTCAGACGTACACAGAAAATCACACCTTTGGAGAGGAATCGTCAGCATCACATTGATTGAAGGGCGAGACCTCAAGGCGATGGATTCAAACGGGTTGAGTGACCCCTATGTGAAGTTCCGACTTGGGCATCAAAAGTACAAGAGCAAGGTGACCTGTCTCTTTTGTGTTCCCGTCAGTGCTTGGAAGGCAGTGGGTGGTTAATAGCCACGCTGTTTGAGACATGAAAACACTGGACACTTTTTAATGCTTTCTAGAACCACGTTTGAACATTATGTCAGGAAACAGGATCAACAATTGTATTGCATTTCTTTTTGTGCTATGTGACCTTTGGTAAACTGTTCCTCTATGTCTCAATTTCTTCATCTATCACAAAGAATAATACTAGAAACTATCTATCTTTGGGGGAAAAAAAAAAGGCTGGAGCAAGCCCAAGTCAATGCCTGAGCATAAAATGCTCAGAGAGTGTTGGCTGTTTCTGATACTAGCATGCAAACTACAAATAGCATCATTTGACGCTCAGTAAAAATCCTCGCGCAGCACTCAGTACTCTGGACCATTTTATTCAAACTGACTTACACTGATGAAGATTGCTGGGTTTTAAAATTTTATTCAGAAATCAAAGGGCCAAGTTTCTGCTGCCACTACAGCCAAGTTACTTTGCCTCTCCATACTCCCATTTCCTCATCTGTGAGAATGAGAAGGAAAATACTGCCTACCTAATAAAGTTATTGAGAAGATGGAATACTATATGTCAAGTATGTGAAGGGTTTAGAATATTTCTTTGCCCAAATAAATAATCAATGGTAGCTGAATGAAGGGGAAGAGTAAACACATTGTACAATAACACATATTGTTAGTAATAACATATTAAATCATATTATTAACAGAAGTGGTAATAATTAGTAACAGTCATAGTTGTCTATATGTGACAGTTAAATTTATCTGGGTTATATCTAAACACAACTTCTTGAATGATCAGCTTCTCCAGCTAGTATGCATTGATAGCTTGGGATAATTGATTATATCCATCTTGTTTTAAAATTCACTTTCTCCTTTGGGAATATCTTCACCTTTACATACAATTTTTGTGAACTTTTCATGAACAGCCTGCCCAGGTTCCTTTTGGCCCAGGGACTTCTCATCAGTAATGTGAGTGAGTGAGTGAAGTCGCTCAGTCGTGTCCAACTCTTTGCGACCCCACGGACTGTAGCCCACCAGGCTCCTCTGTCCATGGGATTCTCCAGGCAAGAGTACTGGAGTGGATTGCCATTTCCTTCTCCAGGGGATCTTCCCAACCCAGGGATCGAACCCAGGTCTCCCGCATTGTAGACAGACGCTTTACCGTCTGAGCCACCAGGGAAGTCATCAGTAATGTAGAGAGTCAGAAATACTGCAGAGTAATTCGTTAGCAGGCTGATGGGTCACCTTGCTGAGTGTCCCCACCGAAGGGGAAGACATCACTTCTACCTATAGGAAATTATATGGAGAAGACAATCCTAATAAACTGAAAACCTAGGCTTTTTTGGGCCAAACAAGTAAAATAGTCCACTCCCCCAAACACTGCAGGAGTTCATCTGAACCCAGTTATGAGACCTTTGAATTGTCATAGTATCCATCCTGTGTCATCTTTTTTTTTTCTGCATTGGGCTTAATAATAACACTCTAAAGAAAGTACTGATTCCCTAAAATAGATACCTGTGACCACTTTCATCTTGTCCTTTATCAATTAACATTATTTCCATGTTCTGATAGGCTTAAAACATTACTTATTTTTATAGTTCTGCTCTTTAGGTATGAAATATGAAACCCAGCTATGGACACGTGTCTCTCTCTGCTCTTTCTTTCCATGATGTATTGCAGATTAATTTCAGATTATGAACTTTAAAAATTGTGATTCATTTGCATTACCTCTGCACATAACATACTTCATTGCTTTCAAAGTCTTTACATCTGAAGATCTGTCTCTCATACATTAAAAAGAGAAAAGGCCACTACAGGCCCTCCTGCTAAAAAGAAAGAATAGAGAAACAAATATGAATGAATGTTGTGCAGCCCAATGAGGAGCGAAATTTAAAACACATCAGTATGGGGTCACTTGAATACTTGAAGGTACAAAACTGCACATCTGATATACTTCTTGTGTATGCAACATGGAGATTATACACACACATGCTCATATTAACTCACAAGCATTTTTGGCATAGCGCTTTGGGGCAAGAGCTCTGAAACTCTAATCAAAGACTTGAGTTATAATCTAGCTATTAAAACTTAATGACTGTGGCCTCACTTCAGGTCTTGGTTTCTCCATGTATAAGATGGGGATGATACATCATTGTTGTCATTCTAAGGTAAAAGTTTGCCTGGCCACCAAAAACTTACTTTTCCCTCCTCCTACAGAACTTCATTGTCTGTTTTCTTCACTATTCTGTTTGAATTCTATCTAAGATGGAAGTAAGGGGGGAAGCAAGAAACTCTAGAAATCCTCATTCCCTTTTCTATAAGATCACAGACTTTGAGTTATAGCTTCATGCATTAACTGGTTATGTAAAACAAGTGCTGTTCTCTGAGTGAGCTACTTCACTTAGAGACTGTTCGCCCTTTCTATATAATTTGTGTCTCTCATCTGTTATTCACGATGAGGAGAAGGTGCCTCTTGCTCTTTAGGACACTTTGAGTTCTTTCAGAGCATATGCAGTAAAAATGCTGACATCTAATGTCCGTCATTTCTGGAAGCTCTCATTCAAATCTCACATGCTTTTCTCAGTAGTACCTAAAGTTTTATTTATGTCTCAAGTTGCATTTTTTAAGACTGATACTGATGAGATAGTAATGACATTTTGATTTTTCCAGATTATGCCCAAAACATTGAATCCTCAGTGGAGGGAACAATTTGATTTTCATCTCTATGAAGAAAGAGGCGGGATCATTGATATCACTGCCTGGGACAAAGATGCTGGGAAAAGGGACGACTTTATTGGCAGGTTTGTGCAATTTGATATTTTTGATTCATCCTAAAGAGGGTAAGTTTTTAAAAAGAAAATTTAGTCTAAGTCTGGTATTATAACTGATCTTCACTGTTTCGAAGCAAGGGATCTTACCATGGGAGAGCAAGTCTTGGGTGAACTGAAAAATAGATTTTGAAGACTGACCAGTAGGTGGCAGTTTTGACCAGTTGATGGACAGGCTACTTGAATTTGATATCCAGAAATTTTCTCCCGATGTTGGGGACATTGTGCATGAACATTACAGGAGTTGAGAAAGAGGAATCTCCTTTGATATATAATGCTTAAAAGGAACAAAGAGCATATCCATAGTGTGCAAAGTAATCGGAGATAATATTGCTTTTCATAAAGTATATTGTGGCCATAAAATGTGTTGGTTCATAATCTCCTAGGAGTTCACAAATCTCCCAGAAGTTCAAGTTTTAGTGAAGGAAGTGTGTAGGTAAGGCAGATCCATGTTAATCTGATAATGCAGTGAAGAAAAGAATATTCTGAGGCTTGCATGACTCTCTGCACAGTTCAGTTCAGTTCAGTTACTCAGTCACGTCCAACTCTTTGTGACCCCATGGACTGCAGCACGCCAGGCTACCCTGTCCATCACCAACTCCCGGAGCTTACTCAAACTCATATCCATCACATCAGTGCTGCCATCTAGCCATCTCACTCTCTGTTGTCCACTTCTCCTCCCGCCTTCAATCTTTCCCAGCATCAGGGTCTTTTCCAAGGAGTCAGCTCTTCACATCAAGTGGCCAAAGTATTGGAGCTTCAGCTTCAGCATCACAACAAGCTTATTTTGAAAAACTGTTTTAATTATATGATTGTTTTCTTACTTTTACACCTATTTTTGGATTTTCAGTGGTTACATATATGTGTCTTTATAGCAAAACATATTGAAATGTCAATACTGAGATAAAACACAGTGTAGAGAAGAATTTGTTAGTTTAAAAACTTTTTCCTTCATTGAAGCTCACGTGGTTTCCAGGTCTCTAAACATACAGCCTGAGGAAATGCACACATTCTACTAATAATAACGGGGATTTTACACTAGGAGAACAAAACACAGGAACCCAACCCAACCTATGTATCTTTCTGTCCTTTTCCTATTCTAAGAAATATGTTTTAAACAATAGTTTTCTTCATAGGATTACAGAATGAGAGGTCAAAGATGAGCTTCCGTTAACCTTTAATATTTTACTTATAAAATGGAACGAGAAAAACACCACTAATCTTATGCCATGTTACATCTCAATCCTTTTTAAATGACAGGCCTTTACTGCATGTTTTTTTCCCTCTAGTAAAATACTGTTTTCAGGGTTTTCTTAATGTTCTATCTTGTTCTCTTTGGGCTGTACCACTAGCTTGCTGCTGCAGCTAAGTTGCTTCAGTCGTGTCTGACTCTGTGCGACCCCACAGACGGCAGCCCACCAGGCTCCCGTGTCCCTGGGATTCTCCAGGAAGAACACTGGAGTGGGTTGCCATTTCCTTCTCCAATGCATGAAAGTGAAAAGTGAAAGGGAAAGCTTAAGTACGTAAAGATCTGTTCATACATGGAATACATTTTGTTATGAATACATCTCTTTCTTTTTCCCTCAATATGCTATGAGCTATTTCAAGTAGATACTGTTCTAGCTATTCCTTGAATCATTCATTCATTTTCACAGTTTTTAGCAACATTAGCTCTGTTCAGTGACTATCAGAATGACTGCCATGTGTAACTCACTACCTCAATCTCATCACTTTGTATTCAAATTTTCTTATATGAGTAAAATCATGACATAAATCATAAAATGTATTGGCTTCTTGTACTTCTGGGTCCACACTCCATGAAGTCCTTCTTATCCTATTTTCCATTTTTTCCATGATAACATCTACCCCTTTAATGACACTTCTTTCTTTGGAAAGAATCTCCAAATTTGGAAATGATTAAAATTTCTAAGCCCATTTTTAAAATTTTTGGTTGTGCTGGGTTTTCATTGCTGCGTGCGGGCTTTCTCTAGTTCCAGTGAGCAGGAGCTCCTTTTTATTGCCAAGCATGGGCTTCTGATTGCAGTGGGTTCTCTTATGTCAGAGCACAGGCTGTAGGTTCATGGGCTTGAGTAGTTGCAGTGTGTGGGCTTAGTTGCCCCGTGGAATGTGGAATCTCCCAAGATCAGGGATCAGACCATGTCCCCTCCATTGGCAGGTAGAATCTTATCCACTGTACCACTGGGGAAGTCCTCTCAGCTCATTTTTCACTGACCTTTCCCTTTTCCTCACTTGATAATATTACAGATTCTTCAAGGGCAAGCCTAATTATTTTAAGAAATGTTTGGCAGAGAGGTAGACCTATGTATCCCACTTCATCTTGTTTCCATGGGTTTGTCCCTGTTTTGGCAATTTTTGAGAGAACAGTGATAAATGGCACTCCGAAGACTATAGTGATTGCTCTGGACAACTAGGGAGCTAAGAAGGTCTCATGAAGTGTGGAAAAAGAGAAGAAATCCATTTTTGGAGTTTCTAGGTTGGGGAACATGTGCAAGTCCTCTCAGGTGCTGGGGGACTGGTGTGCCCTAGAGAGCTTGAAGCTCCATACCCCTTACCACATACCCCCTGTGCATCTCTTCCATCCGGGGCCATATCCTTCTCTAATAAACTAGTTATCTAGTTGGAAGTGTATCCCACCCTTATTTTTTAAGTTGTTGAAAGTGCTTCAGTTCAGTTCAGTCACTTAGTTGTGTCCAACTCTTTGCGACCCCATGGACCTCCCTGTCCATCACCAACTCCCGGAGTCCACCCAGACTCATGTCCATTGAGTCTGTGATGCCATCCTACCATCTCATCCTGCTGTCCCCTTCTCCTCCTGCCTTCAGTCTTTCCCAGCATCAGAGTCTTTTCAAATGAGTCAGCTCTTTCATGAAGTGGCCAAAGGATTGGAGTTTCGCTTCAACATCAGTCTTTTCAATGAAGACACAGAACTGATCTCCTTTAGGATGGACTGGTTGGATCTCCTTGCAGTCCAAGGGACTCTCAAGAGTCTTCTCCAACACCACAGTTCAAAAGCATCGATTCTTCTGCGCTCAGCTTTCTTTACAGTCCAACACTCACATGCATACATGACCACTGGAAAAACCATAACCTTGACTAGCCGGACTTTCTTGCATATCGTTTCTGGCTTGGGCTCTGCATGGGTTGTTGGATGACTTCTTTATGCCCATGGCTATTACACAGGAGAACTTTACAAGCAGGATCAAGGAGACCTACTCCAGCACCCTTGTTGCTTGGATGGACACAACTGTGTGCTCTGCTTCCCAGGATCTTTGTTAGATTAAAACTGGCTTAGATGAAGAGTCAAAATACTACCTTTAAAGAATTATAAGGACTTCTAAAACTCTCATTTATTTTGAATGACTTACTTTTATTTCCAGTTACATGTTTGTTGGGAAGATCCCCTGGAGAAGGGAATGGCAACCCACCCCAGTATTCTTGCCTGGAGAACTCCATGGACAGAGGAGCCTGGTGGGCTACAATCCATGGGGTCAAAAAAGACTTGGACACGACTGAGCAACTAACACTATCTGGCATCAGCTTCACTAAGAAACTCACATTTGGTCATCTATCAAATATAATTCCCTATGAAAGCAATTTGAGCCAAGAATTTTTACAGTAAACAAAGCACGGGTAGACAGAAAGACTCTTAGGACCACTTTTGAGTATCAGTTTGAATCCTTGTGCAGAGTAAAGGGAATTATTGTTGAATCTGGGGTAATCAAAGATAGACATTGTATACTCTGCTAATTTAACAAAGATGCCTGCAGCAGAAAAAGGAAATGACTGGCAAATACCATTATTTTCAATCTAGTTGATGGCCAGAAAGCAGCTGAAGGTCTTGATCACTCACTTTATGCTGACTAAATTGTACTTTACACACATCCTGCTGCTGAAAAACAATATATTACTAGATCAAAGTAGAAGGCAAGTAGACTGGCATGTGTTTATGTGAAGGTTGTGTGGTAAGAGTCGAAATAATGTAGATTATAATAGAATTCCTTGATCCTAGAATAGTTTAGAAGAGAATTGACCTAGCTTCTAATTAAATTTGAGTTCTAAGATTAAAGTAACAGGAGCAAAAGTGTCATCATGGTCTTCTGTGTTCTTTTGCAAATACTGTTGCAACATTCTATGTCTATATTAAATTATTTTAAATTAATTTATTGAAATATATTTTACATGAAACATGTAAACTGAAGGTGTACATGTTGATTTAATACATTTATATATTGTAATACAGTTGCCATTGTAGCTATAGTTGGTGCCTCTATCATGTCACATATTATCTTTGTGTGTTTGTGTGTGTGTGTGTGTGTGTGTGTGTGTATGGTGGAAATAATTAAGATGTCTCTCTATTCACTTAGAAGTTAGAGACTTCTGGGAGTTGGCTGGTAGCTGGCGAATAAATTTAGAGTTGGCTGTGGAGGGTAATGCTGTTCCATTTATGTCTATTAACTGTTTTTAAGGATCCTTTTTGCTCCTTCTCAAGTATACCAGACATCTTCCCACCTCAGGACCTTTCCCTCCATCTCCACGTGTCCACCTGTCTAGCTTCTTCACCTACTTTAGTCTGTGCACAAGTGTGACACCAGCGAGGCAGCCATCCCAACTCTATGTAAAAATGAAGCTTCTTTTCTTTGACGTCCCACCTTCTTTATCCTGCTTTGTTCTCTGCATCAAGGCCTATCACCATTGGACATACTATGCATTTCGCTCATCTCATCATTTACTTCCCATCGGTAGAATGTGAGCTTCATGAGGGTGGGCATTTTTGAGTTGTGCTGTTCATCGTGGCATCCTCAATATCTAGAAAAGCGTATGGCAAATAATAGGTGCTTAAGAAGTATCTGCTAGATTTAACTTTACATACCTGAAGCTTGATTGAATGCTGAAATTATGGCTCTTCCTTCTCTAAATAAATATAGAATTTGACAACAGATGTTAAGGCAACAGCAGTTAGAACTACATGTCTTAGTGGAAAGTATAGAGTTTCAGTATAATTAAGAAAGATATTTGTATATAATTCAAAAGGGAGAATTAATGTATTAAAGTGTTAAAGTGTATGAGTAATCTTTGTACTTGAAAAATACTGAGTGGTTGCATTTGAAAAAAAAGCCTATCCATTTACAAAGATATTTATTATTTTTTATCATCATGTCTAATGAGTTAATGCTATCTGGTTGTCAAATTTTACAAAAAAATTAAATTTACTATAAATGGAAAGCAACAACAACAATAATAATGTTTTACACTGTAAGGGGAACTATTAGGTACTTTAGCTCAATATTAGGGTAAAACAAGGGTGGTTCATATTTTACCAATTTTGCAGGTGCAAAAAGTGAGGTGTTTTTGAGGTATAGCCAAATGGTTTAGTGACTGCTCAGCTCTTATCTGAGATTCAAATCTAGGATTCCTGACTCTAGAATCCATGCCCCTTTCACTTTGGTCTCATATTCAGTATGTTCTGGAGCCATTAAGCGCTTTATAAAAGACCAGGTGGGCAGTAAACCCACTTGGATGGTATGCACCATACTGCAAGTTTGAACAACAAATTTTACCTGTCGCTGAACTACAGATTTCAAGTGAAGGTAAATAATGTTAATCTGCGAGTAATTATTTAACTTTCTGATCACCTGCATTTTGGCAGGCAAGAAGGACTGCCACCTTTACAATAATCAGCTAATAAATCCTCATGATTGTTACACTTTTATGCAGAGCAGTAATCTGAACAAATTGGCTGCTGACAGCTGTGGTAAATTTCTAAGAATGAGTGCTGTCAGAGAACAAGTTGTTTTTATGAACGTGCGAAATAAGTAAATCCCATGTCAAGCAATTTCATTCAGTTGGAGTTATTTGCAATCCAATATAGCAAGATTTATAGCATTATTTATTAGTGTGCAAAATGCTTGTTTATCTTTAAAGCAGCATTGATTTGGTGCCCGTATATTTTCGGTTGGTGGAGTGCTCCTAACTTTATTTGCTGCATTGTTATCAGGACCAAGACACTGATACTGCCCATGACAACAGAGTGCTACAGATGCAAACTTCAGTAGAAAGTTCAATTTTAACACAATTTTTCTTATTAATATATAAGAAAAAAACTTATTCCAAATGGACAAGTTCTGGGTGAAGAAAAATGCTTTCAAATGCTACGACCATAAAAATAAATCTGTGACTCTGTAATTTAATGCCAAAGGAAAGGGAATGTGGAATGAGTAGGCATACACATACGTCTCTCTAGGTACAGTGTGGAAAATGAGGAAACAGCATTTGACTTTGTATATTAACCAAATTAATGTTTCTTAATTGAAGGACATTGCATGTGAGCATTTGACACTCTAGGTTCTGATTTGCAGTGATTCTTATTTGTGATATAAATACTACAGTGATTATTCTACTTCCTACCTAAATCAGAGTAGAAGCAATCTCTGCTTCATTATTAATTTGAAAGCACAAGATAACTATTCAGAAAACTCTAAACTGAAGAGAATTTTTAATGGAATCATTGTGTTTCACTGTTTTCCTTACTAGGGACTGAGTGAAATATTTCATTTGGGAGGTAGGTAATGTTTCAATAAAGAATGGAGCATCATTGATTCTTGTCTTGGTTTGCGTAAACTCAAGTCAAATATATTAAGATGTCAATCCATTTTCTTTCATGACTTACTATTTTTTCTTCTGAAGACTTTCTCAGGAAGTTTATACTCACTGCAGTATTTTATATATGATAGACAAAGTTTCCAAAGACCGCTTCTATGCACCACTGTGGGTATGTTAAGCAGCTTACCTTCTAGGCAATGAAGGGGAACCTCCCAAGTTTAAATTAATAGAAGTATGCTCTAATAAATCCATCTCCCCAAAGAGAGTTGGACAGTGACAACTGCTGACAATAGAAAGGCAGTAATTGCACTAGCTTTAGTAATGTCAGGTGGCATGTACCTGCATCATCATGAAACTTGAAAAACTTTAGTGGTTCCCTATTGAATTCTTCAAAATGCAAAGATTCTGAAGAGTTATCTATCATATTGATTTATAATATGAGATCTTACGTGTTGTTTTACCAGTGTAAGTAGTTCTCAAACAATAAACCTCAAAAAGTTTTCTAATT
The DNA here is from genome assembly GCA_006408695.1 of Aepyceros melampus. NCBI lineage: Eukaryota > Metazoa > Chordata > Mammalia > Artiodactyla > Bovidae > Aepyceros > Aepyceros melampus. Next base: position 271,705 of record SJXQ01012641.1, read on the forward strand.
TTATCGATAAATTTGGTCCACATTATGTAAACTGTGTTTTTAGAAATTCTCTCCCACAAAAGAAATCCTACAGAGGCTTGTCGTCCTGTCCCGAGGCTTTGATTTTGTTTTACTTTGTTTTTTAATTAATTGATTTTTTATTGAAGGATAGAGGCTTTGTTTTAAATGTTCTCTTATCTGGATGGCTTCGTCATATCATGAGCTAATACTTCGGGGCACAACACACACTTAGAAGTTCCTTGTTAGAGGAGATATAAATTCTGTTGCAGATATTCTTCTGATAATTTAAAGCTGATTTTGGTGGAAGTCTTGTTAGACCTGATTATGCCACACCCCCAGTTTGTAAATCAGAATCAGAATGTAGCTGACACAGAGCTGGGCGAGGAGGCAATGTGTCCACTCTGGGTGTTCCTGTCCATCATTCTGTCCACTTGTGCTTGTCCAGTTTCTTTGTATATTAACCAAATTAATGTTTCTTAATTGAAGGACATTGCATGTGAGCATTTGACACTCTAGGTTCTGATTTGCAGTGATTCTTATTTGTGATATAAATACTACAGTGATTATTCTACTTCCTACCTAAATCAGAGTAGAAGCAATCTCTGCTTCATTATTAATTTGAAAGCACAAGATAACTATTCAGAAAACTCTAAACTGAAGAGAATTTTTAATGGAATCATTGTGTTTCACTGTTTTCCTTACTAGGGACTGAGTGAAATATTTCATTTGGGAGGTAGGTAATGTTTCAATAAAGAATGGAGCATCATTGATTCTTGTCTTGGTTTGTCGTAAACTCAAGTCAAATATATTAAGATGTCAATCCATTTTCTTTCATGACTTACTATTTTTTCTTCTGAAGACTTTCTCAGGAAGTTTATACTCACTGCAGTATTTTATATATGATAGACAAAGTTTCCAAAGACCGCTTCTATGCACCACTGTGGGTATGTTAAGCAGCTTACCTTCTAGGCAATGAAGGGGAACCTCCCAAGTTTAAATTAATAGAAGTATGCTCTAATAAATCCATCTCCCCAAAGAGAGTTGGACAGTGACAACTGCTGACAATAGAAAGGCAGTAATTGCACTAGCTTTAGTAATGTCAGGTGGCATGTACCTGCATCATCATGAAACTTGAAAAACTTTAGTGGTTCCCTATTGAATTCTTCAAAATGCAAAGATTCTGAAGAGTTATCTATCATATTGATTTATAATATGAGATCTTACGTGTTGTTTTACCAGTGTAAGTAGTTCTCAAACAATAAACCTCAAAAAGTTTTCTAATTTTATCGATAAATTTGGTCCACATTATGTAAATGTGTTTTTAGAAATTCTCTCCCACAAAAGAAATCCTACAGAGGCTTGTCGTCCTGTCCCGAGGCTTTGATTTTGTTTTACTTTGTTTTTTAATTAATTGATTTTTTATTGAAGGATAGAGGCTTTGTTTTAAATGTTCTCTTATCTGGATGGCTTCGTCATATCATGAGCTAATACTTCGGGGCACAACACACACTTAGAAGTTCCTTGTTAGAGGAGATATAAATTCTGTTGCAGATATTCTTCTGATAATTTAAAGCTGATTTTGGTGGAAGTCTTGTTAGACCTGATTATGCCACACCCCCAGTTTGTAAATCAGAATCAGAATGTAGCTGACACAGAGCTGGGCGAGGAGGCAATGTGTCCACTCTGGGTGTTCCTGTCCATCATTCTGTCCACTTGTGCTTGTCCAGTTAGCATAATCTTCAACCCACAGTTTCTTTACAGGGATCTTTATTGTCTTCATTTTTGTTTTATATTGGAGTATAGTTGATTTGGAAGAAAAGTTATGACCAACCTAGATAGCATATTCAAAAGCAGAGACATTACTTTGCTGACTGAGGTCCATCTAGTCAAGGCTATGGTTTTCCCTGTGGTCATGTATAGATGTGAGAGTTGGACTGTGAAGAAGGCTGAGTGCTGAAGAATTGATGCTTTTGAACTGTGGTGTTGGAGAAGACTCTTGAGAGTCCCTTGGACTGCAAGGAGATCCAACCAGCCCATTCTGAAGGAGAGCAACCCTGGGTATTCTTTGGAAGGAATGATGCTAAAGCTGAAAGTCCAGTACTTTGGCCACCTCGTGCGAAGAGTTGACTCATTGGAAAAGACCCTGATGCTGGGAGGGATTGGGGGCAGGAGGAGAAGGGGACGACCGAGGATGAGATGGCTGGATGACATCACGGACTCGATAGGCATGAGTCTGAGTGAACTCCGGGAGTTGGTGATGGACAGGGAGGCCTGGCGTGCTGCAATTCATGGGGTCGCAAAGAGTCGGACACGACTGAGCGACTGAACTGAACTGAAGTTGATTTACAATGTTGTGTTAGCTCCAGGTGTACAGCAAAGTGATTCAGTTATACATACACATACGTCTTTCCTTTTCATATTCTTTTCCCATAATGGTTATTACAGAGTACTGAGTAAGTTCCCTGTGCTGTGCGGTACATCCTCGTGGATGACCTGTGTTATATATAGTAGTGTGTATGTGTTAATCCCAACCTCCTAATTGACTGGTATCTTTTAAAGCCATTGTCCGTTTTGTGAGAATTGGTTCAGTTAAAGCTAGATGCTATAATCTGTAAACCCACCTCCCTGGGCACATATCATATGGGCTGCGGTTCAGTGGAAGCCAGTCAACAAGTTCAGGGGTCACTGTCAGCTCCTCTATGTCATGCGGCTGCTGCTCGTCACTCGAGATACTTGCCAGTCGCATGTGACATACCTGATGCACAAGCCACCAGTATGAATGCAGGTATAAACTATGTATGAAGCTTGAATCCTAGTTTTATTTTTTAAATCTTCTTTCTTATTTTTAAATTAAAAAATACATAAATGCATCCAAATAGGCCTAACATTTGCTTCCTGCACCTCACATGTACATCACTGGTGCTAATCACAAAACTTTTATCTGGGTGGGTGACTGGTTGAGGCATGGCAGATAGAAAGGTGGTGAGAAAAAAGTGATAAGAATACTGAACATTTTCTCCTTGAACTTAGGGGAAAATGTCACCAAATAAATGTGATGTATTCCTTTCACATGGCCAAGTAAGTGCATATAGTTTTTATAAAGAGCAAAGAATTTCAAGCTTTGATATGGGAATCAGGAAATGGAGTTTGAGGTCTTAAAACCATCACTTAATTTCCCTGAGCCTCAATTTCCCATTTGTGGAATGAAAGAAAGTAGCACTCAAATCTCTTTCAGTTTGAGTCTCGTTTGATTCTTCTATTGATAATTGATTGATGGGTTGAGTTCAGTTCTGACAGAAAATTCTAAAGTTGTTCAATATCAAACTAAGGCATATGAGATAATAAAACTATATAGTGTTACATAGCATTTTCATCTTTTCACAGTAGTTTTTCATCTTTTTATTTCTGTATGCAAAGAGGAGGCATAAATGAGGAAAGCTGATGCATAAAAAGTTTAAGTGACTTGCTTAATATCACAATGCTAGTGAATAATTCAGCTTTATTTAAACTCTCATGTTCTGAATCCCTGACATAAACTCTGAAGCCAAATAACTTCACTCAAACAACACACTGGGTCTGTGGTAGTTCTGCAAATAAGGATGTGAGAAATCACAAGGCTTACAAAGGGTTGAATCCCTCAAATTTAACAGAAGCCTGATGCATAATGCAATTAATATAAATAAATAGTTAATAAATGGGTGTTGGAAAGAAATCAATCCACTTTCTAGGAAGACAATATAGAAATGGTAGCATGAGCAAAATTGCATGCTGATTCTGATTCTGCCACTATCAAAATGGGTAGAATTTTGGCCTCTCTGAAACTCCATCTCCTCCTCTGTAAGTATTTTAATACTTACAGAGCACCGACCATATTCCAGGTGTTATACTAGGTGCCTGCCCTTGAGGTGTACCAAGAGATGGACAGAAAAAGACAACTGCTGGTTATTGCCATGAGAATTAGTTTAAAATTAGCCAAGCAAAGATACGTAGATACATCATCTCAGGTAGATGAGGTTGCTTCCTTCACGACAGAACACAAAGAAGCAGGTGAGCCTTAGCATGGATGGTGGGAGAATTACAATCAGGAATTACTTAAATAGCAAGTGTAAATCAACGAGTAAACACCCAAGCTGATGGTAGGTTGTGGAGCATCCCATTGCCTTACTAAAGAACTTTCATAGATGGTGAAAGGCCAGGAGTGGGACGTGGCCAGATTTGCTTCTTGGATATTTGTAACTGTCAGGATTGAATCGTGTTAATGGTTTTTGTATTAGGCCAGGTTCCCTACAGCTTCCCTGCTGGCTCAGATGGTAAAGTATCTGCCTGCAATACAGGAGACCCAAGTTTGATTCCTGGGTTGGGAAGATCCCCTGGAGAAGGAATGGCAACCCAGGCCAATTCTCTTCTGGAAAATTCCATGGACGGAGGAGCCTGGTAGGCTACAGTCCATGGGGTTGCAAAGAATTGGACATGACTAAGCGACTTCACTCACAGGTTTCCTAGGACACAGAGCTTGAAGCAGTGATGACGTGTTTGTGCTTAAATGGGAGGTACAACCCCAGGCACTGAGGGTGAGAGAGAGAGAACACGATGCAGAGAAGACTAGAGAGTCATGCACGGTGATGTGTTACCGGGCTGGCCACGTTCCCAGAGTTTCAGAGACCCCATGGTTGCTCAGCAGCTGTGCGCCCTTGACCACATGTGCACAGGCAGGCAAGATGGAGAATCCTGCTTTTGGAATGGTTTGTGAGAGAGGGAAAGTTATGGGGAGTTACCTTCCCGTCTCCTATGCCATTGATCTAAGTTCACTCCATCAGGAGAAAACATCTATGTGGTTTCATCTGGTTTCTTTAGCGGTTGACCAGGAAGCCAGATCCCATACTTATTTCTTAGTGCAGCTTTTCATCCAAGGGTAGAAGTGGCCTTAGAGGCCAGAAATTTGGGGCATGTGGCATTTGGGCCGAGATGCACAGTGGCAGCCAAGGGGAGCACTCAGCTCATATGGGCAAGTGAGAGTTTTGACCATCTGAGGCCAGTCCTAGGTGAAAGACCTCACACCCAGTTGACTGGTCACAGTCGGAGGATGAGGAACAGCCCCTTGGAAAGACCCAGTCAAAATCAAAGCTAAGACAAAGCTAGCAGCTGAGGACCTACCCAGGAGTTCCATGTAGAACCCAGATATAAAACAAGATGTGAGAGGAACTGTTCTTTGAACCAAAGGGGAGAATCCACACCCCATTTTTCACCCTTCCTCCATCCATGGTGACTAGGATGCAACCCCCAACCCATGCTCCTTAGAAGACAATTTGAAGTGAGATTAGATTCTTACATCACCATTCAGACTTTTTTCTTTGGTGGGGTGGAGGCATAATACATCTAAGGAATAATATTTCATTACCTGGAGATGAATTTGTTCTCGTACTTTTTTGATATGTGGAATTACAAAAAAGAAAGATTTGTTGTTGTTGTTGCTGTTTAGTTGCTAAGTCAGGTCCAACTCTTTGTGACCCCATAAACTGCAGCATGCTAGGCTGCAGTCCTAGCATGTCCTTGTCCTTCACTGTATCCCCAGAGTTTGCTCAAACACATGTCCATTGAGTCAGTGATGTTTTCCAACAATCTCATGCTCTGTCATCTCCTTCTCCTCCTGCCTTTAGTCTTTCCCAATATCAGGGCCTTTTCCAATGTGTTGGCTCTCTGTATCAGGTGGCCAAAGTATTGGAGTTTCAGCTTCAGCATCAGTTCTTCCAAGGAATGGAAATCAGGGTTGATTTCCTTTAGGATAGACTGGTTTGATCTCCTTGCAGTCCAAGGAAGAGTCTTCTCTAGCACCACAATTCAAAAGCATCAATTCTTCAGTGCTCAGCATTCTTTATGGTCCAGCTCTCACATGCATACATGACTACTAGAAAAAACATAGCTTTGACTATACCTACCTTTGTCAGCAAAGCGATGTCTCTGCTTTTTAATAGCTAAGTTTGTCATAGCTTTCCTTCCAAGGAGCTAGTGTCTTTTAATTTCTTGGCTGCAATCACCATTTACAGTGATTCTGGAACCCAAGAAAATAAAATTTGTCACTGCTTCCACTTTTTCCCCTTCTATTTGCCATGAAGGGATGGAACTGGATGCCATGATCTTAGTTTTTTGAATGTTGAGTTTTAAGCCAGTTTTTTCACTCTCCTCTTTCACCCCCATCAATGGGGTTTTTTAGTTTCTCTTCACTTTTCTGCAATTCGAGTGTTATCATCTCCATATCTGAGGTTGTTAATATTTCTCCCAGCAATCTTGATTCCAGCTTGTGAATCATCCAGCCCAAAGGAAGATGTAAACAGCTGTAAATATGGATAGAGTTGTAACAAATTGTAGAATTTGAGGTTTTTGAGAACTTGAAGTTCATCTAGTTCAACTACCTCGTATCACAGATAGAAAACTAGAATTCAAGAGGATAAGTTCTCTAAGAAAAGATCATACAACTAATTAGCAATAGATGGAGGGCTAGAACAAATGAAATCTGATGCCCAATCTTGGGCTCTTTTCCCAGTGTATGTATTTGGGGATTTCATTAATCTGCTTCAGTACGTTAAAATTTTGCATTGTCATGGTCTTAACAACATAAAACCAACAACTTTTGCTTATTCTGAGCCATCTGAATGACCATTGAGTATTTCTGTAACCAAACTACAGCAAATCCTTCCTTTGTTGAGGACATAATAGTACAGGCAAGCCAAACACAGGTGAATCTGGCTTTTGGGCTGCTATAACCAAATGCCATAGACTGGATATCTTATATTCAGTGGAAGTTTATTTCTCACAGTTCTAAGGGTTAATCTACATTCAAGATCAAGACAGCAGCAAATTTTCCATCTGGTTTCCTGGTTTATAAACTGCTGTTTTCCTCTGTGTCCTCACATGATGAAGGATGAGAGATCTTTCTGGTGCCTCTTTTATAAGGGCACTAATCCCATTCATGAGGGCTCCACCCTCATGAGCTAATCACTTCCCAAGCTCCTCTCCTCTTAATATGATCACACTGGGCACTAGGGTTCAACATATGAATTTTGGACAGCACACATTTAATTCATAGTACTGGCCCATAAATGTTAATTACTACTGAATTCACTTTACAATATATTATGTTGCAGAAGTTCCACCTTTGTACACATGTATTCAATAACTACAAAGTGATAGCAAAATGTTTTTCTCCACTGAATTCCAGCAATAATTTGATTTGATACCCATTTAATGCAGATATCAATGATGCTGTAATGATGACATTATCTCAAGTTAGCAGGACAATTTTGCTTAGTTATTGGTGACATTTTGTTTTAAACGGCATCTGAAGAATGCTCCTGAGCAGAGTTTTTAAATGAATAGATCTGAGTAACCTCAATTAGCAAAATATGTCTTGAATTCACTTACTCTTTCATCAAAATATTTGTATAAATAGTATTTTCTATATTAAAATGATTAAAGTAAAAATTCTGAAACATTCAATATAGGACAGGGCCTGGGACTATTTATACAAATATACCCAATATTGAAAATTTAGTTGCAGCAGAAAGGTATAATCCTCCCTACAAATGTATAATGATAATTTATATTTTATTAGTTCCATAACTTTAAAAGTTAAATTTGTAAGCTTTTCTTCATTTATTATTTTATAAGAACAATTGCAGCCTTCTTCCCTTGTTCATACATATTTTTAAAGCATAAAAATAACATACTTCTGCACTTGAAAACAGATCATTTTTCCATTTCGAAACAAATCCAGGTATTACCCAGTAAGGACCACCTCACACAGTACAAACCTCCTCCAGGATGAAAAATTACAATAATGACGGATCGGTTAAGGGAAAGTCCTAGACCTTGGATTCCAGTCCCAGTTCAGGTCTGACTCTGCTAGTGACTGTGCTTCTCCATTAACTGAGGTACCTTCTCTGGCCCTAGGTTTCCTCACTGGTAAATTAAGGCGACTTTGAGGATCACAAATCATTATACCTATTGGTATAAATGGTACATTGGTATAATTGGAACCAGGTACAGAATTAAGGGAAATAGTCCAGCTGTAATGAAAATATTAGGAAAAGTAACTAGGGGGAATTTGTATTTAAGCTTATTTAAATTCAAAACTCTTTGAGCACAATAAAAACAGCAAATCCATCGACCTGGTTTGATCTGAAAGTTGCCAATTTGCAATTCTTAGACCAGATCATCTTTAGAACACCTTCCCTAACTCTAAAGAATTAAATGCAGTGACTCTAATGTAAATCAGGAGGAGGCCAACATCTAAATGACCAGCTTCCCAGGTGTCTCAGTGATTAAAAAAAAAAAAAAAATCCACCTGCCAATGCAGGAGACACAGGTTCAATTCCTGAATCAGGAAGATCCCCTGGAGAAGGAAATGGCAACCCAGTCCAACATTCTTGCCTGGCAAATCCCATGGACAGAGGAGCCTGGCACGCTACATTCGTGGAGTCACGAAAGAGTCAGACATGACTTAGTGACTAAACAATAACAAAAAATGGTAATAGGCAGAGAGGTAAATCCTTCAGAAAGCTTCCGAGTTAAGAGAGATGCAGCATCATACAAAGGAATAGGGCATGATCAGGACTGGAAATAGATAAAAGTGAGTGAAAGACCCTTCTTTGTCCCAACTGTATCCAACAGAAAGTACTATCTGAACTGTATGTAATCTCTGTTCAATTCTCCAGTGTCGTACTCTCAATCTTGTCCAAAGATTCATTCACATTCAATAAATTGTAGGTTAGGCACTGTGCCAGATGCTGGAAAGATCTGTAGAAAATCAAATTTATGTTTTTCCTCTTTCTTAGAAAATACATTTGATTAGCTGTCTTTCACTGTTGCATTTTTAACCCTCAATTTTTTCCAAGTATTATTAGGAACTAATTCCAATTAAAATTTGAATATTAAATAAGGTATTTGATGTGGTTTTTTGTCATTTAGAATTTAAGGAGACAGCATGAGAGTATTTTGAAATGGATGTTGTGTTTGCAGAAACAATGAGGTTACTTGATATACATCCTAACTTTAGGAAGATGTTTTCCAGACTTGATACAGACCCTAATATCCTGCTCTCTTGATAGTTAGCATATAGCACAAACTCTGTCACTGACCAGGACATTTCTTTTCTTCTTAATTTCTTGCATGTATATTCCTCTTCTTCCCAAATGTTTCTAGTCTGGATGTCTTTCGTGTCATTTCTGATAGGCAAAAATAAAACATGTAAATGTGAAACTTTGATTCTATTTCTAAAATCACACACACTAAAGAAGTGTTTGAGCTCAGCCATCAGGTTTGATGCCCTATTGATAAAAGTTAAACTTAAAAGCAAAATAATAAACAATAAATAGAGTGACGAATAAGAAGGGGCAAAAATTTAATCTTCCCTGATACCCTAATATCCTGCTCTCTTGATAGTTAGCATATAGCACAAACTCTGTCACTGACCAGGACATTTCTTTTCTTCTTAATTTCTTGCATGTATATTCCTCTTCTTCCCAAATGTTTCTAGTCTGGATGTCTTTCGTGTCATTTCTGATAGGCAAAAATAAAACATGTAAATGTGAAACTTTGATTCTATTTCTAAAATCACACACACTAAAGAAGTGTTTGAGCTCAGCCATCAGGTTTGATGCCCTATTGATAAAAGTTAAACTTAAAAGCAAAATAATAAACAATAAATAGAGTGACGAATAAGAAGGGGCAAAAATTTAATCTTCCCTGATAGCTGTGTATGGATGTAAGAGTTGGACTGTGAAGAAGGCTAAGCGCTGAAGAATTGATGCTTTTGTACTGTGGTTTTGGAGAAGACTCTTGAGAGTCTTGGACTCAAGGAGATCCAACCAGTCCATTCTGAAGGAGAGCAGCCCTGGGATTTCTTTGGAAGGAATGATGCTAAAGCTGAAACTCCAGTACTTTGGCCACCTCATGCGAAGAGCTGACTCATTGGAAAATACTCTGATGCTGGGAGGGATTGGGGGCAGGAGGAGAAGGGGACGACAGAGGATGAGATGGCTGGGTGGCGTCACGGACTCAATGGACGTGAGTCTAAGTGAACTCCGGGAGTTGGTGATGGACAGGGAGGCCTGGCGTGCTGCGATTCATGGGGTCGCAAAGAGTCGGACACGACTGAGCGACTGAACTGAACTGAGCTGGTAGCTGACCACTCTGTTTATGACATTTCTGTATTTATTCTTTTCATTGGCTCTTTCCTGTTTTAAATGTCTTTTACTCATGTCTGCCCCCTTTCTCTCAGTTTATTGGCCTGTGGTCACCACAGTATCTTTCTCTTCCAAATCAACTGACATTTTTATGAAAAGAATTTGTTCAACTCTGAGAGGGTGGCATGCTGAACACAGGCTACCACGTTATAAGGTTTCTCTTGTAGGTAACACTTGAGCTATAATGTCCTCAGAGGATCTGTTAATTTAGATTCATGCAGTGTTCTGTGAATAACTGACAAGGTTTTAAAAATGTAAAACATCTGACATCATCATAGTAATGATCTATTCACTCTTAATAGCATTTATGAACAACCGCAAAACACCTCTGTTTTTTAGAGTGTAACACAAGTTCAGACTTTTGGTAGTTTAGACAGCTCCTGTTAGTCTTTCTGCAAGCAAGGCCTCACTCATCTGGGCCATCCTGGGGTTGAGAGCCCTTGCTGATTTATAAATGTGGTGACAATGAGTAGTAATCAAATCAGATAAACACACTTCTTGCCTCTTACAAGAAATAAGCAATTAGTTACTAAAATAATCAGTCTGAATTTTGTGAAGTCAGCTGACACGAAAGGAATATGCTTCCAGTGGTTCAAATGGTATTTCCACTGATTTATTTTTCACATAGCTCGAGCAGCCTGCACCTCCACTGTTTGATGTGGCCAAAAAAAAATTTTTTTTAAGCCTCTTGCTAATTCAAAACATTTGTTTTTAGGTGCCAGATTGACCTGTCGGCTCTCAGTAGGGAGCAGACACACAAGCTGGAGTTGGAGCTGGAAGAAGGGGAGGGGCACCTGGTATTGCTGGTCACCCTGACCGCTTCGGCCACTGTCAGCATTTCTGACCTCTCCGTCAACTCCCTAGAGGACCAGAAAGAACGCGAGGAAATACTGAAGCGATATGTACGTATGTAACCCTCCTCCCTCAGGGTCAGGGGTGACTAGATGAGGTTGTAAATAATTTACGTGGAGTGGCAGGAATATATCTGCAAAAGCTGTCTGACAGACAAATCAGCAGAAGGCAGGACAGGTGCAAATACCATGCAGATCTTTGCGGGAGCCCTTGGGTTACCTGAGGATATCTAGATCCCTGGTGTTTTCTCGAATCTCTTCCAGAGCCAGTTCTAGAGTCTCTCAGTGTTCTTATCACACAGGGCAACCTTCCGTCATGGAAAGTCAAGTTTACCCAAGACTACTGTAAAGTGAGTTCACTGATTATTTGTCATTGGAATTAGAATCTCATTGTCTTTATACATTTGAAATGGAGTTAATAGCACTTAACTTTTTGACTCATAGCTAGATAACTAGGGGCTTCACTGGTGGCTCAAATGTTAAAGAATCAGCTTGTGATGCAGGAGACCTGAGTTCGATCCCTGGGTCCAGAAGATCCCATAGAGAAGGAAATGGCAACCCACTCCAGTATTCTTGCCTGGAGAATCCCATGGACAGAAGAGCCTGGCGGGTTACAGTCCATGGGGTTGCAAAGAATCAGACATGACTGAGCACCTAACAGACTTTTGATAACTAGAGGATATTTACAGAAATCATTTTCTTTTTCAGCTGCTTAGAAAAGCCTCACTTCATCCTTTTAATTTTGAAATTATGGAATGTGAACTATAATTAAAAGGAAGCTTCTTTACCTTTGGATTAGATGAGAGTGACAGGGTGGCAGAATGAGTCACTAAGTACCCTTCTCAAATTTTACCAGGCCCAAACGTGACAGCTGAGTCTCTTTCCCAGCTTCCTCACAGTATGCGTTTCCTGCCCTGTAGTTTTTGTGAATCAACAGAGAGGGGAGCTCTTACTCCATCATTCTCTCTCAGCGAAGCTTTGAAGAAGTGAATGTCTCAGTACCCATGAAGCCGGAAGAAAAAAAAAAAAAGCTTTTCCACTTAAAATTACAAAGCTTGTATTGTACAATGCTGCCAGGTGTTTAGGAGGCTCCCCTAGACTCTCAGTCATGAAACCAAGCTCTAACAAAGAACTGCCTCATTTTTTTTAGATTTTAAAATATTCCTGTTTGCTGACTGACATCCTTCCAATAACTGAATTTAATAAAGATGTACCTTATCAGGCTGTGCAGATAACATGAAGTGCTGGTGCTAATGCTCTACAATATTCTTCAAACAGACTGGCAGGATATGCACTTCAGCAAATTTATTCCGGCTATCTGCACCGGATCAGCTGTCTGCTAACGCTTGTACAACTCACCCACCAATGGTGTTATCATAAACAGCTTAATAGAGGTGACTTAGCAAGGCTAAATAGTATATATTTTTAAAACATCTAAGAGCCTAAGGTATTGTATGACTTCTTCGAATATATAATTGCAGTTGTGAAAACTATTTCACATTTTGGTACCCACCAAGACATATTCGCCTATTCCCTAAAGTGAGCCTCATGAATTACAACAGTTGTAAAGAAATTAATTCACATATTAATGTAAAAATGATTCTAGGTATTATAATATTGTATTTGAGAGATTAATATTTGATCCAGTCCCATATGTTGGTATCATACAATGGGCTTGGTAATTAGAAATGATCCAATTACTACTGATTTTTTTTCCCTTATTTTGCTACATGACATTCCTCAAATCAGCCATTTCCACTGAGAATTTGAATATTTGTTTCCATACCTTCTTTCAAATATTAGCTATTATGTCAAAAAAATGTAAATATTATGTGGATGTCCCAGCTAATTCTCAAATTACATTATGTTCAATATACTAAAAAAATGAGCCAACTTTAAATATACACTTTTTAGCCCTGAATTTCAAGATAAGCCTAAATCTCCCTTTAGAATCACACTTGCTAAGAAGCTAGTGTACACAATACAGCGCATGTTATTATGATTACTCATAGCAATACAAGGACAAACACCTATATTTTAGTGTTTCAGAGTGTTTCCTTTTTATTAGATAGATGATAAAGTGAATGAATACTGTATGATGTCTGAAATACCGCTTGTTTTAGAGAAACATATAAAAGAGTTTATTTTGAGAATTATCCGTAAGTTTTCTAGTGAGAACTTTGCGTATTTTTTTAAGGTTAAGTTAAACCTAAGAATTTGAGTTGGCACTGGCTGTGGTGAGGAAAGTAAATGGATTGCCCCCACTCTTGCATGAAACAACCCTGAGAAGGCTCTCCCTTGCTGTCATTTGGTGGTTCATTGTGAAGCATTGAAGCCCCACAAATTAAAGACATTATTGTGTGAGCCATTATTTGATCACCACGTTCTAAAAAGATGGCTAATTCCATTTTTATTTTTTTCCCCTCCTTTTTGGAGGGAGGAAAGCAGGGAAGGTCAATAGGGGGCAGATAGTAATGGGTAGTAGACCAAGAGCGATTGTATGACCTTTTCAGAACGGGGATGCTGAACCCTTGCTCCCCCTTGTCACAGTTTAAAAACCGGAGGAGCTAGTTTAGAGAAGAAGTTGTTAGCATTCCATTTTTATTATGACATTTCACAGTCATCTGATTTAATGTCCCTTGACCGGATTGTCCACCGTGAGACGATGGGCTTGAAATGTTATTTAGAGCATTGATAAAAGGTGAGCGGTTCTAAGATGACAGCGAGTCATAAGGCTGGTGGTGTGACATTAATTTTCTCCATAACAGAGATGGAATAAGACGTCACGGTGACAAGCTGTCAATCAGCGCTGGCCCCTCAGAGCATCCCGATGCCATAGGATGGGGGTTGCCTCTCCCGTAATAGAGCTGAACTGAGATGCTCTCCTGACAGCTGCTGCAGCCATAGAGAAAATATATTATACAGCCTTTCATTAAAAAAATAAAGAGGACTCCTCTCCAGAGCATTTCAATCTTTTCCCATCTATTGAGGGCTGAAAGGATTCACAGCAAATCATAGATTCCTCTGCTATGGAAATTTCTGGCTTCAGAATCCATCCTGGTTTAGAGGCCCTCTAAAATAACCGTAAATAACAAGTCCGGAATACCTCTTGATGAAGTATTCCTTAAAGTTATATTTTTTAACTGATACATTTACGTGTTGTGCTTTTTTTTTTCCCCTCCCCCTTGGAGTTATTATTATAATCCATGTGTTGCTGGCCTAAACAGTTGAAATTTGCCATAAATGACTGTCAGCTGAAAGGAGAAAATGAAACCTTCAAATAATTACCCCTCTGCATGGAAAACAGTACTTTGGAGCTAACGTACCAGTAGCAGCATGACTCTGCAGTGAGCTTACCAGTATAAAAGTGATTCTCGGACTGCAGATCCCTGCTTCAGTCACAGTGACACTGGGTCTCAATTGTCCCTAAAAATTAAAGGACAGAAACCTTTTTGATAAAACTCCCCTCCATGGTTAGATTAGGAGACTCACCTGGTCCTTAACAGTCAGTAAGCTCTGAGATAAGCAGCAGCTTCCCACACCTGACCATTACCACTTTAGGAAGACAAGTCTACAGATCTCTAAATTATAACAGTCGGTCTAACGGTTCCACTCTTAAACCCTCAATTTACAGGAATTTAAATGGAGAGAGAAGTGCATTTTTATTAAACCCTGTCATCTGGGTAGCTTAAACAGAGTTTGGGTGATAAACAGCTGTTTAAAAACAATAAAAGATTAGGAGTTAATCCTTGTGCTAAACACTCTTTTTTTTTTTTTTTTTTACAAAGTTAGGCTATGAGATTACACATCTATCTGTGTTTCCTCCTCTCAATGTACCAAGGTCAAAGCTTCAGTCTAAACAATGGCTGTCATACAGGGCTGATAAAGTTAATATCGTGGTAAGCTTGTGCTTCTCAGTATTCTCATGTTCTCAACACAAAGATGGGAATGATCTTTAGTAACATTTTAATAGATAACTTTATTATGTGAAACTGTGTTATGCTTTCCAGTTTTAAAACATAGTAAAGATTATGATAAAGCAGTGCCTTTGAGTTACTGAATAAAAATACTGATTTTGTCATGAGAAAATTGCACTGAAGTGCAAGGAAACAAATGTGAGTGTCCTGTCATTCAGTCATGTCCAACTGTTAGCGACCCCATGAACTGTAGCCCGCCAGGCTTCTTTATCCATGGAATTTTCCAGGCAAGAATACTGGAGCGGGTTGCCCTTTCCTTCTCCAGAACAAATGTGTATCATGTACTTTTAGGTGATTTTACTCTCTGTTTATGTTCATGAGAGTTCTGAATTATTTTCTTTGTATCCCCTCTTTTAGTTCCTTTAGGTATTACACTTATTCACACTCTACCATTATTAATTCATGAAATTAAATTGTTTTTAGCATTTGAGTCTGATTCTTCTATCAAGATTTCTATACTTTTATACCTGCTACAATGACAGATAAATTTACAAATTTGAGAAAAGACTATCCATCACTTTTGAATGTATTTTTAGTAATTACCTTGATTTATTTTAAAAGATTATATATGTCTTTTACCTGAAAGGTGTGTGGTATTTTCTAATATTTAAATCTTTTGAATTACATATTAGAAAATAGTCTTTAACCCTCATCTAGCACCTACAGTTTCCAAAGCTCACCGAGGAGAAAATACAGTAGAAAAATAATTAACTTGATGTTGTCTTTCTTAACTCTCAAAGCCTTAAGTGTGTTTGTTACTTAACCAACAATCTAAGATTCCTATTAAGAATCACTAGTCTCCAGACCATCATACCTATAGATGAAAGATTTCTTGGAGTGCTTTGGTATAGGAGATGGATGGAAGAAAGCAGGCATGTCATATTTTATAATTGATTGTTCACTATCTATTACTATTACTTATGGAGAAGCAATGTTGTGGTATTTTTTTTACTCTTTAAAAAATCTACTTACATAGTAATAATTATCTACACAAATGTGTGTGTGTGTGTGTACACATTCATGATGGCAGAAAAGGACATCCTTGTTGAAGAAACACAAATGTCCCCTTGGATCATTTCAGCAGCATCCTGAGATCAGCCACAGCACTTGGTATTTTCTCAGGGCACTCCTAGAGTGTTTTAGGACCTTTCTTTTCTAATACTGACTTTGGGGTGTTTCAGAGCCCGTTGCGGATATTTCACAACCTGAAGGATGTCGGCTTCCTCCAAGTGAAAGTGATCAGAGCAGAAGGGTTAATGGCTGCTGACGTCACAGGTAAGAAACGATGCCGTTTTCCTCTTGCCTATGTATCAAGCAGCATGCCAGGTCTATAGTTTGATGACTGAACTTTTCATTTCATCTGACTGAATAATCAAAGTAAATTGTAAAGTGTGTTGATCTTACAAAGATTTGCTATCCACCTGATTTTTATACTGTCTCAGCTGTTTAAAAGAAGGGTAACATCATAAAAAAGTGAGCAGTAAAAAGGAAAACAGCTTTTGAATTGTTGCCTTCTCCAAGGTTTAGTCAACCTAGTGGCTATATTTCTTTCAGGTTTTGTCATTGTGGCGTCTCTGGGTAGTCATGATGCATCTTCTTTTCTTAAAACGGTAGCAGCTTCCCTCAGGTGACATTGTAGCATCAACACTGATAATTCAAACATGCAGGAAATCTCTTATATGGTCTGCTGAAAATTTTAGATACACAACACTCACTCACTTGGAATGAACTTTTAGTATTTGTGTTGCCGATCCAATTCTTTAGTTGTCCAAATTGCCTGATACATCTCAGAGATAATTCTGGATCTAAACTAAACATCTACATTGTTCTAAACTTTTTTTCAAGAAACAGGCCTGGAAAACCAAGAAACAGGCCTGTAAAGATGCTAAAATCAATGTGATATCTTAAAGCTTCCTGATTTGGATACTGCTATTTTATAACATATTAATTATTTCATTACTTTCCAGAATGATTGTTTTGAATGTACAGCTATGTGAGCATTTACTTACTGTTTAATTTCATAGGATTTGGGAGGTATTTATACGATTCCTTAAATTGTCCATCTCAAGATGGACAATAAATAGGATTGACTTGACCAATTTTTGTGCAAACTTCCCTGTTCCTGAAAGAAAGTATCCACTTATAATTTGTAGAAATATGCTTACCACTGTGAATGGCCAGCAAGTTGACCCTCAAAGGGTAGCTAAGTTATTTGAAATGGAGAAATATACTTTTCCTACCAAATGAGGGCTTGCAAGCTCATTATATGGTCACTGCTGCCCTTAATTAATGGAACAGAATCAAAATCTAATTAAAAGATCACGTACCTTAAAACTAAAATAGCAGATGTCTATTCCAAAATGACAATATTTTAAATTTTTTAATATTTGCATAGTATTGAGTGACTATTGTATGATAAAAGTGAAAATGCTGGGACTTTACAGTTTCTTTATGGAAGATATTATCAACTCATTTTTAACCAAGCAGATAATAATAACTGTCAGATATTGTTTCAAGATAGGCATACCTGAAAATAGTGGGAGAGAAGACTGTAATTTTTTTGCACCTATACTGACTTAGCTTCTTGTACTGAACAATTAGTGAATGTCAAGTTTATTCACGTTCTATTTTATTTCATGTGTGATTGTAACCAAATTAATCTGGACAAAATGATTTTATTTATTATGAGCTTTCATTATTAGAACCAACAGTCAACATGAGTGGTTGACTAACTGGTGTGTTCTTTTTTGTTCACTTTGAACATGAACTTAAAGTCCAAAAGAGGAATTCAGTGCTGCTTTTACACTACAGAGGCTCGGGCCAGCCTTTGATTCCCAGCAGCAGGTAGATTCAGAAATTCATGACAATGACATTTACCATCACAGGAGGCATCTTCACTTTTCTTGAGTAGTTTCTGCAGTGAAGGGGAGCACTCACTGTTGGGCTAAAAGCATCTGAGATAAAGATTAAAATTAAAAGTATGTCAGAGGGTATCATGTGTTTGTGCTTGCATGCTAGTTGCTTCAGTCGTGTCCAACTCTTTGCAGCCCCATGGACTGTAGCCCACCAGGCCCCTCTGTCCATGGGATTCTCCAGGCAAGAATACTGGAGTGGGTTGCCATTTCCTTCTCCAGGGTACCTTCCTGACTCAGGGATTGAACTCACGTCTGTTTATGTCTCCTGCACTGGCAGGCAGGCTCCTACCACTAGCATCAAAGTGTTAAGAACTATCCCTGGATATTTATAGTGGGTACAATAATTTCTTATACAAAAATTCAAATCCCATTTACTTCAGAAGTTCAGATACCTGCCCATTACACAAGTTAAATGTAATTATCTGTTTGTGTCTCTTGGAGAGAAGCTGTCATTGCTTTTGAAACTTCATGAATATGCCAATTACTTTAACCCAGATGGCCTATATGCCACTATGCAAGTTAAAGTACATGTTCTCTTGAAGCTGGAGAAAATAGGTATATTTCTTTCATAATGGTTCTATGTAAATTAGTGTGAATAGCAATTGCCTTTTCCCTAGGGATTCAGTGAGACATAATTTTGATCTGATAAAATGGACTTTAATTTGGAGAATACTAAATAACAGATTTTCCATTTTTTCCTTCCAGTTTTAGGGATATAAATCTAATGATTCCTCATTCCACACTGACCTTATAATCTAATGTGCTCTGAATTGAACAAGAGAGATGTTGAACTATTCAGGGGCAAGAGGATAATTCAGTCTTTGACCTCGCTCACTCTTGGGTCTTTTGTGGTCTTTGTGACATTTGTGATGGTGGCCAAAACCGAGGACCATATATTCAAGTCAGATGTCTGAATATTCTGCCAATTTTTTTTTTTAAAGTCTTTACTTCTGCAAAGGATAAATGCATACTTACCTATAAATACATACATATAAATATATACTGATTCTTCTTGGTCTTTAGCATGAAATTTGGGGCACAAATAAGCTCTTTGTATACTTTATTCCTGCTTTTTCAAAGTAGAACTTTAAAAATATGTTGTGCATCTCAGTGGATAATCATAGTCAGGCTCTACAAGATACTTAGCAACAGTTTGAGGAAAGGGAAGAGAATCGGTGGTGCTGTCTACAAACGCTCAAATTAGCATCCATTTAGGACTGTTGTGGATGGAGAGGGGAGATTTTAAATCACTGATAGCTCTCTGTGTGAAGCAAAAAATACTTTTGAGCTGATATAAACGGGGCTGTTGCCATAAGATACTTGGTTGGTTTCCAAACACTTTTCCAGACAAGTCCAACAACACAAACTTATATTTGACCAACTTCACTCAATTCTTAAAATATGTTTAATGACCAGAATATCAAGTGAAGCATCCACAGTTTAAGCAAAAAATTTTAAATTACAATATTTCATCATTTAGCATGAGCACTAGAAAAGAGATTCTATAATCTTTTAAGTAGCCATCAATCTTACTGCAGTTACAAAGAGTTTTTTCCTTTCAAAATGTAAAATTTTTCTTTTGTTACAACACATTCATTGAGAAACATTGTGATACTGTATTAACTCTGTGTGAATAAAGAGCAATTGAGACTCTCTTTGAATGAGTGAGTATAAAGCACAAATTACTTTTTAATGAAACCCTCAATTCTTCTCCTTTCCACAAAAAGCCTATAGCCTTGTTCAGCTGAAGGCTACTACAGTAGGTCACTTCAGTTAAGCCCCTAATAAACTGTTGATAGTTGAGGGTAGTTTTTTCTTCACTCTCAATGGCCCAGTGTTGGACAGTGCACTTCAAATCATTAAGGTTAATACAGATTTTAAAAAGAGATTAACTCTGGTGGTTAAGGCCTCCATTTACAACTCCCACACATACACATGCATTGAACGAGGCACAAGAGTGGATAGAAATTTCAGTCAAATTGTGGGCAGCCTTTCACAGCCTGAGAAAGTGGCACTCTGGTTTTCAAAGTTGGTCAGTGAAATTCTTCAGGAGGGAAAAAGTTCGATTCACTGAAAAATACTGCGTGTACAACTTACTTATCTTTCAAGGAACCAGTGAAAAGGTTAATGTCTCTCTGGACCATCAGAGCAAAATCTTCCGACTGTCTGGCCCTGTGTTCACTGGGGGAGATTCTACCGCTAAATCAAGTGTTCCTTGAAGCTGGACAGATTGTGTGGAGAGAAAGACCAATGAGGGGGGAATTTTTTTTTTTTTTTTTTTGGTGGTGGGAAACAGTTCACTGTATGTTGGAATTTGTCTTTCCTAGCTTCTCATTATTCTTCTTTGGATGGGGCCTAATTTTTGCTTTCAGCTGAACATTTAAAGTCTTCTATATTGAGTGAGGCTTTCTTTGCAGAGTATTAGACCTGGCCTCTTGGTTCTTTCAAGTTCTTAAAGAAGAAAAAGAAAAGGGTTCTTCTCCTCAGCCCCTCCCCTTCATTTTCCCTTGGGTTGTTTTTTTGAGCTCCTGAGGAAGAGGTCACAGCCTCCCCAGGGATACCAGGCACTCAGTTTCAGAAACACTGATATGGGAGAACTGTGAAACCCTTTCAAAAGATGCTCTGCCTTTTCACTGTATTAAAAGGTACACTCATATAAAACTTCTTCACTCCAGGTGAACTGATCTCTCAAATTAATGCACATCTCTTTCAGGAAACAATAGAGGGAGAGCAAGAAAAAAAAAAAAAAAGGAAGAGAGGGAGAGAATTTTACAATTAACAGAGCTGTCATTGAAACAGTGCTACTAAATGAGCATATCTTTTTCCGGAACAAGGCTGCACATCAAGACTTGCGACTCACCAGCCCCCGGAGTCTGGAAACCTACTAGTTATTAAGAGAGATGTTTACTACCCCTTTATTTGCATAGACTTTTCCCATGTTTTTCTTTAGGAAAACTGTCTTCATTGTTGGAAAATATTTAAGTAACAAAACAGCAGAAAAAGACATGCTACAGTTTTTTTATCAGCTTCCGTGAGAGTCTTATTATCTTAAGAAATAACAGTTAGCAGCTCAGATTCATTAGCAGAGCTAAATTTAAGCCCCGTTTGCAGGCTGCCTAGAAAACATTTTGTTTTGCTGTCTGTGGGCTTTAATTAAGATGTGTTCAATTTCAGTCCTCTTCAGTCTAGCCCTACCCCCCCAGCTCCTCACCACCACCCCCAACTTGCTGTGTCACAGACCGGCGATCAGACACTTTTAGATGGTCCGGCCCATGACTTTGACCTTCTGCGCAGTCCGGCGTTCCCTGGGGAACCGTTCAACTCATGAGGTCTGATTTCACACTTCCAGGATGCCTCAGCTCTCTTAACAATGACAGGGAGACAAAGCCCTTTAGAGCAGGCCGCATGGGGACTTGTTTAAATTGGAAACCAGAGAGGAGTCAAGGAACAAGGTTATGGGCTACAGAATAGTGCTTTTAATAAAGAGCTCACAGCTCCAGCTCAGCTCAAAGAAGTCTACCTCTGTACAATTAATTGAGCCATTTATCTGGAGCTTCTTAGGCCTCTACTTTCTCACAGATTGCGTGGTAAATATCAGCTAAGAAGCAAATGAGATATGCATGAAATGAATTTTAACACTTTGATTACTGTGCCTCCAGTCTTCATTAAAAGTAAATTTATTTGTATTTCTGACCTCATTATCAGTAGGCTGCCTGCATTTTTATTGGTTCCTGTGATTTCCAGCTTGAGTGTGTCATGACGGTATATTTTATACAGAGATTTGGATTTATTATTCTTGGTATTTTCCCTGAACATTATGGGTCTATTCAGAGAAAGAAAATGAAAAGCTAGCTGTACAGAAAAAGGCAAGTCTGGTCTTTGAAAGATTTATATACTAAATGCCAAGCACATATGCATCCAAGATATTATCCTTTTAAAAAATTAACTTTTGTGGTTTACTCAAGCAAATTGCATTAGATGGAAGCCATTGTTGCTTGAGTGGCCCTCCAAATATGATAGCTCTACTAGAATAGGAGTAGCTATGCTGTTTCTTTTATAGAATTGTAGCAGTTTGAATTTTTAATAGCATAGGCCTTTCATAGACATCATCACATTTAATAACATTGATGTATCTGATAAATGCAGTCTTAGAATTTATGATCACTATTTCAAACCTATCATTGAAGAAGAGAAAATAGATGTCCTTTAAACTCTACATCGTTCCATTGAAAGTATTATATACAAAATACAGCAGAGTTCCTTTATATTTGTCAATTATCAAGGGTAAAATAATTTACCCATGGGGGGTGGGAGTTATTTGTGGACATCATTCTTAATTTTTAAACTCTATCTTAAAATCTTAAAACTATATTTCTTGAAACATAAAATCAAAATTTTATGCAAAATGTATTATAAAGTTCCCAAGAATGCTCTATTTATTTTCTAACTTAATGTTTCTATTTGCCTTTTAATAATGAAGATTGTAGAAGTCTTTTAAGCAGATAGTATACTTTCTGACACCATATTGCACATAGAAATAAATGTTGCATCCTTTAGTAATTTTATTTTTTAAAAAGCTAAGTCATATTCTAATCATAGAATTGCAAAAGTGTTCTTCTAAAACCAAACAATTGATAATATTTGTGAAGAGAGTAATTAAAATGATAATTTAGCATAAGGGCAGGTGAGACCTGAGTCTGAACTAGTGTTTCACAGGAAATTGCAGAAATCATGTGTGATTCATATGCTGGTCACATGGCTAGAAGATACTGCTCTGGAAGAATAGGTGGGATGACAAAAGAGATTAATAATTGGGTTTGATATGCTCTAGAGGTGAAGGACTATGGGCTGAAAAAGTGGTGGTCCCACTATCAGTGGGAAATGAGGGGAAGAGAAATACTATAAAATAATTAATTGAGTTCTGTGGAAGTAAGATTACAAAATGATCCTTTGAGTAAAGAAATAGAGAATTGCTTATTTGACTTGGAGGGCTAGCTCCAGGGTTTCACCCAGTGCTTGAAGAAATGCTTTTGATGTTAGAATCATCATTTAAAATTGTTTAAATTTTAACAATCATCATTTAATCATTGTTTAAACTATTCTATATATTTTGTTGCATTATGATATAGGTGTGTAAATAAGAAATGAATTTCTAGAACAGTGAATTAGGGAAATACTGCAGAGAGGATCTGGATTTAACTAGGCTTTTGAAATAAAATCTTACTGCAGGGATATTTGGATGACATGATAGTGTGATTAGACTCAGAAATGACTAAATGATCCACCCCAAAGGGTGATTATATTAAAGGATTGATGGCAGTGGGAAATGCCACACAGAGGAATGCAACACTCTATCCCTTGTCTAACCTGTTCAGCATAGTGACTATTGACTTTGAGGAGATAATTGACTGCTTCTTTATCAAACTTGCTAGAAGCATAATTAACTAATTATATATCAGACCAATATGTATGCTATTTGTATACATATGTACTATATATAATGTACAATTTATACATCTATATATAATCAGCAAACTTAAGTAATAGACTTAGTTCTGCAAAATGAACATTAAAAATTATAAATCAAAAGGCTTACCTGTGTAAAAAGCAGTGATTTCTTGATTTAACAGTAGAAAATAAAGTCTTTGAGTTTGAATCAAGCTTAATCTCCATGAGAGTGAATTATACATACATCAGTTTTGTTACATTCAATCAGAGGAGAATTTTGAAATGATACTCCCTTCTGGGTTCATCAGACATCCTGGAGTGGGAATTCAGTTTTTGAAGCTACTCTTTAAAGAAGGACATTGACAAGCTAACCAGAATACGTCCTCAGTTGGTATATCTGGTGTTTTAAAATCATGGCCATTGAAACTAGCTCAATGAAAATGATAATGACAGTAATCGTAGCAACTAACGTTTATTGAGCCCTTATCACGTGTCAGACACTACCCTAAGCCTGATATAAGGATTATCACAATTAATCTGACAACAACCTAATTAGGTATTGTTGTTATCTTCCCTTTACAAAATAGAAAACAGAGGTGTGGAAGTTTAAATAACTTGTCCAGATCAACACACAGACACACACGCCTACGCATGCACACATGCAGACGCATGCACATACACACATGCAGACGCGCACACGCACGCACACGCACGCAGGCACACACAATACAGACTCCAGCTCATAAATGGCAGGGCAAGGATGCCATTCCAGATCTAGTCACTGAACCCACCAGTTTGTACTAGAGAAAGGAAGATGTTGAATTGATTTTTTGGTCAGTTATCCGAAAGCCTGTCACGGGGAGGGTGTTGCTAGGGGTTGGTTAGAACAGTAAAGACCAAGGTTCAATCCAGAGAGCAAACTTCCTTCTGGCATGTTTCATCAGAAAGGGATTTATTATAGAGTTTTTAGTGGATCACAGAATCTTTGGAGGCAGGAAGGTCCTAAGAAAACAAGTTCTAAGTCTGATTTCCAGGAGTTAATACTAGAGCTACAGTGAAAGAGCCAAGATGTTGCAGCTCCTGCCTCGTGAGCCTGTGGGGAAGGCAGCTTACTCCTCTCCTGCTCGCTCTGTGAGCAGTACACCCTCTCGGAGAACTGAGCTCTAGTGTCAGATCTCAGGCAGATACCTCTGATTGATGCGGCCCGAATCACATCTGCAACCCCAGCTTGCAAAGAAGTCCGGAAATGCCACTTCGGCCTTTGTGGCTTCTCTGGTTTCTGGCAGAGACACACTAGGAATAGAATAGATGCTCAGCAAGCCAGGCACACTCTCCAGTGCAAGAGGGCAGGTGACAAGCACGAATCACATCATCTCAGTGACAGATGCCATCCCTCTTTTCACCCCTTATTTCATTTAAACTTAGACAAAAGCTCTAGAGAGGCAAAATGCAAAGAAGCATCCCCCCTCATTTATAATTGCAAAAAAAAAAATCAGAGTATTCCTGTGGAAGCAGTGATTCCCTGTCACTAGAGCCATTAATGCCAGATCGGTATGACCACCTGGTTGCAGGGGGGGCTTCAAGTCCTAGATGAGCTTTTGAACTTGGACTCTAAGTTTTCTCTCCTGGGCCTTCAGAATCTGAAATCCTGCAGTAGGTGCCAAGACGAGGAGCAGACCCTTGAATGAGTAGATATTATGTAGATGAGAAATAAAAAGAAAGATATCATTCTAAAGACAAAGTCCTGAAGGTGGCAATTTTCAGTGTTATCGCCTAAAAATATAAAAAGATTTAATCACCTAGTATAATTTTTAAGTTTTTAAATCTAAAGAATTTTATTCCATTGCAAAAGACCTCTCCAGCTAGTTAATTCACTTATGTGAATTATTCAGGTAATCATCTGAAACCCCATACTTTTCTGTGCAGAATTTAATTGAATATATAGTTACTGAAGGCCCTAAAGTGTCTATAAGGACTTACAAAAACAGAGGAGTTCATGATATGTTTTTACATTTATTTTAGGCCAAACAACTTTTGTGTTTCTAATCTAATAGCAAGTCAGATACGTGCAGTTTCTTGTTAAATGTTAATTGAAAATAAAGTCTTTAAACGTTTTTGCCATAATTTATTTAAACTCTTAAAGGTTTAGACATAACTTCTCTGCTGCCTCTCCTCATTTTATAAAGCCCAGAGTCTCCTTTGCCTTTATTTTCCAGTTTCCTATCTGTCTTGTTTCCCATTCTTCTATCAAATTTTGGGCTCCCCAGCATATACCAAGACGGTTCACTTCTAGCACTCAAGAATGCACCTAGTGATACAGGATACTATAAATATTATTTTGCATCTGATTCTAGATCCCTGGGCTTCCCTAGTGGCTCAACTGGTAAAGAATCCACCTGCAATGCGGGAGACCTGGGTCCAATCCCTGAGTTGGGAAGATCCCCTGTAGAAAGGAACAGCAACCCACTCTAGTATTTTGGCCTGGATAATTCCATGGACTTTGTAGCCCATGGGGTCACAAAGAGTCAGGCACAGCTGAACGACTTTCATTTGAGCTTCCTTAGTGGCTCAGATAGTAAAGAATCTGCCTGCAATGAGGAGACTCAGGTTTGATCTCTGCATTGGAAAGAACCCCTGGAGGAGGAAATGGCAACCCACTTCAGTACTCTTGCCTAGAGAATCCCATGGGCAGAGGAGCCTGGCGGGCTACAGTCCATGGGGTCAAAAAGAGTCAGACATGACTGAAGTGACTTGGTACAGCACTAGACCCAAGGGAAATAAATTCATATATACATTAAACTTTATTTCTGTTGCTCTTAGTCATGATTCTCAAAGTGTAGATCAGGAATCTTGAGGAATTCCCAAGACCCATTTAGGGATTTATGAAGTCAAAACTCTTTTATAAATAATACTGAGATGTTATTTGCTTTTTTTTTTTACTGTCATTCTCTCATGAGTATACAATGAAGTTTTTCAAAGGCTGCATAATATTTGATTACTCTAATGTTAGCATTAGTCCCTTGGACTACAAAGAGATCCAACCAGTCCATCCTAAAGGAGATCAGTCCTGGGTGTTCATTGGAAAGACTGATGTTGAAACTGAAACTTCAATACTTTGGCCACCTGATGCGAAGAGCTGACTCAAGACCCTGATGCTGGGAAAGATTGAGGGCAGGAGAAGGGGATGACAGAGGATGAGATGGTTGGATGATATCACCAACCTCAATGGACATGGGTTTGGGTGGACTCTGGGAGTTGGTGATGGACAGGGAGGCCTGGCATGCTGCTGTTGATGGGGTCACAAAGAGTCAGACACGACTGACTGACTGAACTGTACTGAACTGAACGTTAACGTGTCATGAATTTATTATTGTTATTTCCAAATGAATATCTCTTATTGTTTAATTCAAGTATAGTTGATGTAATATAATATTATATAATTTATAGGTGTACAATATCAGTTCAGTTGCTCAGTCATGTCCAACTCTTTGTGACCCCATGGACTGCAGCACGCCAGGCCTCCCTGTCCATCACCAACTCCCAGAGTTTACTCAAATTCATGTCCATTGAGTTGGTGATGCCATCCAACTGTCTCATCCTCTCATCCTCTGCCATCCCCTTCTCCTCCTGCCTTCAATCTTTCCCAGCATCAGGGTCTTTTCCAATGAGTCAGCTCTTCGCATCAGGAGGCCAAAGTATTGGAGTTTCAGCATCAGTCCTTCCAATGAATATTCAGGACTGATCTCCCTTAGGATTGACTGATTGGATCTCCTTGCAGTCCATGAGTGTACATATAGTGATTCACAGTTTTTAAAGGTTATGCTCCATTTATAATTATTCTAAAATACTGGCTGTATCCCCTGTGTTATACATCATTGTAGCTTATTTTATACATAATATCTTATACCTCTATCTCTACATTGCCCCTGCCCCCTTCCCTCTCATTGCTGCTAAACACTAATCTATTCTTTGTATCTGTGAATCTGTTTCTTTTTTGTTATAGTCACTAACTGGCTGTATTTTTTATATTTCATGTGTGGTATCATACAGTATTTGTTTTTCTCTGACTTATTTCCCTTAGCACAATGCCTTCCAAGTTTATTCATATTGCTGCAAATAGCACAATTTCCCCCTTTTTGTGGCCAAATAGTGTACCACATTCCACTGTGTAACACATCTCCTTTATCCAGTCATCTAGATGGACACTTAGTTTACTTCTCTATCTTGGCAATTTTCAGTAATGCTACCATGAACATGGGGATACATGTATCTTTTCAAATTCATGGTTTGGTTTTTTTCAGATATATTACCTGGAGTGGAATAGCTGGGTCATAGGGAAAATTTATATTTTTAGTGGGTTTTTTTTTTTTTTTTGAGAAACCTCCATATCGTTTTCCAGAATGGCTATACCAGTTTGTTTGTTTCTTTATTTGGCTGCACCAGGTCTGAGTTGTGGCAAGCTGGGTTTGGCTCCCTGACTGGGGATTGAACCCAGGTCTCCTGTGTTGAGATTTAGAGAGATTTAGCCACTGGGCTACCAGTAGAGTCCTGACTGTACCCGTTTAAATTCCAAACAACAGTATATGAGAGCTCTTTTTCCTCTACATCCTGATTACGTTCCTCTACATTTGATTACAGAAATGATGGCCGGTGTAAGGTGGTATGTAATTATGGTTTTGATTTGTATTTCCCTGATGATTGCAGGGTTGGCCATCTTTTCAGGTGCCTAGCGGCCATCTGCCTTTCCTCTTTGCAAAAATGTCTATTCAGGTATTCTGCTCATTTTTAAATCAGGTTTTATTTTATATTGAGTTTATGCAATGATAATATTAACTCCTTAATAGTCATATCATTTGCAAATATTTTTTTCCATTCAGCAGGCTGACTTTAATCAATGGTTTCCTTTGCAATGCCAAAGAAATGTTTAATTAGGTCCAATTTGTTTATTTTTGCTTTTACTTCCTGGCTTTAGAAGACAGATCCAAAAAACAATATTGCTGTGATTTATGTCAAACACTGTTCTGCCGGTGTTTTCCTCTAGGAGTTTTCAGTCTTACATTTAGGTCTGTAATCCATTTGGCGTTTATTTTTGTATATGGTGTGAGGAAATGTTCTGATCTCATTGTACACGTAGCTGTCCGGTTTTCGCAGCACTCTTCAAGGCTGTCTTTTCTCCATGGTATATTTTTGCCTCCTTTGCCATAGATTAAGTGACCATAAGTAACTGCGTTTATTCCTGGGCTCTCTTTCTGCTCCACTGATCTACATGTCTGTTTCTGTGCCACTGCTATACCGTTTTGATTTCTGTGGCTTTGTAATATAGTCTGAAATCAGGGCTATTCTTCTTTCCCAAGAATGTCTTGGCTATTCAGGCTCTTTTGTGTTTCCATTCTTATTTTAAAGTTATTTATTTTAGTTCTGTGAAAAATGTCTTTAGTATTTTGGCAGTGATTATATTGAATATGTAGCTTGCCTTCGG
The DNA here is from genome assembly GCA_006408695.1 of Aepyceros melampus. Taxonomy (NCBI): domain Eukaryota; kingdom Metazoa; phylum Chordata; class Mammalia; order Artiodactyla; family Bovidae; genus Aepyceros; species Aepyceros melampus. Next base: position 300,616 of record SJXQ01012641.1, read on the forward strand.
AGAAGGCGATGGCACCCAACTCCAGTACTCTTGCCTGGAAAATCCCATGGATGGAGGAGCCTGGTAGGCCGCAGTCCATGGGGTCACGAAGAGTCGAACATGACTGAGCGACTTCCCTTTCACTTTTCACTTTCATGCACTGGGAAGAAAATGGCAACCCACTCCAGTGTTCCTGCCTGGAGAATCCCAGGGACGGGGGGGCCTGGTGGGCTGCCGTCTATGGGGTTGCACAGAGTCAGACACGACTGAAGCGACTTAGCAGCAGCAGCTTGCCTTGGGTAGTATGGTCATTTTAATTTTTTCAGCCTGAGAACACAGTGTGACATGTTCTCAACTTTAATTTCTAAAATGGTAAATTTGATAGATATAACCCACTCACAAAAAAAAGCTCTTTGAGATCCTCAATAACCTTTAAGAGTTCTAAAATGAAAATGTTTAAAAACTGTTGCTGTGGGGAAATGATTCTCAGTTGGGAGATGGCAGTATTGCCCCCTCAGTATTTTAGACATCTGTAGGGGAATTAAGTTGCCACAGTGATTGGGGAGCACTATTTGTATTGGGTGTTGGGGATACTACTTGTCTTTTAAAAAATTAGACAGTAATAAATAGTGACACTATTAGACAACTAGACATAAACAGTGAAAATTGTCCCATGTCCTACATGACTAAATATAGACACTAATATAGCTTTAAACTCTGTTTCATGATTATCTGACTCTAGATTGCACTCTTAAATACATATTCTTTACTCAAGTCTTGTTGATAGCTGCCACATAACACCAAAGACCTCAGAATTACCTCCAAGGTACTTCATGGCCTGGTTCCTGTTACATCTCTGGCCTGTTTATTCTTCCCGTTGCTCACTGTGCCCCACTATCAGAGTCCCAGAGGACACCAGACTTTTTCTGTGGCTCCTCCCACTGCCTGGAGCACTTTTCTCCTGATATCCCCTTAGCTACTTCTTCACTTCCTTCAGTCCTTTGCTTAGGCTTCCCTTGTCAATGAGGTCTACTCCAGACACCATAATTAAATATATAAACTGTGACCTTCCCCACACTCTTCAGAGAAGGCAATGGCAACCCACTCCAGTAGTCTTGCCTGGAAAATCCCATGGACAGAGGAGCCTGGTGGACTGCAGTCCATGGGGTCACGAAAAGTCAGACACGACTGAGCAACTTCACTTTCACTTTTCACTTTCATGCATTGGAGAAGGAAATGGCAACCCACTCCAGTGTTCTTGCCTGGAGAATCCCAGGGACGGGGGAGCCTGGTGGGCTGCCGTCTATGGGGTCACACAGAGTTGGACACGACTGACACGACTTAGCAGCAGCAGCCACACTCTTCAAATCCCTTATCTTGCTCTATCTTTTCCATTTTCTTTAACATACATCACTCTAGCATACAATATAATCTACTTATTAATTATGTTCAGTATTCACCCTCTTTCTCCTTGCTCCCCACTGCAAGCAGGTTCCAAGAGAGCAGAGACCTTATTTTGTTTTTCATCTGCCTGGGAATTGGTCAGTCGAATCCAACCCTTTGTGACCCCATGGATTCTAGCCTGCCAGGCTTCTCTGTCATGTGATTCTCCAGGCAAGAATACTGGAGTGGGTAGTCACTTCCTTCATGACCTGGCAAAAAGAAGATATTCAATAAATATTTGTTGAATAAATCTTTTAACAATAAAAATTTGTTAAATAAATAAATGTATGACTTCATTGTATACAACTTTCTATTTAGTCCTCTGAATAATAGCATTAAAGCATCATATTAAATGTTGAAATAACTTACGGGTTGGTCTTATATTTCAGAATAGTGAGAGGAGGGCATTACAAAATCTTCACAGTGAGGAAAGACCTACTGGACCAAGAACCACAAAATTAGAGGGCCCATTTTTTCTGCCACTATGACACCTGCTTCATGTCTTAACTAAGAAAAGAGAAGCCCTATTATTATTACTCAGTCCAGAGCCAGCCCCAGTGGGAACCTAGTGAAGAGTGTCAGCTAGTGTAATTATACCAACCAGATGTTTAAAGTATATTGAGGGCAGTCAATAAAAATAGCTAAGGCCAAAGCCTCACCTCCAGTGATAAGGAGAGGATTGGAAGATGTCTCCAGTGTAGGCTGCTCTTTATATTGGTGTACCCTGTGGGATTCCCTCAACTATAACCTTGTTATATGCTAGGATTTAATTCCAGTTTACAGAAAGACGGCAACCTTATAATTTTTTTAAGATTAATTATAACCATTTTGAGTTGTAGCAATGGAAGAAGTTAAACCAATGAGCTTGATTTGGGCCAGGTAGCCCCAAATAAAAGACCTTTGTGGGTATGAATTGCTTTCAGTGCTACTGAAAGCCTCTGTGTTTTCAGAGACATGCCAACAAAAAGGGGGTCACAGGCCTCCACACGCACACATTTTTAAAACACATCACACCCAGCAAACGGTGCTCCTTGTCAGCAGCCAAAGGACCTTGGACAAACCCCACCACTGATGGATTGGGACTGACCTTCTATTCTGGGAGCAGGAACAGCATTCAGTATCTCTTGAGTGGCCTCAATGCTCAAACCACTTGTCTGCATGAACTGGAGTCATCTGCTTGCCCACAAAACAGGGGAGGTGCTGACTTTGCCACAGTTCTTTGTAAATATTGTCAGTGTGGTGACCTCAGAGAGCCAGGGCTCGGAGTGAGAGAGAACTAGCCAGTCAGCGCACCTTATTTAATCCTGACTGCCGGTTTGAAGATTGCCAGAAGAGAGGCCCATTGGAGACTTCTGACATTTATTTTTATGGTTATAGGAATGTCTTTCCACCATAAGAAGAGTTGAAGTAATGCAGTAGATGCTTCAAAATCTGTTACAGGTTTATTCTTATAAGTCAAGGTGAAATAGTCTCCTCCTAATTTTAATTCTCTTGGGAGATCTTCTTCCCTATAAAATTGCATAGGGGAAAAAAAAAGATAGCCCTTAGTATTAAACCAGATTATGGAGAAATGCATCAGTCCTAATATAATGTTTGTAAGTGTCTTTCTCATGGGCTTCCCAGGTGGCCCAGTGGTAAAGAAGCCACCTGCCAGTGCAGGAGAGCCAAGAGATATGGGTTTGATCCCTGAGTGGGGAAGAACCCCTGAAGTAGGAAATGACAACCCACTCCCATATTATAATTGTTATATAATATAGATCTAGGTTTTGTGTTACAGAGACCCTATTAAAGGGATATACAAATAGATTTAAACTAAATATTCCTTAGCACAAATCTTAAAGTCCTTCACTTCTAAAATTGCTGGTGAAAGAGGTGTAATTGCCATAGATCACCAGAGTCATCTCCATTGGGAAAAAGTCTTCATTTTCTTTTCTCCTTCCTGCTCTAAACTTAGAGAATGATACACTTCCTTTGCACTCTTTACTCACCTTTATTACAGCATCACAACCCTGCATTATTATTGTGTATTTATGTTTCTATGGTGCCTACTAAATTGTGTGTGTTTTGAGAGCTGGACCATGTCTTTTTTTAAAAAAAAAAAAGGGCTAAGGGCTACTTTAACCCATTTGTTTTATTTTAGATTAATGCTCATTTTTTAGAGCTGTCTTAGGTTTTTGGACTATGCCTTAATCATACTTAGAGTTCTGGGGAGAGACAAGCATACACTCGATAAGTAATGAATAGCTTCAAAATGTATTCCTGCAACTCTCTAGAAATCGTCGACGTGGAAAATGGCCATGCTCTCAAAGAAACTGAAGATTCTTTTCTAGCTGTCATGGTGGGTAACATAGTCAACCCCACTGCCCCATCCTCATCCAGCACTGCTGCAATTTCTGTCTTGCATCCAAACCAAAATCTCCAGTTTCCTGCACTGGAAAAGAGAGGGATGGGCACTTTTTATCTAAAATAGTGAAAGTTAAGGGAGAGCCGGTTGGTACCCACCAGTCTGCTTTAGTCTTTCCGGCAAGAATGAGTAAGAGGGGAACAAGAGATTATATAATCTTTGTTCCCACACACGCATGCTCTTCAAATAGCCCCAAACGGCTGGAAACAAAATTCACTGCAACTTTGGGAGCTGCCTTCATTCCTTGCTCTCCTAGCCTGACGGTATCAAATAAAACGATTACAGGAGCCAGTTCTGCCTAGCTCTTGGCTGCTGCTGCTGCTAAGTCGCTTCAGCCGTGTCCGACTCTGTGCGACCCCATAGACAGAAGCCCACCAGGCTCCCCCGTCCCTGGGATTCTCCAGGCAAGAACACTGGAGTGGGTGCCTCGCTCTCTAGAGTACAGCGCACCCTGCAGACATCAACACTGCTCCCTGTAGTCAATGCCTCTCCTCCATACCCTCAGCAAGCAGAGCAGCACGTCACAGGGTCTAAACAGAATGATAAAAGCATGAAAAGAAGGAATAATTAAGCAGATAATGAATGGTTAGGTCCATCACTGGTATTTCTGTGATTGTTTTGTTTGTTTAAATGGCATCTAATCAAGACGGCAAAATTTAGGAACTGTAAAGCCAGTCATTTAAAGCATCATTTAGCAAACCAGATAAGCACATCAACTATGTGTAGCCACTTCTTTAAAACAAAACTGTCGTGCGGGCTTTCTAGTAGTAAGCTCATGGTATTTAATATTGTATATTTACTCTTATTTTGGTTGCAATTGCTGTTAATTTTTAATTGCCCTTGAATCATGCAATGGCAGAAAGATACTTTCTAAATTAGTCAAAAACAGCATAGTGTGTGAAGACTTAATGTTGGCATCCACACTGATAACTGTAAATACATAACTTTTTAGAAAGAAAAGATGAATGAAAGCTAAAGATAAAATGGCCTTGCCTAAATGTTCCTCTTCTGAAGTCTAGAAATAGCTAGTCAAAGCACTTTGTTGAATATTTCTTATCCTTGTCAAAAGAGTCTGACTTGGCTAAGCACAATAGATTGTTTTCCGTTTCCAAATAATAATATCAGGCATAATAGATTGTTCAATATTGATATCTGCAAATTCTGTTGATTCTGCCGTCAATATATATGCAGAATCTGATCGCTTTATATCACCTGGTTTATTGTGATATATTCCTAACTAACTCTTCTCCCTATCTCCTTCATTGCCCTCTCTCTACTTTATTTGACAAATGGCAGCCATCAGATCCTATCGCATCTCAACCGAGATCCCTCCAAAACCTTTCCCTAGCACTTAGAATGAAAGCAAACTCCTCCAGAGACTGACCACCCTCCCCATACCTCTCTGACTGTGTTATCTACTACTCCTTCCCACTCCCCGTCCATTCTTCCAGTCACACTAGCTTTCTGAAGATTCCTGGAAATACCAGGCACAGTCACTTCTCTGGCCAAGGGTCTCTCTCTTGCCTCTTTCATTTCTTTGCCCACTTGTTGCTTTCTCACTGAGACCCCCTCTGGCTGTCCTTTTTAAAACTGTGCACTCCTTACCTCCTCACTGATCTTCTCAACTTAATTTTTCTCTATGTACTTAGCCCTTTCTAAAATACTCTCACTTTCTTAAAATGCGCTAACATGTTCTTATCCATTGTCTTTCTTCCCCAATGCAAACTCTGCAAGTTCAGCAGTTTTTAAAGTTGTTTTATGCATGTCTGTGTCCTCAGCACATAGAAGATGCCTGGTATATGATAAACGATAAGCATTTGTTGAATAAATGAATCTACAGACAAGACATTACCCAGCCTTTCCATGGGTGTGACTCACTAAATACTGAGATACGGCATAGCACAGTTGAGGCTTCCCTGGTGGCTCAGATGGTAAAGGATCTGCCTGTAATTCAGGAGACCTGGATTTGATCCCTATGTCAGGAAGCTTCCCTGGAGAAGGAAATGGCAACCCACTCCAGTATTCTTGCCTGGAGAATCCCATACACAGAAGAGCCTGGCAGGCTACAGTCCATGGAGTCATAAAGAGTCAGATATGACAGAGCAACTAAGGGGATGGATCAAGGGCTCTGAATGTCAGATAGACTTGAGTTTGAATGATAGTTTTACTACAACCTGTGTAACCTGGAGAGTTATATAATCACCCAGCCTCAGCTTCCTCTCTGTAAAATAGAAAGAGTAAAAGCATCTTTCTCATAGAGGAATCATAAAATTTTTTGAGCAAATGAATGAAAACATTGTGTTGGGCTTATATAATAACTCGGAAAATGTCTGCAATGATTGCAGTAAGTATTGTAATTGCCCTTATTGGTATTATTATTGCCCTTATTATTGCTATATTTTACTGAGGCCCTTGCTAGTATACCAGACATTTTACTACTTATATTCTAGTTATTATCTACAAGGGACCATTACTGTTACTGTTGAAGGGGTATAGGAACTGGCCCAGAGTCCCAGAGTAAGTATTCAGTCCCAGCTTGCTCTACCTCCAAAGTTTAGGCCCTTCCTCCCAGACCACTGGCCTTTCACATTGGACTTTAATGCCATGCCCTGAGCTCTGGAAGTACTTAGAATATTTGAGGACACAAAAGGTGTGGTATAGCTAAGTAAAGAACTTTAAGGACCTTGAGATTGGAGATGAAAAACTATATGGCCTACCATATGATGGGCTTCCCAGGTGGCACAGTAGTAAAGAACCCGCCTGCAATGCAGGTTAGATGTAAGGGTCACAGGTTTGATCCCAGGGCTGGGGGAAGATCCCCTGGAGGAGGGCATGGCAACCCACTCCAATACTCTTGCCTGGAGAATCTCATGGATGGAGGAGCCTGGTGGGCTACAGTCTGTAGAGTTGCAAAGAGTCAAACACGGCTGAAGCAACTGAGCACACACATGCACATACCATATAATACGGATTTTAATAGATACTGAAAAGGCATCAAAAGTGGGTTAAATTTGAAAAAAAGTTTTTGGAAAAATGAAAATAGCCTTTGCATGGATTAGTTCCTGTCACTGATCACAATCTTTAATATGACTGTAGGTGGCTCAGAGGGTAAAGCGTCTGCCTGCAATGCAGGAGACCTGGGTTCGATCCCTGGGTCAGGAAGATCCCCTGGAGAAGGAAATGGCAACCCACTCCAGTACTCTTGCCTGGAAAATCCTACGGACAGAGAAGCCTGGTAGACTACAGTCCATGGGATTGCAAAGAGTCTGACATGACTGAGCGACTTCACTTAAGTGTAAGAATAATAGATTTCAGATTGGGAAAAATCAGTATAAACCCAGTTATAAGATAGGTGCTGATAGGAGAATGTCTTTGCCATTGATGGTATGCCACTGGAAGTTTAAATAGCAAAATGACTGAAAAGTGGCTTTAGAAGGCTCTTGCACTGTTTTTGGTGTAGAAATGTCTCTAGTTCTTTAACAACTTTATTCTAATAGAAAAGAGTAACTGAGGGGTTAAGTAATGTGGTGATAGGTGGCTAATACTGGTTTTCCCTAAAATGGTTTTGAGAAATAATCAACTAAATAGCAAAAAAATATGGATTGCAACTACCTCATAGACATAGGGTTTGATAAATACATTCGTTTCTTAGCAGAATATGAATAATTTTCAACATTAAGCACAGTTTTGTTTCTTTCTAATCCTTTGGCCAACCACTGACGTAGGTCTTCTATTGCCAGCAAATAAGGATATAGTAACAAAGAAGGTGATGGTTTGGGAGACTTTCCATGGGGTTGGTTGAAAGTATTATATTCAGTCTTGTTGTTGTTGTTCAGTTGCCCAGTAGAGACCGACTCTTTGCTTACACAACTGAATATAATTTCCTGTGGGGAAAAAAGTCAACATTTTCATCTTCTGTTCGTAGAAGTTTAAAGTAAATTTTTTCAGCATAGATTGCAGTCTCTAGAGCTTGCTCTTGTGTCTTGTTATTGGAGAAGTGGTACAGTTTTGACTGAATCTATCGCACATTGTTGATCATTTGAGGGCAAGTAAAACCAAGTTAATTGAAATAGAATAACAATTGGAGTATAGCAAGTGAAAATAAGGGAACAAAAATACCAAGAAGTGCTATTTCTTTGTACTTATTTTTACTGGTTAAGATTAATATGATGTACCTGTGCATAAGAAAAATTACAAGGGAGTCCAAGGAAATGTGAGTTATACTTGTCTTTTAAATGTTTTTGAAGCTCATCATTTCATCTAAAGTGAAAGCGAACTGGTTCTTGTTTTGCCATAGATTCAGTCATAAATATGGCTTTAATATTCTCTCTGCTTGTTATATATAGATATAGTTTATCTCTCCAAACCCTTTATAAACTAGTTGAGATTGTAGCTTATGTGCTGTGTTCTTTTGTTCCAGCACAGCTAGGTAGAAAGACAATGTTTAATATGAGTCTCAAGAGCAACTAAGGTTTTGAAAACTAGTCTATTTTTCATGCTTTTACCTAAATTCTCTGGGACAAAATAAAGTTGATACGGCAAATAAAACCTACTATAAATGAATTAATGAACAAAATATTTTTGAATACTATCTTTCATGGCATGTATGAGTTACAAATGAGGTTGGTAGCAGGTAGGGGGAGAGAAGTGAAGAACGTGGGGGAAAAAAATACAGATCCTAAATCAAGTGTGAAATTTTCACCACACTGAAAGACTTTCAGTTCTTTATTCTTTATTGAAAATTAATCCCAAGACCAAAAATTGAAAAGACTACCATAATGTTAAATTATGCAGTTATCCTGGGCTATATGAGGCCACCAAACTAACATACACACATATTAAATCTCTTTTATAATGTAAAATTAATAAAGAGGTAAATTAAAAGGTAAGTCAAAGTTAAAGGTAAGTCAAAGTTTGTACAGCTCATTTTAAATGTTACAATATGGAAAGTAAATACACTGCTGTGTGGGAATACATAGCTTATCTGTCCTTGCTAGCTAATGAATTCTTTCCTATTAAATTTTAATAGGAAAATCTTCAATGATATTTAAGCTTTCACAGAAGTGTAAACTACTGTGACTACAATTCACAATGCATTTTAAACAATTATTCTTTATCATTAAAGTTAATAATATGCACATTAACCTCTTATGTAGTCTAAATCAATATTGTCGTTTAAAAGATATGACCTCTGGACAGCTTTGTCTAAATATTGATTTCATTGTCATTTGTATAAGGTATCAAACAAATTACATGCTGCACTAATATCATTAATACTGCCCCCATAGAGCCTCTGACTTTACAGGTTCTTATAATATAGGACATGACATTACAAAAATATTGAGGACATCACAAGATATAATTACTGAATAGATGAGGTTTGACTATGGTTGTGCGGAGTGGCTGTAAACATGTGATAACTCCCAAATCCGTTACTCTCCGTGGACAGAAAAAATACATCTCTTTAGCATGCAGATTGGTTTGTTGAGGTTAAGTTTCAAATGGCAGAATTTTTTCTGCCTCAGAGGGTTTGATTTACCTTTTTATGATGCCCTAGATATTTCATAAGAGAATCAAAAGTCGGATTAAAATATTATAGTTCTGCAATATAGCAGTTTTCCCAAAATAAACTTGTTTAGGAATTTCTGTTACAAGTTCCTAGTAACTCAGATGAGCTGGAAAATACATGCAACTTTATGCATGTAAAGTGAAGGGGCTGAACCTTTCAATGATCATTAAATTAAATAAAACCTGATTTAGGGATGGGCACATATCGCATTTGCCCTCATAATTGGTAGTTACAGTATTATTTTTGTAAAAACAAAATTTGCAAGTTAAAATAGCTATGTAAATTAGCGCTTTAAAACTTTTTTCAAGTTCTAAATTGCTCTGAATCACAACTCTTAACATCACCCTGTTACATCTAACTCCATATTAATGTTTATTTGTTTTTTCAATTTTTAAAATTGTACTTTCTGTTTTCTGTAAAACTTTTTAGAAAAGAGATGTGGTCATGGTCACAGTACTGATAGCTGTGGGTGCTATTTATACTAAAACTGTTCCCCCTGTATTTCTTGTAGGGAAGAGTGACCCATTTTGTGTGGTTGAGCTGAACAACGATAGGCTGCTAACACATACTGTCTACAAAAATCTGAACCCTGAGTGGAACAAAGTCTTCACATTGTAAGTAGTCGTTACCTTGAGTTCGCTTCAAGAATGAAGCTAAATGACATTTATTTTCGAGATTTTTGTGTGTTTTTTCTTAACTGACTAACAGCTCAGCGCATCTGGCCTGCCTTTGCCAGCAACAGTGAATTGCATAATTGTATTACCTTCCTGAGAGTGAAACCTGGGGAAAGGGTATGCCATTTTTTTGTGTGTTTATACAGATTTTTTTTTTAAGCTGTGCGTTTTTTTGACTGAGGATTTTGCTCCCATTAACTGAATTGCCATACTGCTTCTTCCTTTTATACTTTCTATTGAAATTCTCCCCAATCGCATTGACACCAAGGAGGACAAAGCTCTATTTGTTCCATTGCTCAAATCAGCAAACAATCAGTCTCAGATTCAGCAGATGCTTTAGTTTTGGTTTGTTGCGTTTTAGCACAATAAGAATATTAAATACTGTCCTACTTACCCCCCCCAAAAAAAGAAAAAACTCTTTGAGTTAATTTTCTTTTTGTTTTAAAAACTTTGTAAATCTTTCCAGTCATTCACTGTAAAAGCTGCCAGTGCTACTCTGTAGTATCTCTAAATTTGTGGGTTTTTTTTTTTTAAGCTGGGCTTTAGAAATGAACTCTGAACAAAGGAAAACTCTCCAAATAGAAGTACTTCTTAAAAGTTTTCTAACATAATTTTTTTTTTGTATATGAGAAACTGCTAAATTCCTCATTAATTTCTTATAATGTCCTTGCTTAAGATCCAGTAACTAATCAGATTTAATTATCTGACCAATTTATCTTTAAGGAATTTCACATTTTTATAAGACATGAAAGCCTGGTCAGGAGACTTGCACTCCTAAGAAGGTTGTGGAGAGTGTTTTTCTCTGGAATACATAATTGAATGAATAGGTTTGATTATTATCAAAGCCATTAATTGATTGTGTTCTGATAAAGCCTCTTCTCACATGTGGCTGCAGTCTTTCAGTAAAGAATTTATTCATTTTTTGTTTTTTCTTAATTCATATTTTCTGGTAAACAGTTTGATCAAAGAATAAATGCTGTCAACAATTGGGGCTTATTTTTCTAGAAACAAAGATATGAAGCGCTTGCACAGTTGTTTATCAGCATATGTTGTCTTTGGAACATAATGGAGCACTACTTAATTTCTAAATCCTAGGGTGGTACAATAGCTATCAATGTTACATTTTCTCCATTCTGTATTCTGTGTAGTTAATTTTTACTATAAACTTAAGAGAAATAAGTTAGCATTTTGATGAGAGCTGTGGATAAAAATTATAAAAAAAAAGACAAATGATACAAAATATACTGTGACTCTTGCTGAAATCAAACCTGGTGGTGTTTTATGTGGGAGTTATAAGAAGATAGAAATTATTGTAATAATGAGAAGAAGGAAAAGCCTAAAAATATCAGTGCTGTTTATTGATGGGTTTTTTTTTTAAACAGTGATTTATTCTGTGGCCATCCAGATGGAAGTTATATTTTACTGAAAAATTATAACTTAAAATTAAAATTGCATTCAAAGTTCCAGATAATAGAACCATCACTGCTGTCTACTAAGAGGCATTGTGGGAAATTCTGTCAGATACCAATCGCCCTATGTATGCGTATATGCAAATAGCATACATAAAACGCATACACAGCAAATCAGCTGGAGCTATCTAAATTTTCAAAAGCATTTGTGTTCTTGTTCCCCACTGATGAAGTCTTTTTTTTCCCCCCCTTACATATATTTATTTTGCAGCAACATTAAAGATATCCATTCAATTCTTGAAGTGACAGTTTATGATGAAGATCGGGATCGCAGTGCTGACTTTCTGGGCAAAGTTGCTATACCCTTGCTGTCCGTAAGTTTTATTCACCTGACACACAGCTCTGTGTTGCTTTTGCTCAAGGAAAAAAAAAAAAAAACCCTCAGCTCTATATCTGTCATTTCTCAACCAAGGTCTGTAATAAGAACACTAAAAATTTTAACATACTCAATTCACGGCCATGTTGAATCCCATGATAGTTAATTTTTCCTGACAGACTTGATCCTGGTAATGAACAGGTACTTGTCAGAATTGCCACAGTTGTTTTGGGTTCTCTGTCAGTTTCAGCAGCTGGGGGTCAAAGGTCACCGAGGGAGTGTATTCAGTGGAGACCGCGAGACAGACGGCTGTCATGTCCTTTTCCCGCAGATTCAAAATGGTGAACAGAAAGCCTACGTCTTGAAAAACAAGCAGCTGACAGGGCCAACAAAGGGGGTCATCTATCTTGAAATAGATGTGATTTTTAATGCTGTAAGTCTTAACTTTGGCTTTTTTGTACTGCTAAAGAGTTCAGTTTCATGAAAGCTTTTGTTCCTGATTTGTAGAGAATTTCTGTCATCCCTCATTTTCTCTAAACCTTGATGTATCCTGGAGAATACGCTTCTGCCACTGCCTGGCACACCCACACTTTCTGTTATAGTTGGCTGCCGCTGCGGCTGTGCTGTGGCCGCTGCCTGCCGGCATCAGAAATGGAAGCGCAGGCATGTGCCACTGTATACATTTATATTTTATGGGAACCGCAGCCAGGACTTTGAAACTTTAGCAATGATTGCAAATTGAACTGCGTGAAAAACTTGTAAACATTGTAATATATTCATCCATAACAGACACATATGTTGATGTATAGGTGAAAGCCAGCTTACGAACATTAATACCCAAAGAACAGAAGTACATTGAAGAGGAAAACAGACTCTCTAAACAGGTAAACAGCGAGGAAAGATGAATCCCTCTGGGAAGACCTGATTTTATCTGTAAAACATCTATGTAAATTCAAATAAACTTTGGAGGTGTGGGGCGGGTGGGGAAAGACTATGGAATGTTTGATCACCTACTGATGTGAAATGGCTCTTTCTTCTTTCTTTTTCTCTCTTCCCTTCTTTTCCTTGAAAGATCAAACAAGGACAATACCAAACTAATAAGTTGAATGGGGGTGGTCAGAAAGGAAAGGGGATACTGTAGGCTCTGTGTAGAATGGATATGTATTCATTCGTTAGCAAAAGAATGATCATTTTGAACATAAAATACAATTTGATTGCCATGGAATGTGTAATTGAGAACACCAAAAGCTGAGGTTCAAATATACGTCCAGACCACCCACAGGTATGATGCAGGTGTGTGTAAAGCAAGCCCAGCGTATAGCCCTTCCCTCTAATCCATGAGAGAGGGGGCTCTATCTTTTAAGGGAGACCCTCCTGTTAATTAGATTTTGACTATGATCTTTTAGAAGTGAACTTTTATTGGCATTTTTAGCTCAGGAAATAGAAAATCAAGAACCCTGATTTTCCTATCAGGAAGGAATTTTAGACTTGATATCTTGTAATTAGACTTGTAGCTTTAAATTTGATTTGGTATCAAGTTAAGAAAAGAGCACTAAGTTTCCCCTTTTAAAAGTTGTTTACTTTCAATTAACACAGCGAAAATAAAATATATTTGAGACTCTACAGTTTACAGAACTCATCTGTGTTAAAATATTTAATAATTTTCTGTGCTATTAGAAGACCAAAACTACTTTGTTTTTATTCCAATCACTTCACCAAAAACAGTGGAATCTTTAGTTGTTTAAAGACAGTGCATGAGGTACAAATGAAATATCTATCTGAATGGAAAACAGATTACATTTTTCCACAGTTATATTTAAAAATAGTAAAACTCTTAAAGGTGAGTAGGGGCCAAGAAGGAAACAAATAGGGACACTTTTCACTTTGCCAGAAAGACATTTTAACTGGTTTAAACTGCTGTGCATACGTCCTTCTATATGTACATGCATATGCAGATGTTTTTCATATGAGCCCAGTTAACTTTACATAGCTACTTCTTTAAAATACCAGATTAGCCTTGAAATATACTTGTAAGTAGCAAAATATTAACCTGCAGACATAATTACTCTCATTATTAACATAACTGTATGTAATTTTTTGAATCTGTATCTAATATATGAGCTGTTTGCCTTACAGCTGTAGCCATGCCTTAGTTTTAAATTTTTTAATTATATAAATTCCCATATCCCTCTTAATCTTGTTCCATATCTACAGTTTATTTTTTGTCTCTTTTTTTATTGAGGTGTAATTGATGCCCAATATACTATGTTACACATGTACAGTATAGTGATTCATAATTTTTAAAGATTTGTTCCATTTGTCATTACTATAAAATATTGGCTATATTTCTTGTGTTGTACAATATATTCTTGTAGCATATTTTATATGTAATAGCTTGTCATATGCCTTTTTTAAGAAAATATTTTGTAAAGTACTTGGTTACCATACATTTTTCCCTAAATCCAAAATTAGGGAAAAGTATTGAGAAATGTGGGTAAAATTTATTGTGGGAAGGAGAGAGAGGAAGAGGGAAAAGAGAGAAGAGGAATGAGACTATGATAAGAAGAAAGGGAAATCCTACTGAAATGGTGATAAAATATTCTTTTTTCTATAATAAAGCAATACTTGACAGGTTTTTTTCTCAGCTCCTCAATAAAAACATCCCAAGTTAGCAATTTCACTTTGAAATATCTTGAAATGAAAGCATTTAAAGAATTTTAAAAGCACAGGATTTTGGAATTTTTAAATATATTTAAAGTTCTCAGCATTTTAAGTGTCAAAAAAAATGTTTTTGATCCGTTGGAAATTTTTTATCTTTTGAATGGAGGTAACTCAACTTGCATGATATTACTCTTTATGCAAATATATTTAACTTAGAAATTGCTCTTGTAATTTTGGTATTTCCACCTTCTCCAGATATACCTCTCTCCCTCTAAGTTGTGAGCCAAATTGCTTGGTATATTCTTACAACTTTATTAACTTTCTGAATTCATATTAAGTCACACTAAACTTGAAGAATTTTGTAGCATATCTGATAGATTTTAGTCTTGCAAATTCTAATAATGGCCTTCATCTTCCTTTACAGCTGCTGCTAAGGAACTTTATCAGGACGAAGCGTTGTGTCATGGTGCTCGTAAATGCTGCATACTATGTTAATAGTTGCTTTGACTGGGATTCACCCCCAAGGAGCCTCGCTGCCTTTGTGGTATGATCATACTGTATTGCTTACATTGTTATTCATTAAATTCGGTAATCATAGCTGCATGTTTCTGTGGCTCTAGTTACAGTTATGTCGATGTGGCCATTTTTAACTTCTATTTTGAGATTTGACTGGGCAGATTTGCCGTGGGCAGGAACCTGATGGATGTTCAAGGTCTGAGTCCAAGAATACATCCCCGCTCCCCGCCTCAGATTTCCGGAATACAAGACATCTCAGCCAATGTGCAATTTTCTCTGTGACAGTTAAAAAGTAAAATTTTACATGTTGCATAATCCCAAAGCCCAATAGCAGGGCCAAGAAAAGTCCTTAGTGTTTAAAAAAAAAAAAAATTAAGAATCTTGACCATCCTCATTTTAATTTTGTATTTATCCTGTGGATATCTTTTCAAAATATGAAAATCTTTGGCAGTTGAATGCTAGTTGTAATACTTTAATATGTGAATCACGGTTGGAAGTGGATGAATGCTTTATTATTTCTGAGATTTCCAGTTTTTAAAAAGGTACAAGTGAGAAATTTGATACCAGAGTCCTCTGACAACATTCATCCAGTGGCCTTTTACTTTGGTTATTTAAAAATTGCTGATGAAACCAACTTGCAAAGCTAGAAATTCAGAAGAATTTTTTCCTCTGAGCCTCAGCTGAGATTTTTCTGCTCTCACATTATTTTTGCGTATTCAGGATTTCAGTCTGAAGTTTAAGTGGAGTCGTTCTTTTGAGATCTTTCATTTTATTGTCATACTTGTTAGAATATGAGTACCCTTATGTGTCCTTATATTTGCGGGTTTCGCGGACTATGACTTTATCTTGGGGGCTTACAAGAAGAGCTTTAATTATAGTAACAAGTCAACATTTTAGAATTACCATTCAAATGAGTGTAGGCACATCAGTTCAATACTTTGAGCCCTGTCCTCCTCTCAGGCCTTGTGCGGGAATTTCATTAATGTCTGAGCACAGGGAACAAAGAGTGTGTACGTCCCTTTGTGTTGTGAGTTACCAGAAAGTTAGGCAGCCTGCTTCCCATAGACGTGTTGTTGTCTCCTTAAAGAAAGCGACTGGCATCATCATTAAGTTTCAGAAAAGAAAATCTGCCTCTCTCAATATCCTTTTATTTAGCTCTTTCACATGATAAATACATTGGAGTACTGTTAAGCAAACTTTGTTGTTGTTTTTCAGCATCATAGAGGCACTTTAATGTTAATAAGGGGAAAAAAATGAGGTTGAGTTTATGTGTGTATTTTATGCCATTACGTCCAGATTCTAGGGGGGTGTATAGCAGACACAGTAATATTCTACCGAGAGTGTCATGCTGCCATCTTTGTTTCTCTCCATTGTTTCATAGCTATTTATGACATTTGCAAACAGAGAAACCTGTATATTATATCATTTGTTCAGGAACCTTCATTTTGGATACTTCAGCATTACAGTGTGTGTGTAAGTCTTCACAAACCTCACCTGGCTTCTAGAGGTCTCTCCTGTACAATGAATCCAAGATGGTCGACTTGCCTCACAATTTCCTACTGATTGAAAAATATGTGTATCAGCCAGTGAAATTCTGAGAAACTTAGCTACACAATACTTGAGTAATTTCACTGTACGGGAGTCAAAATTCACTGGGAAAGAAAGGTAGTGATCTCTCTTAAGCTGGTGGTCAGTTTCTAACAGACTCGATCCTGTGAAACAAGCTGAATGCAAGACGTTTTCAGGGAGGAGGGGTGGGGAGGCCATGATAAAGGTAGGAAAAGGGACTCCTGACACCTGCAGAGAAAAAACAAGCCAAAAACTACAATGTGAATACATGTTAACAGGAATTTTGAGAAGAAGCAATATTATTAATGGTTTCATTGAAAAAAAGAAGCATTGAATTTCAGTGTGTTGAATGTCATTAAAACAGCAAATAACAACAACCAGCTTCATTGATCTGGACCTGAACTAGGAGTTCCAGGAGAGTGGGGGCCCTGCCTTTTTCTCCTGGGACTCCAGCATCACCTGCCGAGCATCTAGCCCCTTAGTAGGCTCCCGGTGTAAGTAACTGTCTAAATCAGTAGACCAATCAATGATCCAGTCAGTCTGAAATATTTTTCTTATGTGGAGAAACTTTGTTCAATGATGCCATATAGATAAGAGTTTGCTCTAATAAAGCTAGTGATTAAATGATGATAGGCTTAGCTTAATACCTTTTAGTAATTCTTCCTCGACCTTATATTGAAATTCTAAATTATTTCATAATCCTCCATCCATCATCTCTTTTAACCTCAGATTAAATTCTAATATAAAAACCCTTATATAATGATAACTAATATCTATCACAAATTTATGTGCCAAAACACTTTTCCAGGAGCTACAGCATGAAAGTGCCTTTTGTGCATTAG
Organism: Aepyceros melampus; assembly: GCA_006408695.1. NCBI lineage: Eukaryota > Metazoa > Chordata > Mammalia > Artiodactyla > Bovidae > Aepyceros > Aepyceros melampus. The sequence continues at coordinate 318,058 of SJXQ01012641.1, forward strand.
TAAATTAAATATTCCCAGCAACCTTATTTGAAGTAGATACTGTTATTTTCCTGATTTGCAGAGGAAGAAGCTGAGGCATGGAAAAGTTAAGTACTTTGCCCAAAGCCACACAGATATTATTTCCTTTCCAAAAGAGTTTTTAAAATATGTACCTTGTAATCTTAACATCATAACGATTCAGGAAAAAAGAAAACACCGTGGTAGGATTTTTATTCATCTTCTAGATATTAAATGATGTACTTAAAAATGAAATGTTTCAAAGATCTTATTGCATAACCAGAGCCTTTTTGGCCAGTTTATTGAAAAGAACTGCTTTCCATTAGGAGAGGCTATGAGCAGCACCCCATTGTTACAAACATATTGTTCCCATCATTCCCTGTTGATGGTTCACGGGTCTATTATTATAATATTGGTTCCACTTGGCCCACTTTTTCATAAATGCAGCTGCCTCATGGAGCACATGCGTTTGTACTGTTATGCTGCTTGGTTTTAGGCCCAGATCAGTAAACTTTATAATGTTTAAATGCCTTTTTTTCTATCCTGTTTTCTTTTTCTTTTCTAAGTTAGCATCCAAAAGTAAATGTAAAGTAGTGAAATTTAAACGGAAAAACAGTCATTTTTGTCCTGATGTCAGTTAGAGTAGAGAGCATGAGCAATGCCGGGGAAGAGCTGCCCTGCTCTCTTTTTGTGCTACCTGGTGTTCTGTGGAAGGTTCAAAGCCGGCTGACTCGATGAGAAACAGAAATCAGCCTGGAAGGTGATGGATGAAATATAAGCAAGCATGTGCCTGGGAATGTCCTTGTTGTTGCGTGCCATGAATTAGGTTTTTAAATTTTACTATGAATATTGTATGCTTAAGAGCAAACCCATACGTATGTGATGTGGAAGGCAGGGACGCTTGTCTTTGGGAATCGTCTATTGTAGACGTGTAAATGTCTCATCAATTGGGTTTAATTTTCATCAGGCTCTTGACCAGACGTGTGTTCTTGTGGATGTCAGTGGGTGCAACATGGGGGAAAAAAAAAGAGTGCACATTCTCTTTTTCAATACTGTCATTTCTCACCGTAATGAGCACAAAAATAATTGGACAACTGAGCTATCAGTAAAAGGACATACTTCAGTGTGCGTCAAAGAATTATTTTACAGGACAAACTTTAATCTTTAAATGGGATTGTAGATAATTTGTGGTACCATCTATCCATTTGGAATTGTTTTAGCCTTTTCTGTCGTTATACAGTAAGTGCCGCTGTGTTTAACATTAACATTTGATATTTTACACATTTAATTTCTGTTCTGCTGTGTGGTCCTTAGGAACAGAGCACTAGTGCTACATGAGAGAGACAAAGTATTGATCAGTTAACATTTCAGCTACATTTATGTATGTCGCAAAATTAATGAAAATGCCAGACAAAAATGTCAGAGTGCACAAAAAGGTAGAATTTAAATTTGGTAGTTTAATGAAAAGTTTAAGATGTGCATTATCAAAAATGTCCTCCTGCCTTTAAAGCACGATTCGTAACAGAATAACTAAAGGGAGACACATATTTTACTTAGAGGGACAATGAACATGAATTATGAAGAGATGTCAGCTCCTCAAAGTACCTTGTGTTCCAAAACAGCGTGTTTGAATGCTCAACCATTACTCATAAAATACATGTGTTTCTCTTCCTATCTGCAGAGCTACTGGCTTCACCCCTCCAGGCTGACCAGCCGGACGAGGCAGGCTTCCTACTGAGATTTCCCCCCCTTAAGGTTTTCCTTGGTATCCAGGCATTCCTTTTGTGTCAAAACTGAGAATTCCCTCTAGAGCAATTCATTGAGGCCACTCTGGTTCATTACTTGCTCCTTTCCCGGTCCTTTCCAAATGCCTGGTTTTCCTTTGCTCCCAGATAATTTGAGCTCCACCTTCATTCAATCCCCGTTTTAGTAAAGGATCACACTTGGGACAACAGCGACTCTGAGCAAAGCAGGGCCGTTATGCAGCGAAAGAGAAAAACCAGAGATGATGTATGCAAAGAATGGCATGAGGCAGCTCTCTGTAGCCAAATGATAAAAAATGAAATAAAATAAAATAGAGGAAGCACAAGCGAAGGAGGAACTGAACTTGCAGGGGCGATGTGGCTGGTGTACAAGGATCGGAAGTCAATAGGCTCCCCAGGAAACCATATCGAGCACTTCCTGTGTAGAAAGCCTGCTGCTATTAAACAACATATGGATTTTTCTAAAAGTTATTACAAACAATAAGGACATTTTAAGTGGCCTTCATGTTCAGGGACTGAAAAGGGAGCATCGCTTAAGAAGAAATATTAATGTGAAAACAAAGACATGTCCAGTCTCCCGTAGTTCAGATTCAAGTCTTAGCCTTCACTGAGCAATAGAGAGGGATTGTACTGGCTGTATGGGAGGTAACTTTGAATTTCAACAAATTTCTAGTTTCAATAATTTAAGAGGCATCAATAATACCACACCAACAAAATTATGCTTCAGGTCTGTAGCAATTTTCAAATGACTTTTATAGACACTTTTGTTGTTGCTACTATTTTTTTTTTTTTTTAGTGCTAGCAGAAAAATTGGAAATGTTCCAGACATAATTTTTGTTTTCTCCCCAAAATAGCAAAACAGAAGGACCCCTGAAAACCATAGAAATAAGTACTAAAGTAAAATGATCTGTAACTGATGGTCCTATCCATATATTCTTGAATTTTCCTAGAATTATGTGAATCTAAACTTCCAAGACCTTTTGCCAACCCTTCTTTATGTATGCTTTTCTCTGATGTAAGTACTTACCAAGTTTATAAACAATACTTCTGATTTAATTTATATAAATTTTAAAGGTGCATTAAGCATTTCCTTCATCAATATGTGAGAAAGAGAAAGCCTATACAGAATTTCATTGCTTTCGAAGACTATATACCTCCAAAGTTGCCTAAAATTCCTATTACAAATCAGAGACCATTGACACTTAGAAACTTCTAGTACTATGCTTTTCAGTGAGTAGATTGTGTGCCCAATTCATATGAACATGCTGGCACTTTAAGTTGGTGTTCAAAGTATACATTTTCCCAAAATTTAGCTAGATTCCATGGAAGGAAATTGTTTTCAAGCATTAGCCAATGAAAAAAATAGGTTTTTTTAAAGTGATGCCTTTCACAAAGCATTGCATGTAAATTCTAGTAACTCCCCCCACCAAAGACCAGATTTTTGAAGTGAGTTGAATTTTAGGACTGATCACAATTAGCTAAAATCAAGTATTAATAGGACAAAGCATTTTAACTAGATTTCTGTAATCCTCGAGGATGCTGCTCTAGTTCACTTTGTAGGTCTATTTAAATGTATAATTCTTTTGTTTCATTTTGAGGCTGTTACATATACCAATGTAGCACTTCCTCAAATCAGCACTTAACTTTCTTTAAACAGTGCCAATGCCCCTTTTTTGTTTATTTTAATAGGTATCAGTAAAAGAGCCTCCTGCTCTTTGGAGGTATAATCACATAAGATGTAGAATCTACTACAGTTCAAAAAGCTAATTCCTCTTAGGTTTTATTTTATATTTACAAGAGGAATTTAATTCTTAAAACACATCGCAAACCTTTTCTATCATTTCTACTTTCCTTCCTTTGTTCTCTAAAGCAGGAAGTTGTCAGATGTTATCATCTGGGGACATTCTGTGGATGACTTGAAGAAAATGAAATTGTTTCACTTTTTTTCCAAGTACAGTGCAGTTACGCTGTATTATAATCAAGCGTAAAGCTCAAGTATCACCAGCATAACAATAATACCATATTGAATCTAGGAATTAGCCTCCTCGTGAATCTTACTAGTATGTGCAATGAAAGTTGGGATGACACTGATGCTTCTTTGTGATCTCACTGGCTATAGGGCTGCTGACTCATTTCACCTCAGGCAGCCTTCTTACATTACATATCTTGTAGTTGCAGCCTCAGACTCTTTATGTGATCCTTAAAAAATATGTTGCATGGTCCAGATTTTATGATTAAGTTGACTAAGCATTAAAAATGACAAAATAATGAAATCAGAGATGTTTCACTGTCCTCAGATTCCTAAACCAATGTTCTTGTTCTCCGAAGAATTTTCCACCCTCCAGCTTCAATTTAAATTGTTGGGGACACACATTCTAAGCAACATAGCAAGGCATAGTCCTTTCCAAAATAATATTCTGTCAAATGTTTTGCAAAAGAGAACGTGTAAATGAATAATTATGATATTTATTTTAGTAAAATTTCACAAACTAAGAATGATAGCTCTTCTGAAAGATTGTACATTGCAACAGAAATGCAGTCATTACCATACTTTAGACAGTGACTTAATTCTCCAAATGTTTTCATGCCCTTTTGTATGGGGTAAATATTAAGAAGTAGGAGTAGAATGCTTTCTATTGTCTGATTTTTCTATTTTGACCAATTATGAAGATATAGCTTAGAATTATGGTATATTCGAGTTAATTTAACAAGTCAGAAGCTAACCTGAAATGCTGTTAAGAGAGATTTTCAGTGCCCCTTTCCTTGCCACCATTTTACCGTGTTTTAACATTACAGGTAGAATGAATAGAGACGTAGGAATCGCTCTTGCCATAATAGGTCCGTGAGTTACGACCCTGCGCTGCACCCTCTATTTTGCTCTGACACCCAGCACGTGGTAACATTAGAGACCAGCAACCCTGAAGATGAAAGAGGGACCGTTTCTCGCATTTGTACCAGTCATCAGCCCCTGGCTCAAAGAGAAGTAGTGACAAATTCAGAGAGGAGCTCACAAGGAAAGACGGAAATCGCATCAAAGTGTAAACAGATATTTCGATAAAAATGAAAGGCAACCCTGATTTTAAGGATGGGGAAAAGGATTTTACAGACAAAACTTGGCTTTTCTTTTGTTTTAAATCAGCATTTCTCAACAGTTTTTCATATTCACTCCCCTAAGGAGAAGCTTTTCATTTAATTTAATGAGAGAAATGAAATACTAAGGAATGAGATTTTCTCAGGGAGTCTTGAGCTTTGGGGGCCACAAATCACTATGATATGCAAGATTCTCTGTGCTGTCCCCTAAGAACCAATTTTTGCCCCCTTGGGTGCCATCTCAACCCCGTTGAGAATGTATGCTCTCGAGGAGGTTTAATGTGAGTTTAACTATGTTTACGTTCATGCTCTTGGTGGTAAAGTCTAGTTTAGAATTTCTGTAGTTTGCATACAATGCAAATGATTCCCATAGATAATCAGACTGAGGAAAGATAATTTGTGATGTTTATACAAAATTATTGACTATATTGGAGTCCAGTGAAAGGAGAGGTTTTGTCTGGCTTCATAGAGACTGAAGAATTAAATTTTCTCCCTATGAAAACACATGTGAGAGCTTTCTCCTCTACATCAGTTCCAAGGGTGCATTGTGTGCTTCCCTGAAAAGGAGAAGTGAGGTCAACATTAATTCTGGGCTAAGTAATATCTCCATCATTATGAGGGTTAGATGGGTTTTGTCCATACACTGTACTATATTTATGACTAATAGATAATCTTTATATTCCTAAATGGATATCATTATGTCAGAGATACAAAAAAATACTTCATTAGACTTGATTACCTATTAGATCTTCATGGGAAGGGAAGGCAAAGTGGTTGTGGAATAGAAAAGTCATTTTAAACAGTGAGGATACACGTTCTACTGGCTATTCTGCATGGCTGATTACTCAGTTCCTCACAGGAATCAAACAACTTTTACTGTTGTAATTTGTCAATAATAAGTAAACATATGATGTTTTATATCCCACTTAGCTATATAAAAATAATTCTACTGCATTTTCCATAGTTAGCAATCTCTAGAGTTTCTGCCAAGCCGACTTCAAGCAATGCTTACGTGTTTGATACAAGAATATATCATCCAGTTTTGTTATAAAATGTTGGTGAATTAAGTACTGTTTTCCTTAGTCAATCAGAGAAATCCTTTGGATTTAATTTAAAATAAGAGATTGCTAAAGTTGCAAGTAGCCCATGAGTTACCTACAAATTATTATGCCAAGGTTGCGTAAAAGAGGTATTATTATATATTTTGAAGTGATATGAGTGAAGGAGAAAAATAAAATATAAATGTGGAAGTTCAGAAAGCTGAGGTCACTTTCCCTAGTTAGGGAGAAATGTTGAAAACTTATCTGGATTTGTTTAAATTATTGTATATAGATCTTGGTTCTTCCATTGCATGAGACATGCCCCAACCAGGAGGCTGGTATTTTTAGGAGAGACCTTTAACCTAGGTTCTGTTGGTCTAGATGTACACTATTTCCTTCATTTTTTCAATTCTCAGAATATGAGCCTCCTACCACAGTCTTATTTCTAAGTCCTAAATCTTGGTTGATGTGTAATTAAAACTTTTTATTTTTTCATATAGACTCAAAAACCTCCAGGCAAGATGTATCTATTTGTAAGACGGTTGCTTTGACCCTGGGACACATTGCCCTATAGTGGTAGTTTGGGGGCCACACATCCTTGTGATGTCTAATGTCATAAGTAATGATTTAAATCCATAGATCACATCACAGAACCATTCACAGAGCCTGTCAGTCATAGAGTACTAGCTGTAGAATGGAAATGTCGTATGTAGGAAGGAGATTAGAGTGCAGTCACGGCTTGGTGTTGAAAATGCCAAGAACCACACCCACCCCAATCCTAGCTTCAAACAGACCATCTTCTTCATGGCCAAGGTAAGGGACCCACAGAAGTGGAGACTGTATAGGCTTTTAAGTGTGCCAGTAAAGTCATGGAGTGTTATGGTTAGAAGGGAGCTTAGAGATAATTTTATGGTGGAGGAAATTAAAGTGTTATAAGGGAAAGCGACTTACTGAGGCATTTACTCTCCTTCTCCCCCAGTTGTTGGTAATGAATGTTTCAGAGACAGTAGCATTGAGAAGAGAGAGAGGAAGAGAATGAGAAAGAGAGAATCTTTATCATGAAGTTTATAAGTTGTTGTCCTTAATTAAGGAAAACCAAGTGTGAGACATTGTTCTGTAGAGTTCTAAGAGTGTAAAATTAGGCTCCAAATTCTTGGTATGTCTTATTAAGAAATGTGTTGACCTGAAAGGGCTGGAATTGTCTACTCAAAATAGTAAATCTTTTCTTGCTTTGCTTAGTATTATTCCTGCAGTTCATGTAATAAGTGCATAATTAGTCTTTTGATGTACTAGTTGTGATCACATCACATTACAGCTCCCCCAAACCCTGCAGAGATGTGTGTATAGTAATAGAGAACACAAAAAGTTCACTGTGTATTTGAGGGAGGTACATTTTAGACAAGCAAAGAAATGCCATTTGGCCTCTAAGTAGTATAAATTACTCATTCCTAAAAGAAAATGTAGACTCTTTAAGACTATATTTCCCAGATTTTAAACATCTACTATATCGTGAGTTGCTTAAACAGTTTAAACCATCTATATTGATCCGTATTATTTAATGGTAGGAGAGCAACCTGTCCATGCTTGAATTTCCATTAGACTAAATAAATGCCAGGAAAAGTATACGTATTTTGAATTACCTAGGAAAACTGGTGATTCAATTTCATTGGTTTGCTCCAATCCTAAATTTCCTTTAAAATTACATAGATCAAAATTCTTCTAGCATATAATTAAGCAATAAAATGAAATATTATATTCCTTTACAAAGTGTTGGAAGTACTGAATTAATAATAATCTGGGCATATTTTGAGATACTATTATTAATAGAACTTGTAGGGTGTTGTCCACTTGTTATATAAATTATGTGAGGTATAGTTTGCTATAAACTTGGTCCACCAATTTATTGCTATTGGAGTTACTCAAGTGAAGAATGCTAAATTAAATCATCTATATGAAATGCTTTGAAGTTCTTAAGTATGAGGGCTCTTGGATCATTTCGGCTTGCATAACATATAGGACCTCAACAATACAGGGTTTTGTTCCTGAGAGCTATGTAATCTTCAAAATTTGTATCAGTCATTAAAAAATGATTTAACTTAAAATCATTATTTGAACATATCCTATACTGGACCTAAGAAAGGAAGATACATCGCAAGGAAAAATTTCTCATGGGTGTTTGCTAAAAATGCACGGCTCTTCCTCCAAAAGTATGTGGGAAGCATAATAATACCCGGGTTCAATTTCTAATAGACTAGAATGTTTAACCTAAGTTTAAGGAACTAGGAAAAAACTAGATCATAAAATGAAAAATGCCATTTTTTCAGTATTTTTAATCCGTCACTAGAACCAGTGACAGGAGATAAATTCAGGCTGTTCTGCTTGAGATGCATTTCAGTTCCATTAACAGATCTTCCTCGTTTTCATGCACACTCAATAAAGCTGTGTTGAATGACTGACTCAGATGACTTTAGCGGCAAAACTGGAAGTTAAAGCTGTAATATTGTAACAGAAACCCCCAACAGTAGTATCAGATGAAGCTAAGAATAAATGTAGTATATCAGGCTTCATAAAAGGGGAATGTGGGATACATTTATGCCCTCCTCTATCTACTGTGAGATTCATACATAAGATTCACACTCATTATTCTCGTCATCTTAATGAGATCAGTGTGGGAACATTTCTCTCCTCTCCCTTTTGACTGTCAGAAATGGGGCACTCCATTTTTCCTCCTTCCTCTCTGCACTTTTAAGGGACTAGTTATATTTTCTTGGAAGGCTAGAAATGTTAACTGGTTACAGCAGGCAGCCCCAGAGTATCACGCAGAAAGGCTGAAGGACTCTAGGTAGAGACCACAGAGCTGATCTCTCTCACTTTTGTTTCTATTCTTTTTTTCTCCTACATGCACTTTCCTTGCTTTCAGATTTTTAGCCTCTACCCTATTCCCCAGAGCAGGGGTGAGGGGGAGGGGGTCCCTTGGAAAAGAAGGGAAAAGATCCTTTCTCCACGTGGAGGAAAATAGGGTACCTGAGTATTATCTCGATTTGCGACCCTCCTTCTCATTGAATCTATTGCCCTGATTAATTTTGCAGTCTTCCTAAAGCAACTCTGAACATAATCGGTTCACGTGTCCCAGCTAGACGTATGTCCAGCCTTGAACTAAAAAAGAATGGGCAAGGCACCAACTTCTAATGCATCTTGTCCTCAAATAAATTTTCAGATCTGTCAAGAAACATTCACTTTTTATAATTAAAGTTGCTAGGAGAGATTTTTACCATGTTTTTAGACCATGGGTTCCCTTCATCCTTAAGGACAAGAAAACAGGAACTTACAAAAATGTGATTCAAGCTGTCTAGGCTATTGATTATTAATTTATATTATAACCACACTGGTTTGGGTACTGCTTTCCTTGAGAGGAACTCGGATTCCCTTTAACATGATTGAAGAATTTTAAAGTAGGCATTTTTAATATTTGCAGCCCTCTTAATTATAACTTGTTTAATGTACCACTGTTAGCACAGGGATTATGAGTTAATAAAAATGTCATAGTATTAGTGAATAAAACACTATGTAATTTTCCCCAGGTAATAATTAACAGCAAAGGCTATATTAACAATAGTCTTAGAGAACAGTCCCTAAATGTGTTTGATTCTCATCTTAAATTTTAAGAAGTAATTTTATACTGAAATTCAGTAATAAAATATTGGAGGGATTTAGTTAAGCTAGTTACCCTAAACTTCTTAGGTGCACAGATCTTTTCAAGTGATTTGCATTATATTGCTATGTTTAACATCATCCTATTTTAAAGTGAATCTGAAAGTTTGAAATGTTAGCTTAATGTTCACCAGAGCAACCTTATTGAGATTCATAAAGAGTTTATTTACCTCATCACAATATTTGTTAAAACAGTAGAAAAAGTAAAATTAATAAGCCATGAGGTCATTATTACATAATGTTTTTGCTCACATAGATAAATGGGTTTCTTTTTCTCTCTTTCTTTTTAAATAACGTCTCTCTGGCTTTGTTCCGTGGTTGCAGCAGACTGTTAGTATGTATCTTTATACCATCAGAATGAGTGAGATATATCTGTGTAAATTATTGATTCACTTGAGCCTACCTCTGTAATTCAGGGCTGAAAACTCTGGCAGCTTATCTAGTAGAATGATATAACTAGGAAACCGAAGTTACCTACCACAGCAACAATTGCCAGTTGGAGGGTCAAATGCCCTTTTACCTTTATACCTGAACACCTGCAAATTGAGCTGTATCCCATTCAGATTTTAAGAACAGGCCCATTGTCACAGGAAGTAGAGTTTGTTTCTTGGAGAAAATTATGCCAGTTCTAGTTCTGAATGAAAGACGAGGCTTTTATTACTCAAGGGATATTAGGGCTGACTGCTTTTTTGAGAAAACAAATTTGCTGTAACTTTATCTGTAATTTAGTCCTGAATGGGTGCAAATAGACTGCACATTGTATGGTGCAGAAGGAAGAAAATAGGGGTTTGTTAAAGCCATACAAGGACTATGTAACCACTATATTTCCTACAATTGCCAGTTGGAGGGTCAAATGCCCTTTTACCTTTATACCTGAACACCTGCAAATTGAGCTGTATCCCATTCAGATTTTAAGAACAGGCCCATTGTCACAGGAAGTAGAGTTTGTTTCTTGGAGAAAATTATGCCAGTTCTAGTTCTGAATGAAAGACGAGGCTTTTATTACTCAAGGGATATTAGGGCTGACTGCTTTTTTGAGAAAACAAATTTGCTGTAACTTTATCTGTAATTTAGTCCTGAATGGGTGCAAATAGACTGCACATTGTATGGTGCAGAAGGAAGAAAATAGGGGTTTGTTAAAGCCATACAAGGACTATGTAACCACTATATTTCCGAGGGAAGTCTTATCGGAGTTGCAGGTTATAAAGGGGGAATATTTTGGTTACAGCCTTAGCATCAACACCTGTTTTGAATTTTAGTTTAGAATGACACTGGAAAAGAAAGTTTTTGTCTAAAATTATGGATGATGAAGTTGCCCTTTCCTGAAAGTTACTGTACAGGTGACTTTGACTTTGAGACTGGCCTCTCACCCCCTAGAAACTTCAGAAATCATTATAATCACTCCTGACTGAGGTTGAACGCTAGACTCAGACCTAGGTGGAATGTGTTGACTTTTCACTTTTATAAGCAGATTAGATTTATAGCATAGAAAATAAATGTTTTAAAATAAAATTAAAAAACAAATAGCATGTAATAGTCTTCACATAAGAGGCTGATTTAAGCTTTGTCAACACTGAGAACAAGATGGATATTTTGAGTAAGGGACAAGACAAAACACAGCTGGGCCGGTGAACCTCCAGGTCCGACAAGTGTGCGGACTAATGGAAGATGCGTGATTTAGAATATCTCACCCCTCAGGCTGGTCACCCACACCTTAGTCAGCAAGCTCAGTAGTTGTCATAGAAACTCTCCTTTTGACAGTGTTAGCGTTGATCACTATCATGGAACCAGACTAGGTAATCAAGCATCTTAGCCATATACTTGTTCTGAGCTCCAACCTAGTCAATTAGCACATTTTCTATTAAAAACTTAGTTGTAATAGGTCTTCATTAGCTAGCAGTTGCCATAATTGAACAGTTACTCAATTATGTCCATCCCCCAACCTCATTTTCCCTTCTTTTTTGTGTCCAACTAAGAGTACATCCAACAGCATTCATGATTCCCCACCTTAGGCAACATTCATGACCCCCACCTCAAACAAACTATTAGAACGGTAAGCCAGGGTTTAATACTTTATTTTTCTTATTTTTCTATGTTTTGGCATATATAACTAGGCCCTTGAGTTCTCCTTTTTTCTGTGTATTTCAGAATTTCCCAGTGTTTTTCACTGAGTAAGGAAGGGAGAAGTCTACTGGAAAGGCCCACTGTACGATAATGTCTCTAGGATGTGACGACCTTTTTACCCTAAATCCACCCCTTCTTTCACCATTTTCCATTCCCCCCATCAGATACCCATCTGGGCGCATCATTATCCTGACATCACTCCCCATTATCTGCCTTATGGTCCCTGCTGCCGTCTGCCTTGTCTGGCATTATCATGTCCCTGAAACTCACCGTGTTGTGTATCATCTGATGATCAAGTCTATTGTCTAGGAGAGGGAATGGGTCACCCCCAGATAACATATGTGCATTTTATCACTGGCCTTATGGGAAGTATTTCTGGTGTGCTTAGACATCCAAGCCCTTACTTACATGCAGATGTAAAATGTTGTAACTGGATTATCAGAGAGCAGGGAGGGAATTCGAGTGGCCCTTGGATAACACCATACAGGACATTTCTGGCCCCAGCAACTCACACAGATGCTCTTCTTGGTTGGAAAGAATTGTACCTCTTCCATCATAAAATTATGAACGTGAAAAGAATCAATCATAAAGGTTTTCTAAGCTTGGGAGCCTCATTGTGCTTTACTCCGTGTAATACAAAATACGAAAAAGCAGAAATGTAACAAACAACACTTCACTTAAGAAACATAGAGTTTAAATGTCCCTGCATAATGAAACATCATAGCTGCAGATGTTCAGCCAGTGGAAAGGCACATGAAAAGGATAGACTCAAAGTCTACTGGACTTCTGCTTCTGTCCATTTTCTGGAATACAGAAGTGTTCTTTCTAATGCATCCATCCTTCCTGACCAGGTCTTTGCAATTTAGACTTGTATGCTGGACTCAATGTAAGATGGTAAATTGTTTCAAGGATGACAGATTACACATCTGGTTTCTTCTCCCCACAACCCCCACGTTCACCTTTATAACAATTTTTTTTCAAAAAGTAATGTGGTTTAAAAATCATTTTAAGTTGCCCAACATAAATGATAAAATCAAATATTGGATTCACAAACAATAGCCTTTATTGGTTTGTGACAAGTGATCCATCTTTTTGCATTAGTGCAGCTTTCTGAACCAGATTATTTTTCATAATTGATAATTTGTGAGTCATATATTTGTTATCTGTTCTTTTATGGCTTTGAAAATAGTGAACGATGCCAAAGATCACTGTGCTTTTATAAAGAAAATTATTTTAGTGTAGTTTATTGGCTGGCATTTTCGAAAGTATGTTACCAATAAGTTTTGCAGAGAATGTAACAAAGATAAAAGTAACATTCCTTGCTAGAAAGAGGCCTGATAGATCTAGAATTCACATTGATAATGTGAATTTAGTTTTAGAATTTATTCATGTTTAGCATGAGAATAATGAATATACATAAATAAGAAAAAATGTCAAAATATTTGAGAGAAAATATTTTGTTGCATATATAAGCAATTTTCCCAATACAAAATCCACATTAAAACAATACACAAACACTGTTAAAAAAAAAAAGCTACCTTGCTATGTGCATTGCAATTATAACAGAATAATGATACTTCTTCTTGTGATCAATAATTTCAGTTGGTTTTGATAGATAGCCTTAGGAAGTGTCCACCATAATACAATATTTATTATTCAGCCTTATATTTTTGTTCCTAAAACCTTCATAAGCGCAATGGAAAATTCTTATCCAGTATTATAGTTAATAAATATGGTAGAATTAGAGTTCTACATATGAATTTATTTGCCCCAGGTAAATAATAATACAGCCTTTGAAATCCATCTTGCCTAACAGGGCAATATTAAAAACTTTTTCTTACCCTTAATTAATAATTCTCTCACACAACCTGAACATATTCACTAATTCTATTCACAATTATACTGACTGACAAAGTATAAATCAGTTGGAAAAGTAACAACCCAATTTACTGAGGACTAATATTGTTAGCTGAATTAAATTTTAATTTCACAGAAAACTTGTTATGAATCTGCTTTTAGAAATTACATGGTTCGTCTTCAATCTTTACTAAAATTTCTCCTGAACAATTTGATTATAGAAAACTATTTCTAATAAAAAGACTATATACTTAATTAAAATAAAATTGAGATCATTTCATCATTACATAATTATATTATGATTATATACAATTAAATACCATATATAAGACATTTACTCTTCAGGAGACACTAATAGTGGGGAAAAAAAACACCTGTAGGTTAATGTCCTCATCACTTCCACCTTTAAAGTTATAGGTTCTATTAACACATTTATTACATCATCTAATTGCTTAAAATTCATACTTTAGTTGGGAGGAGATGCTGACCGATATACAGTTGGCTATAAATCAGAATAAACTAGCATACTCATTACTAGTACAATGCCTTTTCTTAGGTGATTTTGTTATATCTGAACTCATTAATAGAATTTCAACTAAGATGATCACTTCTAAATATGCCAAAGATATATTATAATTAAAATTTTATTATTTAATACCAAAATCCAATTATGAAGAATAGTCTTCCTTCCTCAACCTGCATATTCTCTAAACTGTGTTTTTTAAAATTGAGGATGTGTGGAACATCTTTATCAGATGGCCAAGCAGAATGTTTGAACTGTATAAATAGCAGTGTTAAAAATGATAGCTTTTCCTTTATGCATCTCTTAGAAAATGTTGACAGTGTTATCTAGCGTCTGTAACAGTATGAGGAAGAATTTGCTCTACCTTTTCAGATGTTTCGTTGGCCTCGTTTATGGCGTGTGCGGTGATAGTGGGGTATGTTTATTTGTACATATGGTGTGACAGATTGTTGATGTGTTTTAACCATAATATATTATTCAGTTTTGAAACCTACTCTCTTTAGAGTTGGAATTTCTCTATGGTTGCAGGGAAAATGCATTTCTAATAACTTGTCTTACAGTTTTGAAGATCTGCATTTTTTTTCTGACTATCCCTTTTATATTTTCTTTTTTTTCCTTTTATATTTTCTAATTGGATGATAATTGCTTTACAATGTTTAGTTGGTTTCTATCATACAACAATGCAAAGCAGTCATAACTATATATATATTCCCTCCCTCTTGAGCCTCCCTCACCCATCCCACTGGATCTGCATTTTAAACATCACTGTCCATATTTCAGAAGATGTGACTTGCTATATAAATTACTGAAATTCAGTATTAATTTGATATTTTTCCAGTGAAAAATCAGATTTTTGTTATTGTTATTCCATCTGAGCTTTAGTATAAACCAAAGTATTTGATATTTTCTTAAAGGAGAAATGCAGTTGAAATATATATGACCTTTAAATCACTCTAAATATTTAAAGTAGATAGTTTTGACCAATGGATTTTGAAAGCTATATAAAGTCTAGGGGAAAGTATTGGATTGTTCACAAGTTTGTTTGGGTTTTCCATAACATCTTACATCAATGATATAAACTGTCCCTTCTCCTCATGAGATATGTTCAAATCATGGAAACTAATTCCAAATTTTGTGATTGATCACTCTACCCAAAACAATTAAATTTATCAATATAGATTCCCTGTGGAATTCTGTAGAATGTAGAGCTTCAGTATACATTCAGAGGTATTAGAATATATTATTGATACATAACTTTTTCCCAGCAGAAAAGTAATTTACATTTTTCAGAAGATAAAGAAACCTCTAGAAGAAAAAAAGGAGGAAGTAATAGGGAACTTTAAAACTGGAGTATAGTTTTAGATCAGAACTATCCATACATATCCCAGGGTGTGTTATGAAATCAGTGCATTCTTCTGGGGTTATCTACTTGTCAGTAAACGCCTTATAAAACATTGTTCCCCCACTACGCCAATTGTCTTGTATGTCATTCTGCAGTTTGGCCTGTAGAGGGCAATCTTGTACCACTAAAGCTCTCCATTACCATTTATTTAGGCTGGAGAAGCTTACAGCCTTACAGATCTGTTCAATGTAAGCAGAGTTATTTGCATAAATTCCAGACTTTGATGATGGTCTGTGGCCTGCAGATTATTTATGCAGTTGTTTGGCCTTGAAGTTCACAAAAATACTCAGAGGTGACTTTACTTTGTATTGTGACCCCATGTAGGTGGGAGCCAGCCGAATGGTTGGGTGGATAACCTCAAAGTGTGAGGCCTCTTGTCTGAAACATAATGCTTTGTTTCTCATACAGCCCTTCATATAAAAAAGAAATCCGCCCATCATCTAAAATATAGAATAATATTTTATCACCTATGTAGCAAAGATGACAAAAAAAAAAGTTCTGAAGTCTCACATGCAATGAGGCAATTGGTGTTACCCTCTGGAAACTTTGTCAGTTTAGACCTGTTTAATCTTATTTCAATTAAGAATAGTTAAAAGCCAGAAGGGCTGGCACTATTCTTGTGGCTTTTTATTTTTACATAAATACTACCAAGTGCTGCTATGTGCATATTTTTTAAATGTGAAGTATCAGTTCCTTCCTTTTTTTCTCAGCTGTGTTTTGGAATAATTGACAGCAGTGTATTAATTCAAACAGTTGCAGAGCATGTGTTCCATACCACAATGTACCTTTACTTCTAATTCATGGGTTGAAAACAGTACATGATGCTTTTAGAAGTATAACTTTTTATTTATTTCAGGAAAAATGATTTTCTCCACTAATAGATATATGTGCCCAATTCTGAACTGCTTTCATTCCTTTGTTGCTTCCAACCTCACACTGACTGAGCACCCACTAAGTGTCCAGGCTCTATTCCACACTGGGATTCCAAACTGGTTAGGACCTGACTGTGAAAACATTTATGTTTTGTTAAAATCATATTTGAGAAGAACGGATTGCAATTACACTAAGATCTTATTAATATAGTTTAAATTTAGGGAATTTTGACATGTCACACCTGTGAATGTTTAATTCCATGATTTTTTGTGGAGTTAACAAAAATTTATAAACCCTCATTTCTATGTATATTCCTTTGCTATCAAGGAACTCTGGGTTTTAGAGAATGGAACTTGGTTTATCTCAGCGATGGCTCAGTCCGTAAAGAATCTGCCTGCAGTGCAGGAGACAGGGCTTCAGTCCCTGGGTTGAGAAGGTCATCTGGAAGAGGGCATGACAACCCACTGCAGTTCTTACCTGGAGAATCTCTTGGACAGAGGAGGCTGGTGAGCTCCTATGTCCCTGGCGTCACATAGAGTCAGATACAACTGAACAACTAACACTTTAACGTTTTTTGAAAAATTATTTCTGAATGATTATATTTCTTAATATGGAAAATTATGCTTAGGTAAGAGAGAAACCAACCTTTGATTATCACATGTTTCACATATATCAGCATATTTCAAAATCCGAGGTTGTAAGTTTCAGCTGTTGACCAAATTGGCAATACAGTGCATCTTATTTTGCAAAAACTGCTCCATAGTCCTAGAAACTGTATGTCATCAATTACCACCTTTGTTCATAAAACTTCGACCAAGGTTTGAAATTAATCCAGTTATAAGAAACGTTTGGCTGCAATTGCCTTTTGGACCCGGCATACCTCCTTTCTGTAATACTTGCAGAGGTTACTGAGTGTGGTTTCAGGAACAAGGAGAGTGTATTGTTTGTGAGGAGTAGCCTTTGATTCCTGGATCTGTGGTTATTAGAGCTGCATCTGGTTCACAACAGATATTCACATCTTGAGTGGTTAAATAGAGAAGTTGCTTTTCTCACAGGGTAACCTCACAGCTGGGTGCGGGCAGACAAGCTCAGAAAGAAGTCACTTGAGTAACTAAGA
Organism: Aepyceros melampus; assembly: GCA_006408695.1. Lineage (NCBI taxonomy): Eukaryota > Metazoa > Chordata > Mammalia > Artiodactyla > Bovidae > Aepyceros > Aepyceros melampus. The sequence goes on from SJXQ01012641.1 coordinate 335,555, forward strand.
AGTTTTGAACAGACTGGTGAAACTGGGGCAAGAAAACTGACTTTAATGTGATAGGGAGGCTTCTTCATTTCTTAACACTACACATTTTATTTTGAATCCTTTATTTTTCTAAGACTTTTTGATTACAAGATGGGGTTAGCAGATGTAAACTATTACATAGAGGATAGATAAACCACAAGGTCCTACTCCACAGCACAGTTAGCTATCTTTAATATCCTGCAATCAGCCTAATGCAAAAGAGTGTTAAAGATTATATATATATATATACACACACACACAAATGAGTTACTTTGCTGTATACCAGAAACTAACTTTATAAATCAACTATACTTCAATAAAAAAATACATTTGAAAAAAGATACAATGATGGATTCCTTTATTAAGTGTAGTTGATTTGCACGTTGGTTTTAACCAGATTCAAATACAGTATTAAATCATTATTTTCTAGTATGCGCTTTTTAACTCTGGAAATGTTCTGTTACCTACAAAAGCAGATCATGTGACAGCCGTTTTCTCCACCTGCTGACTACTCCCAAATCAAAGCTTAGGCTAGGATACCAAATAGATAAAGGACCTGCAGTTTCAAGGGATCAGTTCTTTCTGAGCTAAATAAGGCTGAAGATTCAGATGAAAATAGAAGAGTCAAAAAAAAAAAAAAAAACAGGTGCTTGAACAGGTGGGTTTGTGATCTTTTGCCATTACACTGGTTCTCATAGTCTTAGAATAATCACAGCAAGCAACAGAGCTCCCTCTGTTACAGAGGAATCTGGGGCATCCTCACACCAGAGCTTGACCCTAAGAGGTGATGAACTTGACTTGGTGGAAAGGACATTTTCCTCTCTCTAATTTACCCACCTCAATATATATACAAATACACATATTCCTTCCTCTTAATACACCAATAAAGATTTTTTTTTACACTCAAGTTTCTTTCCCATGCGTGGGAGAAGACACAAAGCAAAGATTCCATCTTTGTTCTTTGTCAAACCCCAGAGATCCAGTTTCCAGAGGAATTAAATGGATACACATCTCAGAACTAAGGGGAACACATTAGGGATTTTGATCTTTTTTTTTTCTTTTTAGGGAAAAAGCAACAAATTACATACAAAGAAATTTTGACCTTTTAGTTCTTCATTTTCTCAGGAGATACGAAAATACCCTTAGAACAGAAACAGAAGATAGAAAAAGAGTCAGAGTAACGTATACACAATACTATATTTAAAATAGATAACCAATAAGGACCACAGGGAACTATCCCCAATATTTTTTAAAAACTCATATGGGGAAAGAATCTTATGTATATATGAGTGTTTGTTTGTGTCTGTGAGCAGATATATAGAGATATGGATATATGCACATGTGCTCACTCAGTCGTGTTGAACTCTTTGAAACCTCAAGGACTATAGCCCGCTAGGTTCCTCTGTCCATGGAAATTTCCAGGAAAGAATACTGGAATGGGATGCCATTATATGTAGATATTAGTTTATAACTGAATCACTTTGCTGTATACCTGAAGCTCATACAACATTGTAAATCAGCTATATTTCAATTTAAAAAAAGGAAAAAGGCTCACAGCTGGCACCACATAGAGAAAAACAACTTTGGTTCCTTTTTAATTGTTAAGAATGAATGGCTTCCATTGTTGAGAAATGAATAATTATTATATTTATTAACCTAAGAGTCAACTCTGAATACAAGCTTGAATTAGTTCTTAGAACATTGCTTCTCAGCCTCTGATCTACACACACATCACTCGGGATCTGATTAAAAATCAGGTGGCAAACCTCAGCAGGCCAAGGGCAGAGTTCTTGAGTGATCCTGATCCGGAAGCACAGTTTTACATGAGGTGCGAACTTAGATACCAGAATTATCAGTGATCTAGCATTTAGGCTTTCAAATTTTAGCATGTTTCAGAATCATCTGGGGAGATCTTAAAAACACAGCAGTCTGGACCCTGATCCTGGGGTTTCTGATGTAGAAGGGTGGAGCTGAGGTTCAAAGGTTTGCATTTTTAACAAGTTTGCAAATGATGATACTGGTCCAGGGACCACACCTTGAGAACCACTGGTCTGCTGTAGTCCACTCTACTAGCCGTTCATGATGTGGAATACACACACACACACACACACACACACACCCCTCCACCCACCCCTTCTGCCCTTAAATGATTCTGATTTAACTGGTCTTGGATAGGGGCCAGGTATGATGAGTAAAATCCAGCTATTCTCAGGTTACTCTAACATTAAGTCAGAATAGAAAACCCAGCTGGGTTCCTTCCATGGAAGGATATATAATAAACTAGAAAAGGAAGAATTAAATCAAAAGAAGAAAAGAGACATAATTTCAAAAGACCAAGGAAAGAAACCAGAAACTGCTACAGCAGGAGGGAAAATAATGGCAAATATTATTTTTGAAAATCATCAATATAAAGTAAAACCTGTGAGTGAAGGAGGTTCAGAAAATGTTTCTGCAACTGCCACTTGGGGAGCTGGCAGGATATCATTGAGGCTGATATTCTGATATTCTTCAGTCTCTCTTTCTCTTCCCATGCCTCCTGCCATCTTAGACCCAGAAGGAATGGCAAGCTCTTGAAGTGGCATCCTTAAAGTTTTAGTGCTCTTGGAGTAGATGAGTGTCACATTAAAGTAAATTAATGAAATGAATATAAATAAGTTCACTTGTTTGTTGAAATATTTCTAAAGTTTCCTTCTCTCTCCTACGCCTTCCTTTAAAGAACGATGAAGGAAAGGCTTGTCAGTATTTGATGTCGCCTGAGGACAGTGTTATTCCGGAAACATCCAAGAAGCAAAATGAAGGGAAACATAGGAGGAGGGTGACCTTTCCTAGTCCTCTTTGGTACATGGTATCTATTGTTATCTAGAGAGTAGAATAAGAAGCTGTTTCCAGCTAATATTTTTGTTAACATTTGGAGACTCGGAAAAAAAAAAATCCTATTTTTGCAAGAACACAACCTTCCTCATTACCTAATAATTTTGGCCTGTTTCCCTCATTCAGATATGCTAGCCCCACTTTACAAATTCGCAGCACCCATGACTTCTGCTCTAGTATTGTGTCCAGTTCAAAGCAATGTCTGTTTGTATTTATGGCATTAGTAAACTTATGTACCTCGAGTTTTACATTTGAATATTCTATTCATGTTTTTATTCTCTGCATAAGCCACTCTGAAATTCATATAAGGAGATGCGATTAATGGCTCCAGAACCTCCCCCCCTTTTTTTTTGGTTCAGTTCAGTTGCTCCGTCGTGTCCGACTCTTTGCGATCCCATGGACTGCAGCACCCCAGGCCTCCCTGCCCATTGCCAACTCCTGGAGCTTGCTCAAACTCATGTCCATTGAGTCAGTGATGCCATCCAACCATCTCCTCCCCTAACATCCCCTTCTCCTCCCTCCTTCAATCTTTCCCAGCATCAGGGTCTTTTCCAATCAGTCTGTTCTTCACATCAGGTGGCCAAAGTATTGGAGTTTCAGCTTCAGCATCAGTCCTTCCAATGAATATTCAGGACTGATTTCCTTTAGGATGGACCAGTTTGATCTCCTTGCAGTCCAAGGGACTCTCAAGAGTCTTCTCCAACACCACAGTTCAAAAGCATCAGTTCTTCAGGGTTCAGCTTTCTTAAAGATACTGAAAATAAAACCCCAGTAACATCCAAACCTGAATTTTTCCATATAATCTAATCCCTCCCTTACATTCCATCTTTTAGGCCAAACTTGTCAGAGATATTGCTTATGTTCTATATTTCTTATGCCCTTTATGGGCAGACAATATGAGTTGATCACAGCACAAGTATTCCTGTTGTATCTCAACAAAACATTCCAAGTTACTAAAGAGCACCAACTATTTCAAACTGATTCTCAAGATGAACTGACTTGCGGTTCTCCAGTTGTTTTTGAATGTGTCTGTCTTCCCTCCTGGGTTGAACCTCTAAAGGAGGGAGAAGAGATTGTGATTGTTTCTTTATTCTACTGAGGATGTGATAGAGGGCTTAGTACATAGCAGATACTCAATGTCAATGTGTTTTGTTGAATTTTATTTTGTAGGTTAGTCTAGACCTATGGGAAAAATATATTTTACAGTTTTTCATGTAGGCTTGATTTTCCTTAATAAGCCATATCTCAATTAACAGAAAGTAAAATATAGCCAAATGTAACTACCCCGAGTCAAGAATGATTTCTAGCTATTTTGGATGCAAATGATATAGCTAAAATAAAAAGCAAGTTTTCAGATTGAAAGTACTGATTCTCTCCCTTGAAATCCTTTTTATGTAATTATAATTTTCTTTGGTAAACCTTTTGATCAGAGCAAAAAGTCAATTGCAACTCTCTAAATTTTCATAAGGCCTAACTTGATGGGATTTACACTAATGGTCTTTTTAATATTACTTCCATGTTATTTCAGTAATAAAAAGCAGGTTGCCGAAACCTATGTTAACTCAAAATTGTGATAGTTCAGTGTCATGTTTATCAGAGAGATTGTTTAGTCATAGACACCATCCATGACACACGCTTTGAGAAAGAAGATTAGATTTGTTCTATTCTTATTCTATCACAAAGATAGTTTGATAAGAAGGGATTGTTTGCTCCTTTTTATTCCTTGATGACTTTTCCCAAGACAGATTACTAATTAATAATTTTGCTGGAAATCTATGTATTTCAGATGGATAAAGTGGAGGTAGACACGGAGATAAAAGACTGCTGTATTTTAAATGACACAATCCATATGTTAGCATTTCACAAAGAGCTTGTTTGCTTATGAAGTAAAACGTGCCCTTTCTCATAGCTGCATTCTATAGACTCTGCAGTGAGTGTGTGTGTGTGTGTGTGTGTGTGTGTGTGTGATTTTGATGTAGAAGCAAACGTAAAATCAAGTAAAAGTCTTTCTTTACAGGAATACTAATAGTTTCTCAGTAAGTTTCCCTAATGTCTTCAGGGAGGGGGAGAAGAAAAAGGATCTTAGCACCTTTTAATTTTTTAGCTGTTTATACACTTTTATTTCCTCTTCTTTCCTCCCACATTTACACAAAAACCTTCTCAAGTCTCTTTTAAGCACTGCAGCAACTAAATCAATCCTAAGTGGCAACCACTTCTAACAGCGCTGTGTACGACTGTGTGTTAATTAGCTCCAGCAGATTATCCCCCGGTGTGCGGCGGGGTGTTGGTGGAAACTTCTCAATGCGCAGAGAGTGCTGAGGATTTCATGTTTATTTTCATGTATTGAGGCAAATTCTCAGTATGTCTTCAAATTATCTCCTTGGGGGTGTTTTTCCTGAGCTAATCCTGACAGAATCTTTCTGTCAGATATGCCCATCATCAAGAACAGGAGAACGGTGCACATACAGGAACCTCTGTGCTCCGGGCTGTATGCAAATTTAATGCCCAGCTCATTTCTGCTTCTCTTACATGGATGACAGACATTTTAACAATGTGTTCCACGCTTCCCTCTGGGAATCCAGTTGGATTCCTGTATGTATGTGAATGCATACAGGCCTCCATTTGGAATGTGTCTTTGAATACAGTATTGGGAACATATATGCATACAAATGTGCTTATGTATGTACATATAAGCACATTTATTATAAGTGATGTGGATATTGGGATGCACGTGTGAGGATGGGAAAGAGTGAAGCCGCTCTTGATCAGAGAGGCGCCTACCTCCCAGGGAGACTAATCAGCTGCTGAAAAATAGATGGGTAGGAGAAGTGATAAACAGATCTATACTGAATGTAATTCCACAACATTTGGGGTGGGAGTTGTGCCCCTATGAAATGAGGACTAGCAACAGCATAGGAAATCAGCTTTGTTTTTCAGCTGTTTTAATGGGGAAAAGTTAACATCCTAAGAGCATTTCCATTCTAAGTGCCAGTCTTCGTGACTGACCCTGGATTTACGACTTGCTACCTTCTGCTACCGTTGTACTGTGTCTGAAGTTGCCGACCTCTTAAGTACTTTCTTTGCAATTATTTTATTTTCAGTGGCCCCTTTCCCCCCCCAGGCATGTGTCCTTGAACCCCTGTCATCCATTTCCTGGTGAACTGGGCTGGCAACCTCAGAGGGACAAAGGAAGAACCATCTAGATCTCTCCTTTTCTCTGCCTAGGATGCATGTCAGGTAGACAGCTCTATCCTTGTCTGTCTCCTGTGGCACTCCAATTTTAAAGATGCTTCCCATACTAAACATTTGCTCTGTTCTGAGTACTTAGATGTTTTATCTGAAATGACCAAACCTAAGGGTAGACTCTTTATTAACAACCCTTGTACCCCCTACACACAAATCCATCTCAAAGGAACACACATGCTCTGTCAACATATCTTATTTAATATTCAGATGCAACTTTTTGATAAGCAATACTGCCTTTCTAGAAATTAGGAGGTATTGCTATCTAGACTATATTGCAATTATACTATTTTGTTCTAACAAAAGTACTCGATTCTTGTAATAGTACTCCTAGTTCAGAAATGGAAACTTTGTCCAGTGAGTTTAAATCATGTGCTCACAGCTCATGGCTGGTAAGCCCTGATCTATTCAGGTGTTTCCCTCTCCCAACCCAAATTAGAAAGAAAGGGAAAACAGGAATTACATGGAAAGCCTGAGAGCCTTAAGAAATCAAGAGCAACCCAAGAGATGAAAAGCTCCAATCAGATGGTTCTAGGAGGGTCAAAATCTCTTCCTGCATTATAGGCTCATCCCTTGGAAACTCTGCTGCTGCTAAGTCGTTCAGTCGTGATCGACTCTGTGCGACCCCATAGACGGCAGCCCACAAGGCTCCCCTGTCCCTGGGATTCTCCAGGCAAGAACACTGGAGTGGGTTGCCATTTTCTTCTCCAGTGCATGAAAATGAAAAGTGAAAGTGAAGTGACTCAGTCGTGTCCGACTTCGCAACTCCATGGACTGCAGCCCCCCAGGCTCCTCTGTCCATGGGATTTTCCAGGCAAGAGTACTGGAGTGGGTTGCCATTGCCCTCTCCTTGGAAACTCTAAGCACAGCTTTTCTCTCACACCCACTTTCCCAGGCCCCTATTGTTACAATTAAGGCTTGATCCCTGGATTAGGAAGATCCCTTGGAGGAGGAAATGGAAACCCACCCCAGTATTCTTGCCTGGAGAATCCCATGGACAGAGGAACCTGGCGGGCTACAGTCCATGGGGTTGCAAAGAGCCGGACATGACTGACGCGACTCAGCACAATGAGAAAGAGAAGATGATGATGCTATTTGTCACCACTGTCTTCCTCTGTATATCTCAGGCTTCCTAATTTTGTTATGTTTTCCTATGAATGTTATTTGCATTCTCAAAGAAGATTCTCTCATCATTGTTTCTTCCACTATCAGACTTACTTAGATGGCTCCAAGAATCCCCTTGACTAATGAGGTGGATGAAACTGGAGTCTATTATACAGAGTGAAGTAAGCCAGAAAGAAAAACACCAATACAGTATACTAATGCATATATATGGAATTTAGAAAGATGGTAACAATAACCCTGTATGTGAGATAGCAAAAGAGACACAGATGTATAGAACAGTCTTTTGGACTCTGTGGGAGAAGGCGAGGGTGGGATGATTTGAGAGAATAGCATTGAAACATGTATATTACCATATGTGAAATAGATCACCAGTCCAGGTTTGATGGCATGAGACAGGGTGCTCAGGGCTGTTTCACTTGGATGACCCAGAGGGATGGGATGGGGAGGGAGGTGGGAGGGGGGTTCAGGATAGGGAACACATGTACACCCATGGCTGTTCATGTGACTGTATGGCAAAACCACTACAATATTGTAAAGTAATTAGCCTCCAATTAAAATAAATAAATTAATTTTAAAAAAAGAATCCCCTTGAAAGTCAAGGAATGGGGGATTTTCCCTACCTACATTATTTGCATTTAATATGGATATCACTGTGAACCCAACCCAGTTTTAGCATATGGGATTCATTTATGGTGATTTGAAGTTGATTCAAAGGCCTTGATTTTGTGTCCCCTGTGGGGGTCAGAGGCAGCCATATTTCTAGTGCTTAGCCTGAGGTCATTACTCTAGATCTCTAATTATTACCAGAGGACATAATTAAATACTGGATTGAGGATATAGAAAGTACTAGAATGTGATGTGTGAATTAGTTTCTTTCAATTAAGGAGAATGAATATTTATTGAGCATATATTATCCGCCTGGTGGTGTGCAAATGTCATCATGTGATTTTTATAATTATCTTTTAAGGAAGGTGCTGTTATTTTAGCATTTCATGGAAAAGGAAATCAAAGCTCTGAAAGAGAGATTTGTCTGATATCACAGAGCTGGAAAGTGCTAGAGCCCTGATTTCAGACTCCGTGTTGGGTTTGTGTCTCATGGCTTTCCAGATACCTCATCATCAGTGGAGCAGAGTGAACATCCATCACAAGGTGGCTTGAGCTACCCAGCATGAAAGGACAAGAAACTTTTCTGTATCTTCACATTATTTTTGAATGAAGATGATAGCCATTCTATTATGAAACATTTTCAAGATTATTTTATATCTTACACACACACAAGTTTCCTATCTTGTTTAGCCTTAACTCTGCCTCCCATCAGAAAACTGCTGTGTAAACTCTGGTACTTTTTAGTATTCCAGTGTGAAAACTCAACTGAGGGGAGAAAATAATACATATTAGCTTAATGTCTTTCTATTCTGAGTTAGTGGGGAAAGTAGGATCTGGTGCTAATGAGATATTGACCCAAGGCATGGTTACAGTTGGTTAGAAAACTTCCTGGATATTCAGATGTGGTGACTTAACTTGGGTATGATAGCCAAGAATTGTGTCTGTATGGGGGCGAAATATTTTTTAAGAAGTTGAATTTTGAGTTCTTGCGTTTCATGGTGTACGGACTGCAAGATCTCATCTGAGGCGCCTTCATGTCTGGGTCCTAGCACCTGGCTGATGGCTCAGGTAGTCAATTCGTTGATTGGTTAGTTGGTCAATGAGCAGGTGAGCATAGATCTTCGCAGTATTCCAGCCTAGATGTTTCTGAAGACATTCAACACCATGGGACTAATTCTAGGCAAAATCAGGATGGATTTTTGTCTTGAGTCACACCAGACGACTTAGAGAATTCACCACTAACAACTCTCAGGATGCCTTTGGTCATGCCAGTCCATCCTGCCCCCATCAATGCTGTATCATTTCCCTTGTCCAGCATCATCTTACTGCCTTCCTCTGCACACATCCATCATGTTTATTCCAAATATATACTGTCAAACCCTCTGGTTGTTGCGACAGGCCAAGCGTGCATTTAATACATTGATTTATCCATTCAACATTTGTTTATTGAGTACCTCCGATGTAGCTGCCAAGATGCTGGATGCTGAGAGACAGATCTGGTCATCTTCTAGAGAATTTCGAGTTCAGATGGATGATGATTTAAGATGATGTACGGAGATGTCCGCACTGCCTAGAAGTTTCCAGTGCATTTCACAGAAGTTGCTGGAAACGCTTCAGGGCCATTGTTCTCTGACTCTAATGCAGTGAGTCTAAAATGTAGTTGAGTCCTCTCAGAGACCCAAGAAAAAGGTCTGGGTTGTACATGCTTGCTGCCTGTTTTCCATATCATAAGAGGTCACAGCTGACACATTATCAGTTATAAGAACATTGTCTTGAAACTCTTATGGACTTTGAGAAATTCTCATGTAGCAGTTCACCAGGAGACAGAGCTAAACTGAAACACAGCAGTGACTGTCCTTTTGGAATTAGGGTTAACGCCTCCATCTTAATGAAACTTTTATAACTTACATAATATTCTGGCAGGAATGATGCTGATAAGTGTAAAGCATGCTGATGGCTGCTGCTGTTACTTCTGTGACATTTGGACAACTTAAACCATATGGCCTAAATGTAACTCTAGATAAGTGTATAATTTTAGGTTGATTTTGTTTCAGAGCACTTGGAGGTCTGTTTGAATTAGGAGCCAAATCAAATCCCAGAAACAGGTGTATTTCCAAAAAAAGGAAGGGATATGTGTTACAGATGACCCAGTTAACAAATCACGGCCTTAAATCAAATAGAGCTATGTGAAGGAATGTCTCAATATCATTTGCCAAAAGTCCTGTCCAAGAGTTCTGTCTCAGGATGTCTGCCTTTCTGACTCCTTGCAAGCGTAAACTCATATTAAATATACCGATGAATTCTTTCCCCTTACGTGAGCATGAAGATCCCTCTGGTTTGGGGGCCTTATCGAGACTCATTCTACTTTAAGCAATGGCTGCTCCGTAAACCAGTGCCCACTGCTGCACACTCAAACCTAAGCACTTCAGACTGCAGATATTTGCTTTCGCCTCCCTCTGACCAGAGAGCTGCTTAGAGAAAACTAGCTCTAGAAATGTGTAAGCCAGCTCAGCTGTTACTCACTTAACCCATCCTTAAGTTGTGCTTACCCTGTGCCAGGCTTTGTCCTAAGGGTAAAGGATAAATAGTAACTCATTTAATAATCGTAACACTCTCCTCAGGTAGTTACTCCTCATCCTCACTGTGCATACAGATGAAGAGACTGAGGGCCAGAGAAGTGAAGTATAACTTACCCAGAGACCCATGACTGCTAAGAAGATCTCCTGCCCCAAATGGACTAGCTCTGTTCTTAAGCACGGTGCTATGCTCACCCCTCTGTGGACAGTGTGACTCATCTTCACTTCGGTTAAAACCATAGAATCTTCCTGGAAAGAGTTGAAAAGTCAGGTTTTCCACAAGAAGCTTTGCTTTTAGGGTAAAAAGGCAGTCTAAGATCGGCATTACTGAGGCCGATATACAGCAGAGCGTATTTCCATTCAAAACTTCTTTGCTTCCTGGATGCAAATGACCCTCATTTATAAGTTCATGATTTTTAAAGCATACGGTAGGATCCAATAATACCTTGTCCTTTTGTTCAAGAGATGCAAAGATATAATAAATGGGAAATTAGATTTTATCAGCTCCAGTGTATGTTACATAAGCAACTAAGCTTGCCACTTAGGACCAAACCATGAGTAATTCAGGGGGTCTTTTAAATCTGCTCCAAAGACAAAGGCTCAGGTGGAGAAATCATAAAATCACCAGGGAAAAGGAATTTCATAGTATAAACCTTCCAGCATTAAATCTCAACCCTGAGTGTCTTTATAAAGCAAGTGAGTTGACTCCAACGGCCACGATAACCAGAAAATCACAGGAGACTGGAAGAATGAACAGTAATGAAAACCCCTCAACTCCTCAAGTGCTTTCTATCTTTACTGTTATTCTGCTGCTTCACAACATGATATCATGTTTTCTGTATTAAATCAGTTCTGTGTGTGTATCTTCTCTCCCCAGCTGGATAGTAAGCCTTTGAGGACCAGTTTCTAATCTGTATACCTTGGGCACCTCTCAGTGACATAATGCAGATGTATAGATGGGTTTATTCTTTCATTCGTTCTTCCTATAATCCAGTTGGAAGAACTATAGCGAGGAAAGAGCAAGAGGTTTAAAGTAAGACAACCTGGATGCAAATCAGACTCTGCTAATAGTGTTAATGATGATGTCACAGTCATAGAAAATCCTGAGGAGTTGGCAGCCTTAACAGAAGTGACCTTGGTCAGGCAACCATCAGATTGGTATCCATACAGAGAATCCCTGCTCTTGACAGACAACAACCCCTTGCTGCTGCTGCTAAGTCCCTTCAGCCATGTCTGACTCTGTGTGACCCCATAGACAGCAGCCCACCAGGCTCCGCTGTCCCTGGGATTCTCCAGGCAGGAACACTGGAGTGGGTTGCCATTTCTTTCTCCAATGCATGGAAGTGAAAAGTGAAAGTGAAGTCGCTCAGTCATGTCCAACTCTTCGCAACCCCATGGACTGAGCCTACCAGGTTCCTCCGTCCATGGGGTTTTCCAGGCAAGAGTACTGGAGTGGGGTGCCATTGCCTTCTCCTCAACAAACCCTTAGGTGAGGACAAAACCCGGAAGGTGATGTCTCTTGCCCATTGTCACAGAACTATAGGACAGAGCCAGGCTTCACACGCAGGCCATTATAACTCACTTCTTTGTTTTATATTTTCTGCATTGGACAGGTTCGCTAACTTTTCAGGTCTTCAGTTAGCTCCTTGGTCAGAATGGGGAAACTCATACCTACCTTGCAGGATTCTCTGCAAATAGAGGAAGAACACCTAAGAACATGATCTGTTGACTGAGCTTCTCCTCTAAGAGACACTCAGTAAAAATCAGTTTACTTCCCTGTCAAAAATCCCCTCCTCAGCACTTAAACAAACCTTCAAATCTATGCATTCTTAACTGCCCACTAAACTGAGACAGACAGCATGTGGTAGCGGTACACTATCACCTAATCCAGTCACTAGGTTCCCAATGAAGCGCTGTTTGGGGATAGGTTATTTTGGGTTAGATCGTTTCCAGAGAAACCAAAACATTGCTGAAAAAGAGTTAGACAGAAGAATATGTTTCCTGACTGAAGGAACTGTCAGGCCAGTCAGAAGCGAAGGTTGAAACCATGTTGAGGCTGTGGGAAGGGACCCCCTTCCACTGGCTCCATCCTCCACATCCTATCCAGGCGATCACCTGGTCAGCCTGGAATCTCCCACTCCAAAACCAGCTGCCTCTGGCTTGCCGTGGATGTCTCTTCCTCATAGTGACCCTGCCTGTTGTCTCCTAGTCTGATAATCAGTGCATTGCAGCCTTGAGATTTTGTGAACAAAAGTTCCTAAGTGTCTTCATGTCCCGAAGCCTTTATAAACCTCATAAATAAAGCTTACAGCCATAAAAAGCAGTACTAGTTTATGCCTAGAGAAACAGATGTCTAGTGGTCAGTATCTTTCTGCATGTTGTAAAAAATCTGTCTTGAAAAAATTCTAGAATATGCTTAAAATTAAAATGGCTAGTTCTGAGGAGTGTTGCATGGGTGATACCAAATGTCTTTCTTTCCCTTGACTTAAAAAAAAAGAGAGAGAGTTACCTACTTCTTTATCAGCAGTTGTTCTGAGTGGCTTCCTTAATGGCAATTGGAAAAACTAAATAATATACAGTCAGGAGAGCTTCCTCTGTTTTGCAGTGGTGAAATTTCACTGCCATAAAAGCCTGCATTTCTTACTTTTACAAACTTGTCACAAACTTTTCACCATAATGTCCAAGTCTCCCCTGAAGATTGTGCAAAGCGAAAATCAAAAATCTTGCACAGCTTTAATGATGACATCAGTGGTGAGAAAAAGATTATGCACGCACATACACAAATCCAGCTGGCGCATGAGCATAAATAACAGTTTGGTGACAGCAGAAAAGTATTGATGCCTTTCAAATTTGATGTCTTTCCCTGAAGAAATTTGCTGATTTGCCGTGTTGAATTTAGGATAGTTCTCTCTTTTCTTGATAAATCTATTTTTTTTCTCACTCTCTTAAGTTATTATGCATTCGTAACTGCATCTTGAAAGATCATAGTTGTCATCACCCACCCCAATTTTTCTTCTGTAGATAATCTTGGGAACTTTTTTAACCTTTATTTTGGCACTTGATGAACAGCGAGATATTAATACATTTAACAGAAATGGGAAAATAACTGGAATAGCCAACAGCAGAACTCCAGAAAAGAAAAGTTTTGATAGCACAAACAAAGTAATAATCCTGGTAATAATTTAGGAACATGCATATATTAGTATGCCTCTAATTTAAGAGCTAATTATCTTTGTTTTCATTCTTAAAAACAAATTTGTTTTTTCCATTAAATATAAAAATGGTTCCACCTTTTAGCAACCCCTTCATTAAAACTGTACGAATAATTAAAACCAAGAAATTACCACATAATTGGGCCATATTACGCATAATTTATTATACCTTTTCAGTCTTTAAATAATAGTTTATTTGTATAAATAATTTTTACAGTACTTTGTTGTTGGTTAGGACGATACAGTATCTAAGATGAAAGAAGCAGTGTGATTAGTTGATGAGGTGTTGACATTGCCTTTATTTTATTATAGCTACACAGGTTGATTAACATCATAACATTAGAATAAATCTGCATGCAATTAAAATAAAACATATTGCCCAAAAAAGGCACACAGAACTTATCAACCTGATTCAGTAACTTCTGGTATAGCTGAAATTTTGCTTTTAAAACAAATTGCTCAAAGCTCTCCTTTTGCTTATATTTTTGGGTGTTTTCTTTGACTAGCTTTCTTTACCTTCTGAAAGATATTTCTAACTCTCCGGGGTGCACCAGCCTACTGAGATAACTGTGTTCTTAGATGCTTGAAGACAAAGATGAACAATTCACTTGTGGTGTGTGGTTATCTCATTATGTCTACCCACCCTGTTGCAGGGCATTGCTAGAGCTGCAGTGATCTGTTTGCCCTGCTGGCAAACAAGCCCCTTGCAGCTCATGACATGTGTTTTAACCGTTATTTAGGCTCGCTCTTCGCAGTAAGCCTGAATATGCCCTTAGGCTCCCAATGAAAAGGGAGCTTAATGATGTGTCAAAAATTGCACTACAAGGGCCCACGATAAATTCAGATGCTGTAAATACAGGAGCCAACAGGGCAGCTGAAATTTAAGGTAGTGTTCAGACTCAGACCACTTGTCATGAAGTCATTCGAAGGGGAGTGTGTGTGTGTGTGTGTGTGTTCAGATAACTGAAAGCAAGAGAAAAGAACCTATGTTCAAAGGACTGAGTGAAGAAGCTGAAGGATAAAGTGTGGACTGAGAGTCAAAAAGGCCAAATGGACTTTCTTTCCAAAGCCATCTCTAGAAGGAGATCTAAACGTTTAAGTTGTCCATCAAAGAAATCACAGTCATCTTTTCCCCAGCAGAAATAGTCTTGGGTAGAACTGAAGCTCTGAACGCTGGGGAAGGAATGGCTCCCTAACTCTTGGCAAGGGTGTGGTGATTCCTTGCAGGCTTTCTTCCCTACACGAGGGAAGCTGTGCGGAACTGGATAACTTTCCTCTCTCCTCTGAGTGGCTTCACAGTCTCCTCTTTAAAAGAAACAATTTATGCAAAAAGGTGACCGCCTTATAAAATAACTCCCAGTTTAAAAGAAATAGCTTATGCAAAAAGGGGACCGCCTTATAAAATAACTCCCAAACATGTGCATAGAGATGCAGGCCTTTTGTTTCCCTGAAACAGTTCCTAAGTAATGAACTCAAACTAGAACCATTGGGAATGCCCTGTTTTTAAGGAAATGTTTGACTTCCCTCGTGGCTCAGATGGTAAGGCGTCTGCCTACAATGCAGGAGACCCGGGTTCAATCCCTGGGTCAGGAAGATCTCCTGGAGAAGGAAATGGCAACCCACTCCAGTATTCTTGCCTGGAAAATCCCATGAACAGAGGAGCCTGGCAGGCAATATTCCATGGGGTCACAAACAGTTGGACATGACTGAGCGACTTCACTTTCACTTCACTCACTTTAATACCCTAATCAAACATCAGCAAGTTCATTAAAGAAATTCTCCTAGGCCACTACTAGATTAGTAAAAGACCCCATAGAAGTGTTCCAGGACTTTTTCTTTCTTCCCTTCTCTCTAGTTTGAGTATCATTGGCACTAACACATTTCTTCTCATCTTTTTTTATTATTTGAAAGAAATGAATGCCTGAATTTTGCCACCAGAAAATGTATATATCCTTCCCATGAAACCATTGTGGGCTTTTACATTCTTAAAAATCTTAATCTGCGTTTAATTTATAAAAAGCATTTAAAAGAAAACTCAGTAAAGCTTAGGTGAATTACATCACACAAAGGATCCTTCTTTAATCACCTTTGACTCCTAAAAATGGATCCTATAAATGAGATGGAGTACCATGCTTGGAAGTTAAAATGCCAGGTGTCTGTCAGCTGTGAGAAGAAAATTTTCAGTATGTCTTTAAAGGACATTCAAAAGTTATTTCTGGCACTAAATTAGGGTGTTTAAAAACTAACCAAGAATGTTATAAAAGCTTTTTTTAACATATTTTATTTGCATATGATCACAAAAAACAAGGAAGCTATCAGCTTCCCTGATAGCTCAGTTGGTAAAGAATCTGCTTGCAATGCAGGAATCCTCGATTCGTTTCCTGGGTGGAGAAGATCCCCTGGAGAAGGAATAGGTTACCCACTCTAGTATTCCTGGACTTCCCCTGTGGCTCAGCTGTTAAAGAATCTGCCTGCAATGCAGGAGACCTGGGTTCGATCCCTGGGTTGGGAAGATCCCCTGGAGACAGGAACGGCTACCCACTCCAGTATTCTTGGGCTTCCCTTGTGGCTCAGTTGGTAAAGAATCTGCCCACAATGCTGGAGACCTGAGTTTGATCCCTGGGTTGGGAAGATTCCCTGGAGAAGGGAAAGGCTACCAACTCCAGTATTCTGGCCTGGAGAATTCCATCAACAGTCCACGGAGTCGCAAAGATTCAGACACCACTGAGCAAATTTCACTTTCACAAAAAACAAAATGCTTTATAATTTGTTGCAAGTTGGGAGTTTACACCAGTGGTTTGAAGGCTCTTACTGGATACCAAGTAATGGAAAAAATGGAATGAACTGGAATATAATATGAAGGTCCATTTTGCCTTGTCAAGACTATCCTTTACTTAGTGTCATCAACTCTAAACTATATTAACTTGTAATACTATAGTAGTAAGAATTTTTCTCGGCATTCCCACTTACCAACTGAATTCTCCATCTGCAGTCTGCTGGCCATGCTCACTGTCTTACTAACACTGGTGTTGAGTTCTTAATATGACCCTGCCCTTCAGTAGCCCACTCTTATCAGAAGTCTATGGCACCATGCGTCCTGGCATAATCTTAACAGCACTCAATAAATATTAGCTAATTGGCAGCAGCAGAATGAAAATCCAGAGTCTTTATCTGTATCTAGATATGGACCAGAATCTGGACCTAATTATCTTTAACTGGTTTCTGTTTTACCATCTACAAAGCATGTTCACATGCCTCATATTCACAACAATCTTTTACAACCCATTGGGCTGTGGTTTGCCAGGGTGGCCCACTTCATGGCTGGTGGATTTGGGGCTAAGCCTGGGATGATTCCAGCATTAGCTTCACTGTCCTGTAGTTCCTATGGTTAATAAAAGTCAATGCAATTTTAAAATGACCCAGCTTGTCTGTGTTTAGAAATCTCTCGCATGGAGAAGATACTAGGGAGACATGCCAAGACTGTGACAGTAAGGCTGTGTTTCCATGTAGAAGCATGAGGAATGTGTACCCCTCCTTACATATTTCTTCCACAAGGAACCAGCTGAACAAAGACCTAGATTCAATCTAAAAAAATTAATTCCAAATTCTCATTTTTAGAATGTCAATCCAAGTTGGACCTACAGAAATCAGCAGTTTCATAGCCTAATTCTCTCAGAGACTATCAGTATGCTATATATTAAATCTTGAAGGTATTACTGACTGGTAAATTCACAAACACCTAGGTGGTTCCAATGTGAACTTTTAAAACCCATACCACTCCTTAATCTATAGAAGATCCATTAAAATTTCATGGGAAAGAGAAATCTTCATTTTTAAAATGCATCTTAAATTTGAAAGTAAAACACGGAAGCTGTTTCTTAATACAGCAAGGTCTACTTTTAAAGTGTTTTGGAGAGTTCATTATTAATTCATATTCCAGGGATAACTTATTCTGATGTATACGACCTCATGTAAATAGCTGTACTTCTCAAGAGTGATTTGCTTTCCACATTCACCTTTTATATCCTTGGCTGTGGAAGGACACTAAAAAGTGATGTTTTCTTGGCCTGGGGTCAGAAAAACAAAGGAGTTTGGTTTCGGCTTTGTATGTGTGTATGCTTAAATCTTTTGTTTATTTCTGTGTGTGGCAACAGACAAGTTTACTTGGACTGAAAAAAACAAAAAAAAAAAAAAACAAGAAACACCAGGCTCTTTACTGGAAATCAGCATTATGAAGCATCATGAATGCTGCTTCTGCTAAGTTAGCGTTGTAAAGAGTATGGTCGAATTCTCCACCAAGTGATGGAGTCCACTTGGGTTGAAACAGAAACACAAAATGAGCTAAATAACAATAGAGGGGAGCATATACTTGGGCAAAGGAGTGCTTCAGAAGAGATACAGAAGTTTATAGTGAAGAGTAGGCATTTGGGTGTTGATAACACTAGTGGCTGAAATGTCAAGAAAAAGTCTTTCAGAGAGTTCCCATGAAGATACACTTCAGAGGCCCAGTCGTGAACATATTGCATCTCTGTCCCATGGTCTTCCTCGTCTCTGTTGCTTTTCATTCCTTTTCTCTCCCTGACTTTTCATCTATTTTTGCTTGCTCCTTTTCTTCTCTTTAGGGGATCTTTTCCCCCATCGTTTCTTTTTCCTTTCTCTCACATATCCTTTTGTTCCCATTCTACTATGTCCACCTATTCTTAACTGACCATAATTTTGAGCTGAAGAGATACAGCGTAATAGTAGTTCAGATTCTGGAGTCAGGCAGAAATTTAGCTCTGCTATGTGACTTTGGGCATTTTACTTAACTTCTCTGAGCCTGATTTTCCTCATCTGCAAACTGAGGCTAATAATGTAATCTATTTCACAATTCGGAGAAGGCAATGGCACCCCACTCCAGTACTCTTGCCTGGAAAATCCTATGGATGGAGGAGCCTGGTAGGCTGCAGTCCATGGGGTCGCTTAGAGTCGGATAAGACTGAGCGACTTGACTTTCACTTTTCACTTTCATGCATTGGAGAAGGAAATGGCAACCCACTCCAGTGTTCCTGCCTGGAGAATCCCAGGGACTGGGGAGCCTGGTGGGCTGCCGTCCATGGGGTCGCACAGAGTCGGACATGACTGAAGTGACTTAGCAGCAGCAGCAGCATTTCACAATTGCTATAAGGACTAAAAAAGAAAATATGCCAGTTAGCACAAGTCCTGAGAATAAATGTTAAATAGGTACAAACTTTTTTATTTGGGTTTGAGTATATTCTGTCTCATTCTGGGGAGATAATGGAAGTGAGTTATAAAACTACAGATAGCATAGCAAGTTAATCTGTAAGTAAAGGAATCACAGTGAGATCAGAAAGTGGGAGGGTAAGTAAATAATGCTGCTGCTGCTGCTAAGTCGCTTCAGTCATGTCCGACTCTGTGTGACCCTATAGACGGCAGCCCACCAGGCTCCTCCATCCCTGGGATTCTCTAGGCAAGAACACTGGAGTGGGTTGCCATTTCCTTCTCCAATAATGCTGGTGACACATAAAATTCATAGCTCAAGTCTCAGACACAGGAAGGTCAAAACTTGGAATCTGGGCTTGCCAGAAAGTAGATTAAGGGGGAAACAGTGACATGATTCACAATCTTCTTAATATTTTATATGAAGCCTATTTATTCAGTATAAGCCCAACTATTTCTAGTACTGAGACCTCAGAAATTCTCATTCAAGAGCCTCCATCACGCTGACAATGTATAATGTGAACAAAATCTCCAGAGTTAAATACAATGCTGTACTTCATAGAATTCTTTCTTATACTTTCCTTCAATAGGGGCTGCTGTAACACCAAAATGCAGTTCAGTAAAACAACACCAGCTCTGTATATAGGGCATGAAATTTGGAGCCAGACAGACTTTGGTTTGAATTGTGTTTCTACCGTTTTACTTGCTGGGTGGTCTTGAGCAAGCGATTTGATGGTGCTAGGATTGTTTCCCAGATATTAACCCCTGCTTTGCACAGTTATTGTAAAGATTATTACCAGTATCTGGAAAGCACCTAGTTCAGTGCTGGGCACATGAGCACAAATGCTAAGTATCATTTTGAAGTGGCATAGCCATGGCATTTAAGTATGTTACTCTCAAGTGGTTTGGCTAGATCCAAAACTAAAACTTAGAATATCTAAAAGGGAATATATGTCCTTCAGGCAACCTTCCATAAATACGATTTCTCATGACTGATTTTTGATAGGCACTGGGCAGCAAGCATTCAGTGTTATCCTCTTTTGACAAGTACTTGGAGTGCAAATATTCTGTTGCCAATTAGGGACAGACCATGCTTTAAGCCTCAGCTGAGATGGGAATATAGTTGACAACTCTTTTAAAAGTTGAAAGCCTAACCAAAACATACGTCTGTAAAATGCCACCTCGCCTCCACATGGACATGGGCTGAGAATGGGACAAGATTTTTCTCACAAACCTCAAAATTCTATGCCAAAGAGCATGACTGTGATTATTTTAGCCTGCAAAAATGTTAGAGTGTTATGAAACTCCCGGTGCCATAGACATAAGGAAGTTCCATTAGAGTACCCATGGAAGAGCTTACCCCTTCACTTCCTATGAGTCTTTCGCCAAAACTTTCTACCCTTAGGTGATGGACTCCTGCTCAGAGGGGTGAGCTAAGTGTTACAGAGCATCTGCCAGGAGTAATTATTCGGGCTTTAGGATGATTCATCTTAACACCATTTTTTTCAATACTAAGTAAGTACGAGGCTACTTGTTTTTTAAACTCACGCCTATTTTGTGACAATAACACCGTGACATCAATACTTTAGGAAACACTTTTTCTCTCTGTCTTCCTGCTCTGCATCTAGCTCCATCAGGAGATAACAAGGTGCTAAGGTATGAGTTAAAAAGAAGAAAGTGAGAGCTGGTGTGAAAGAGAGTAGAACACATCCTGTTTCATCTCATTGGAAATTCCTTTCCATTAGGACAACTTGCCTGTAAAACCCAACTCAAAATGGCACAAAGGGACAGGTTCCATAGGACCGCTAATTGTTGGAGACCCAGACGACCTCATGCAGCTCGTTCATAGTGAATTCCTGTCCATTTTGAAAAATCTCAGCGTGAGCCATCTGAAAGCACGTGGTTCAAAGTCAGTTTCCGAAAAGGTTCAGTTGTCAGTTGATGGAATGCTGTGCCTAAAATCTGTCTGCTTTTTAGACAAAATTTCGGCCTGAGAAGGTGGACTTGGAAGTTTTCATGGGGAAAACTAGCCCAAAATGTCCAGTGATATAAAAAGGTTGATAATTTTTATAATAATTATATTAAGAAGTCCTTCTCTTTAGTGGGGCTTCCCTGGTGGCTCAGTGGTAAAGAATCCGCATGCAGTGCAGGAGACACAGGTTTGACCCTGGATCGGGAAGATCCTCTAGAGGAGGGCATGGCAACCCACTCCTGTATTCCTGCCTCGAGGATCCCAGGCACAGAGGAGGCTGGCAGGCTACAGTCCATAGGGTCGCAAAGAGTCAGACATGACTGATGCAACTATGCACGCACACACTCTTTTTAGTAGAGTGGCCATCCTGGGCCTATTGCCCACCCTTAGAGCTGGCCAGATGGACAGGCCTGCAGGAATTGAAACTACCGTTAAGCAGCTCTGAAGGCAGGAAATCCACTCTGAAGCGTTTGTCAGTCTCAGCCTCCCTGAACGACTGTAGTGTGAGAAGAGTGTTATTGGAAGCGCATCAGGAGCCCAGGAGGGTACACTTGGAGTAATTTCTCTTGCTTTATAAAATGGGGGAAAAGAAACCCAGATAGTCCACTGAGATCTCACTCTGTTCACACCTCAGGAAGCTAGGTCCCCCAAATCAGTCCTTACCTGAGTTCTAAGATCTAACAGACAAACTTGTTACAGTTCCTTCCAAGCAGATTACCTGAATTTTCTAAAACAATGAGAAAAATTGAATTTGGGTGTTCACTTTCAAAGTGTATTCTATCTTGCCATCCTGCTTTTCTCACTAGTCCTAGTCAAACAGGTAACATAAAAGTAAATCCCACAATTTCCAGAACACACACACAGGAGAGTACTTTATCAGGAAGCTGTTGAGAAGAAGGAAGAAAGGAGACCTCCCTTCATTAAAATATAATTGCAGTCTCTGCTCTTGACTGGAGGAGCAAAGGAGTGGCGATGGCATTACAGCTATCAGAAAGAGAATTACCGTGGTCCTCAGCCTGCTCTATTTTGCAGTCTGTTCTCTGGGAAGCCTCTGACGCATTAGGCGAGCTTCATCTGGCCTGTTGATGGTGTTGGAAAAGGGAGTGAGCAGTTTTGGTAAATGCCCAGAGTAGTTCCCTAAGTTAGGTGATCACCAGAAACATTGAGGGAATAATGAAAATTTTAGATTCTAGGGCCCCACTGCCAGAGATTCTACATGATCAGTCTGGTGGGAGCTGGGAGTGGTGGATGAATTCTACATTGTTCAAAAGCTGTAAGGATTTCATCGAAATGTTTGAATTGCCCTTCCTATCTTCTTTTGTATATGTATGTGTGAGAGGCCAAATTTTACTTCTAGACATATCTGGATTTGGGGGCTTAAATAATTCAATCAGAACTCAGCTTCTTGCTATTTCTTGGCTTGATCTTCATTGATCTTGGGCAGGATTTCCCCTAAGGGGCAATTCACACACACACACCCCATCTCCCACTCCCAACCAGGTCTACAGGCTTCACGTTTTTGTTTAGGGAGAAAAGACTCTCTTTTTTTCAAGAGGCTCAAAGACCCAGAGTTGAGTCTCACTTGTTCTGACTGGCCCATCCTTGAACCAATCACTGACCAGGTTTGAGTCAAATGTCCCTCCTTCCACAGCCAGAGGCAGAGTCAGAAACCATCAACTGAGAGTGTTAGAGGGTTTGCACAAGTTCAGGGCACTGAATAAAGAAGCAAGAGGTGTCCACAAGGAAGGGTGGCCCAGTAACTCCTTAAAGAGGCAGTCATCAGCATATAGTTGCCATGAAGTTAAAAGACGCTTACTCCTTGGAAGAAAAGTGATGACCAACCTAGATAGTGTATTCAAAAGCAGAGACATGACTTTGCCGACTAAGGTCCGTCTAGTCAAGGCTATGGTTTTTCCTGTGGTCATGTATGGATGTGAGAGTTGGACTGTGAAGAAGGCTGAGCGCAGAAGAATTGATGCTTTTGAACTGTGGTGTTGGAGAAGACTCTTGAAAGTCCCTTGGACTGCAAGGAGATCCAACCAGTCCATTTTGAGGGAGATCGGCCCTGGGATTTCTTTGGAAGGAATGATGCTAAAGCTGAAACTCCAGTACTTTGGCCACCTTATGCGAAGAGTTGACTCATTGGGAAAGACCCTGATGCTGGGAGGGATTGGGGGCAGGAGGAGAAGGGGACGACCGAGGATGAGATGGCTGGATGGCATCACGGACTCGATGGACGTAGTCTGAGTGAACTCCGGGAGTTGGTGATGGACAGGGAGGCCTGGCGTGCTGCAATTCATGGGGTCACAAAGAGTCAGACACCACTGAGCGACTGAACGGAACTGAACTGAACAGTTAGGAGACTAGGATCTACTACATGTAAGGAATAAACTGATAAGCTGATTTGGGGTGTGGCATGGTGCTCTCCCATGCTCCCCCCCAACACTGACTTCCTTATATTGCAGATCAAGTCAGACTCGTGCAATAAAATACCAATAATTGAGGTTGAAGTGAAACCAAAGAAACAACAGCAAAAGCAACAACAAAACAAAACAAAAGCAAACAAACAAATCCCTACACTACTTTTTTAGGTCACGAGTACGTTGGGGACTAGGACTCATGTAATTGTCCAAAAGGTGATGGAGTTGAAAGGTTATGATGTAGGAAATTTCAGCTGCTCCTGTGTGATAGGCCAGGCATATTTTAGTTGTGCTGAAACACTGGGTGAGTCTTGACAATGTGAGAAGATAAGAGGTTTTCAGCAAGGTATAGGATTTCTCTGTTACACGTTTTCAGTACTGATTATCAGGAACATTTTCTTATCTTTGGCATCTTTATCTTTAACATAGTCTTTTAAATGGATCTTAAAATGGGAAGGAAGTTCTAAAAGCAAATTAATAAAACGATGACTTTAAATTCTATAGGAATATTCTTTTACATTTAACAAGCTTTAAAATATATTTATGTATATTTATGATCTTTTCATGTGATCTTGAAGAGAGGCTACAAAAATTGTTTAAAAGCCTTCCAATTTTACCACTTTATTTCTGGAAATAAGATAGTAAAGTAGAAGTTAAAATGATGGCCAATACACATGCTAGAAAAGACTTCTTCCACCCTAAACTCAATTTTCCTATCTGCAATATGGGAAGAAAACGCACTAAAAATTATAAAGGTGAAAAGTTAAATGGTCCCTTGGGGTTTAGGAATGCTTAGATGTAATTATTCCTCCATAGTAATAATTTTACTTAATTAAAATTATTAAAGCAGGTTTCATTTTCAATTCCAACTGAGCTTTCAAAATAATAAAGTTCCTTAATATATTAACAGTGTTAATATATATCTCATGTAAAATTATTTCCTTGGAAGTGAGATAAACTATATAATCAGCAGCATTTAATGAACTCAGTCATGTCTGCAAAGAGTCGGACACGACCGAGTAACTGAACTGAACTGAATGAACTTTCACATTGTAACTGAATTGATACTTACATTCTAGAGTTAGGGAGAGGGTCCCACAAATAATCACTTAATATTTATAGTTACATACTTTGTATGGGATGGATGAATAAAAGTATAGAGAGATACAGTATAGATATACATTTATATACACACATCTCCTGTTATATGCAATACACATACATTTTATGATATAACTTAGTAAATGTATTTATGCATAACTTATTTTATCCTCAACACTGAAATTTTTTAGCTGATTCGGGGTTCTCATTATCCATGTTTCTCAATAGAAAAAGGCTTAATTGTTTGGCGGCAGAAATCATAGAAAAGATTTCTTTAGCCCTTTTTATTTTCCCTTCCACAGTGTTCCCTCTTAGGTTCTGCCCCCAGTCACACTCTATCTTGCATAGGTTAGTTATAAAAGAAAAAGAAACAAAGCTATATAGACAATTCAGAAAATTCCATGCCCTGGGTTTTGGTTTTAGGGGGTATATTGCCCTCTGACACCAACCCCAATCCATTTGCTTTTGCTGTGATTTGCAGTAGAGGTGCACTTTTCTAGTTAATGTTTAGAAGCCATGCACCTTTCCCTGCCTGCTCTAGATCATAAAGGAGCTAGAGAAGAGGAAACATGTCACTCTCACTTATTACACCAGTAAACACTGAACCCAGAGTTGCCACTAAGTCAGTCTCTTTATTAGAGCGAGAAAGGTGATGAACGCTTCAGCACCGAGTGTGGTCAAACATGTCTGAAAGGCCACAGCGTCAATGAAAGAAGCGCGATGTTGCCACAACATGAACGGTGAAAGGTGAGCTGTATTTGGCCCGTGTCGTGCACTTTAGAGGACAAAGCCACACCTGCCGCCCCCGGAGATAGAATAGCTCTGCGACACCGACAGCAGAACACGGAGCCAGTGTAGATTGCAGCAACTGATAGAGAAGATGCTTGTGAAAACAATGGGAAATCTGCCAGGGCTCACCTGCTTCTTCATGCCTGCTCTAATTTAGTTAACTTACAAACACTCGTAGTAAGCTTTATTGCAGGGAAAAAAAAAAAAAAAAAATCCGAGACATGTATGCAGCAGTCTAGGAAGATACAGGATTAGCCTAGAGTTTCCAAAGTACGGGAATGAAAACAGTTGGAAGCGGTTTTCAGATTTATTCCTCTCTTCCTGCTGGGTTCAGCAGTTTTCCTTTCTATTTGCTTGATGTAGTATACCGAGAAAAACAAACCCAACCAACCAAAGGGAGCTGCTGACCAGAAAAATAAAACGAATCCCTCCTAACATTTTCCTGCTACGTTGGTGGATGGAAAACTTTTATTTCCTGATAGCTGGTACTGTAGATAACTTGGTAATAGACATCACTGAAGAATTCAAATGCACACCGAAGTCTCTGGGCCTAAATTGAAAGAGCTCCTCAGCATGATTGCAAAGGAAGAAAACACCGTCATATTTATGTAGTACGAGAGAGCTTTCTTGTGGGCAAAATGGGAAGATGACCTTTTAGCTCTATCCTCATTTTCCTACATGAAGGTTTGATTCTGTTTTGCTCTATCTATCTGATTTTTTTTTCCCCTTCCAGCCTGTTGCTCTAAGCGATCCTTCCTTCCTTCCTTTTTCCCCTATCTTCTTGGACTGAGTTTTCCTTAGCATTTTTTGTTCATACTTTGTGCCATTCTTTATTCATAGGGTGAGGAATTCAATATGTTCTTTTCAAAATGGATCATATTTTATCCTGGGAATTTAAAACTCACTGTAATAATAGTCTCACATTAGTATTGCAAGCATTTTATTACATGTTTCATCACCTACCTCTAAGATGTTGCTTTTCTGATTATAATTAGCATGATTGATGTTGATACTTGCTTTAGCTGTTTCTTAATAGCCTTTGTGGAACTTCTCTGAACTCAAAGGAGCAGCAACTGTTAGAAGAACCATCATGTAGATGGTGTCATCAACTAGCATTTTAAATATTTTGAGCGGATTGGCAAACTACATCCAAAATCTATGATCATTCATTGCCTTGGCCTCGTTTCTCTCTGTTCTTTGGACTGGAATTACCACCACCAAAATTATCACTTTTTATTTTAAACAACTTTACCGAAGTATAATTTATAAACCATAAAATTTACCCATTTTAAGTGTACAATTCCCTGATTATCAGTAAATTTACAGTTGTACAACCCCTCGTGTCAATTACAAGGACTTCCCTACTGGAGCTCAAACGATAAGAATCTGCCTACAATGCAGGAAACCAGGGTTCGATCCCTGGGTCAGGAAGATCCCCTGGAGAAGGGAATGGCAAACCCACTCCAGTATTCTTGCCTGGAGTATCCCATGGACAGAGAAGCCTGACGGGCTGCAATTCGTGGGGTCGCAGAGTCAGACATGGCTGAGCAACTAACACACATACACACGTCAACTACAATCATCCGCACCATCAGCCCTTAGCAACCACTGGCCTGTTTTCTGTCTCTAGTGATTTGCCTGGACATTACACATGAGTGAAATCACTTAAACGTAGTTCTTTACATCTGACTTCTTTCATTTAGCACGGTGATTCTGAGTCCATGACAGAATGTGTCAGGAGCGCCTTCTTTTTATTGGTGCAGTATACCATTGTATGGATATAGTACATTTTGATTCACCCACTGACAAACAGTTGGGTTGTTTGCACTTGGGGGTAGCATGAATAATGCTGCTGTAGATGAGCATTCATATATGACTTTACGTGGGCACATGCTTTCATCTCTGTTCAGTTCAGTTCAGTTCAGTTGCGCAGTCGTGTCCGACTCTTTGTGACCCCATGAATCGCAGCACGCCAGGCCTCCCTGTCCATCACCAACTCCCGGAGCTTACTCAAACTCCGTCCATTGAGTCCGTGATGCCATCCAGCCATCTCATCCTCGGTCGTCCCTTTCTCCTCCCACCCCCAATCCCTCCCAGCATCAGGGTCTTTCCCAATGAGTCAACTCTTCGCATAAGGTGGCCAAAGTACTGGAGCTTCAGTTTTAGCATCATTCCTTCCAAAGAAATCCCAGGGTTGATCTCCCTCAGAATGGACTGGTTGGATCTCCTTGCAGTCCAAGGGACTTTCAAGAGTCTTCTCCAACACCACAGTTCAAAAGCATCAATTCTTCTGCGCCCAGCCTTCTTCACAGTCCAACTCTCACATCCATACATGACCACAGGAAAAACCATAGCCTTGACTAGATGGACCTTAGTCGACAAAGTAATGTCTCTGCTTTTGAATATACTATCTAGGTTGGTCATCACTTTTCTTCCAAGGAGTAAGCGCCTTTTAATTTCATGGCTGCAGTCACCATCTGTTAGGTAAATAATTAGGAGTGGAATTGTTGGTGTGTATGTTAAGTTTGTGTGCATTTACCCTTTTAAGAAACTATCAAACTATTTTCCAAAGTGACTGTACCATTTTACATCCTCATCAGCAATGTGTGAGCATTCCAGTTCCTCTGTACCTTCACAATTTACTACTTTCTGCCTTGATGACAGCCATTCTAGTGGGCGTGAAGCAGTATCGCATTGTGGTTTAATTTACCCTTCCCTAGTGACTGACAGTGGTGAGCTTCATAGGCTTATTAGACGTGTGTGTGTTTGCCCTGGTGAAATGTCTATTCAAATCTTTTGTCTATTTCTTAATCATTTTTTTTAATTTAGCCTTAAATGTTCTTTATATACTCTGGTATATAAATGTCCTTTATATACTCTGATACAAGTCTTTTATCAGATAAATTATTTGCAGTTTTTTCTCCAAATCTGTGGTTAGTCTTTTTAGTTTCTTCATAGTGTCTTTTGAAGCACCAAAGTTTTCACCTTTCATGAAGTCTAATTTTTAAATATATATTTGCTGCTGCTGCTGCTAAGTCACTCAGTTGTGTCCGACTCTGTGCAACCCCACAGACGGTAGCCCCCCGTCCCTGGGATTCTCCAGGCAAGAACACTGGAGTGGGTTGCCGTTTCCTTCTCCAATGCATGAAAGTGAAAAGTGAAAGTGAAGTCTCTCAGTCGTGTCCGACTCTTAGCAACCCCATGGACTGCAGCCTACCAGGCTCCTCCACCCGTGGGATTTTCCAGGCAAGAGTACTGGAGTGGGGTGCCACTGCCTTCTCCAGGTCTTGTTTTTTAGCGTTATACATATAAGTTCCTCACCCAGCCCAACTCTTTTCTCCTATTTTTTCTTCTGGATTTTTTTTAAGGTTCCTCTTTCCTTTTTTTAAAAAAACTATGTCTAGTGTGTATTTTTGGCTGTGCTGGGTCTCTGTCGCTCTGCAGGCAGGGGCTCTTCTCCAGGTGCGTTGCCCAGGCTTCCTTCCCATTGTGGTGGCTTCTCTTGTTAGGAAGCCTGGGCCTCTAAGCACCTTGGCTCCAGGAGCTGTGGCACAAGAGCTCAGTAGTTGCCCTTCCCAAGCTCGAGAGCCCAGAAGTTGTGGTGCCCAGGTTTAGCTGCCCTACAGCATGTGGGATCTTCCTCCACCAGGGATTGAACCTGTGTCTCCTGCACTGACAGGTAGATTCTTTACCACTGAGCCACCAGGGAAGCCCTCTTCTAGATGTTTTATGGTTTTAGCATTATGATCAATTTTTTGCTAACTTTTGGACATGGTAATTTTATTACTTTTAAAGATGAAATTAATTATCACCCTGCTCATTCCCACAAGTATACCTGAAGATATCTTTGGGAAAGTTCTGAAGGTGAGTAGAAGGGTACAGTTTTTTGTGCCTTTTTTTTTTTTTTATTTGTCTGACCGAATCTCAAACTATACTACCTTTTGCTTTAGTTTTTAAGTTTACTTTCTGAAACGCTTCCCTGGTGGATCAGAGGTTAAAGCGACTGCTTGCAATGTGGGAGACCTGGGTTCAATCCCTAGGTCGGGAAGATCCCCTGGAGAAGAAATGGCAACCCACTCCAGTATTCTTGCCTGGAGAATCCCATGGACGGAGGAGCCTGGTGGGCTGCAGTCCTCAGGGCCGCAAAGAGTCGGACACGACTGAGCGACTTCACTTTCACTTTCTGAAACATCCACCTATTAATAGCTCATATTTTTCTTTGAGAGGTCGTTATAGTTCCAGAACCTTCCTGAAGCTTGTGAATAACTTAAAAGTTAAGTAAAATAGTCTTTTATGTTACTGTCCTATCAATGAATATTCCAGTAATTTGTCAGCAAGAAACATATGAAAAAATAAACTAATGATCATCGCATGAGAGTTTAACATCAAAGCTGTCCCATTTGAACCTATTGTTATGACCTCTGAATGTCCTACTTTGTTTAAACAAAAAGCAATATTTAGTTATTTGATAAAACTGATGATAGCACACTGATAGAAAAAGTTCAAAAAATCTTGATTAAAAAAATACAAAATTTCTGCTTGTTGAGAATCGTGTGTTAGTGCTTTGTGGCCCAACAAAATATGTCCACTCACGACAGGTCATTTTTAGAAATGAGGTTGAAAACCCCATCAAATATAACAACAGACATGCCTGAAAGATGATACATCTGAGTCTCCCCATGTCAATGAAATGAAAGCTTTTCTGAAAATGAAATGGCCTTCTTTTAGAACTCTGGAATCCTAAACTACCAGACATTTCAGGAACTATTTTGGCTGCAAGTGATAAGAGAGATTTTTCTTTTTCATAATTTTTATTACAGTGGAAATGGTTTTTGTATTTCTAACAGTTTGACAAGAGCTAATTACAATGCGCTCATCTGTTTTGCGGACTAATTTGAGCCATCGAGCATCAACACCACAGACATGCAGCAGCATTGCAAATGATACTCATGCTTCCCTTGCTCCAAGAATTTGTACTTGCTATAAAAGAAAACAGATTTGGACAGCCCTGAAAAAGTTGGGTTTGGTTTGAAGAAAACATTTCAGAATTACATTAGAGCTGGCCTACAAGTGAACTAAAAATACTGCTCATCTCAGTGGTCTTGGCCCAGGGCCGTTCCTTTTACTGTAAAAGTCAGGCTGTTTGAACAGTTGGAGTGCGGCTTGCTTGCTGTCTAAACTAGTGTTCTCTGATAACTTCTGTTACCATTGAAACACAAGCCCTATTGCAATTGAAGAGAATGTTTAGGGGTGTGGAAAATAGCCAAGAGAAATGTATACTTAGTGTTCAAACCTCTAGGCTTCCCGTGTGGTAACTAGACCACTTAGATCTGTTAAGAAATGGGAGAAAGACATTCATTAGTAAACATTACACAGCAAGGGTAAAAGATGGAGTGGAGTAAAGGAGGCTGTTAAAATCAGCCTGAGATGATTATTTGAATTGCAAACAGAAATGTTCAGACATAGCTAGAGCTGCTAAACATAACTCTTGAAGTTTTTCCAGAACAGAGGGATCGGAGAGGGGGGAGAGACCAGTGAAGGAGAAAATTAGAAAATTAGAAGACAGAATGGGAGATTAAGTTTCAGAAACTGGTAAGATTGCTGAAATATATGATATTATTAGGTCTTAAATCTATTTATGAGGGTGAACATTTAAAAACATGCTTTCTGACTTTGGCTCTGTGATTTTAAGATGGAAATGAAGATATTAAATCTGGATAAAAAAATAAGCTGCAGTTACAGCGAGGTTATGTCATGAGGGATTAAAAAGAAAGATCAGAAATCAGTAGCCCAGGATAGATAATCGTGGCAAGTTGGATACGTGTGAGGGAGATGATTTGAGTGGAAAAAAATCAGAATGGTACCAAACATCCCCAAACTTGGCAGAGAACAACCCTCTGCATATCAGCTACTTGATGAAAAAGCAGTTACTCATGATTGATCGTCTGCTTTTTTCCACGGCATTTCTGTTTCTCTTCAGTGAGATAGGTGGAGTATGAAGACCACAGGACTAATTTTTAAAGTAACTGGTATTGCAGACTTCACTAACACGTGTTTGGCTTGTTAGATAGCTGCTGGGTATACTTATTTTCTGGCATGTCTTATGAACAGAGGGAGTTTTCCCCCCATGAGCAACTGAAGTGCCAGCTGTTGCCCTAAATATTGTACCTGTTCATGATGGAGAGAGCTTGAAAGCCAGATTTCAAGCTTAGGGGAAAATTTACATTTGGTACATCAGCAAACATTGTATCAGATTTGTCTCTCTACATACAGCATTTACACACACAAAGAGGGAAGCTGATCAAGAACCTGCTTCAAAAACAGTAATGATAATAGAGTAACTTCTTTAAAACTTGAAAAGATACCTATCTTTAATATACTTTAACATTTACAACACTTCCAAAGCCCTAGAAAATACATTAAAATGGCACATTTGTATGACAATATCCCTAACTATCACATTTAACCCAATAGTTTTATTAAATAATAGTGTAAGAAGTTAAAAGACAGAAAGGGCTGTTAGAACATTCTATAATGACTTGCATATCATAGAAAAAATAGGACTTTTTCATTGGCACTAGAAACAAGTAAAAGGAAAACAGGAACAAACTGAGAAACAACGTTTAAATCACCTCCTTTTTTTAATTAGAAAGTAATTCAAGCATGAAATGTTCTTTACCTACACTAGTAAGATAGTCCTAATAGGGCTTCCCTGGTGGCTCAGATGGTAAAGAATCCACCTGCAGTGGTGGAGATCTGGGTTCAATCCCTGGGTCAGGAATATCCCCTGGAGAAGGGAATGGCCACCCATTCCAGTATTCTTGCCTGGAAAATTCCACAAGTCCCTTCAAAACCTGTTGGATTCTGGAGAAATGGGTTTCTAGGAAAAGACAAGCTTCAGTGAGCTTAATAACCTTATTTATTTTATGTTTTTTGACGTACCTTAAGTATTTTTTAAGAGCAATTGTTACTTGAGAACAGCAACCTCCTCATGGACCAAATAATACCAATTCCTCAGTTCCTCTTTATTGTTCGTATTTGGTCATTTATAATGATAAATATGTGTTGACAAGTAATTTGCAAGGACAACTTTACATGCAACCTGTTTTTGGATAAGCAGAACTTCTGGAATGATGAAGCTGTTAAACTCAAAACCATAACTGTGCTTGGTTCTGTGGTAAGTGGTATAACTACCAGGTAAAGTACTAATTTCCAATGAAAGGCATCTTAGAGAATCAGCATTCTCCAAGCATGTGTAAGCATTTGTCACTTTCATTCTACATCCAAACTTTTACCAACGTGAAACTCACAACATTGCTGGGATTGCTTATCAGTTATTCATGTGTGGTTGATGCGATGCTCTAGTTGGACACACTCTGGGCTTTACATTTTGGAGTTGTCAGTGTTCTCAAAGCAAAGCCAGAGCCTTTCATCTCTGACTTTGATTAAAAACAAAAAAAATGACATGAAGTAGTGGTACAACGTGTAAACTGAAAAAGAAAAAAATCTAAATAAATAAATACTTCCCAAGCCTTTCGGCTGGCAGATTCTATTGATATAATATCTCCATCAAGGAGAGTAGGGTGCATTCTGCTGTGATTAGTTGGTAGCACCATCTTTGAGCTTGTTTTGGTCCATTTGTTGCAGAGATTCTTCAGTAGGTATTTCTGTGAGTCATAAGTAAGACAGCTTCAGATGAGTCCTACCTTGTTGTCACGCTTGTTTCTTTAATAGATGAAGCCAAGCTATGATTTTCAAAAAGGCCCGGATGTACTAAGATGGGAGACTTTAAAGTTTCAGGCAGCAACTTCCAAAACCCTGTGTACAGTTTCACAAAGTAAAGTACTGGAACTTCCTGATATGTATTTATAAGTGATCTAAGTAAATCTGAACAATGATTTTTTGACACCATCAATAAACGAAGTAAGTTGCGGGTTTCACCAATGGCTCACCTAAAGAATTCAGCTGCCAATGCAGGAGATGCAAGAGATGCGGATTTGATCCTTGGGTAGGGACGATCCTCTGGAGGAGGAAATGGCAACCCACTCTAGTATTCTTGCCTGGCAGACAACAGTCCTTGGGGTCACAAAGAGTCGGACACAACTGAGCATGCATGCAGGCACATTGTATGTAGATTCAATTCAAAGCTTGCCAATAAATCAACCAATATATAATTTTTTTCTACTCTTGACCATATATCTCACTCTGTCACCAGAACAACAGAGACAGATGGTTCTCGTCACATATTTTGTCTAGTCATTTGGTAGAGAGTACTTTGACTTTTTTCTTTTAAACACATAACCACTGCCCCCCCTACCCCGCCCCAGCACATACACAACAGGCCTTGTCAGTTTGGTATCTGGTTGTAACTATTCAAAAAGAAAGCAGTAGAGGCAATCATCTTGGTTCTCATTCTGATTGGAGGGGGGAGAAAAACCACTGGGTATAAGCATGTATATGAGCCAATCAGGTTCCCTGGGTCAGTGTGGCAAGAACCCTAGGAAACAGTGAAACAAGGTGGAGCAATCCACTGGGTTTAAGGTTGTCACCAACTTATTTTCAAAAATTGTCCAAATAAAGCAGAGCTTCTCTTCAAGAGAGCAATGTGTCCTACTTCGAAACTACCTTCAAAAGGCTATCGTGAGGCTGGGAATTAATCAGGTTCACAATTGCCTATCTTCTCTCCTCTGTTGATGGAGGTGGTACCAAAAGTTTTAGTGGAATCAACCAGAAATAAAGACCTGAGAACAAGTGGTGATACCATCTGGCTGTTGAAATCAAGGCAAGACCACCCCTTTCCCAGAAGATGAAGTTCCAAAGTCCCTGATGCTGTGTAGAGCCTAATTTAATCCAGGGGAGAGTAAGTGGGCAGAGTGGTTCCCCCTGCCTGGTTCTTCTCTAGACAGATTTTTTAAAGAAGTAGCGAATATTAATGATGGAGAGAAGCAGGCTAGTGCAAATCCATCTGAATGAACACATTTCATTTCCTCTGCTACCCTCATGCCATCATCTAGGAAATACACCTAGCCTTCTTGTGTGCACCTTTGAGTGCATATGTACATACCTGGTTCTTTTTTTTTAAGTTAGTTGTGGAATAGCCTGGTGTCTTTGTGAGAACTGGCGATGTTTCTCAAAGAGGAATATTGTTAGCACTGGGGACAGGAATTTTTATGGGGGGAACTGTCCCACATATTTCACAGTATTTCACACCCATGCACCACCCAACAAATGTTGGGTATTACCTTTATTATCACCCAAGTCATTGTGATAAATAAAAACACCCCCACATTTTTCTAGATGTGCCTTGATGGGAGAGGTGGCAACCTCTCCCCTTCTTCCCTTTCTTTCTTTGTGCCAAAAAGAATTTAAAGGAGGCAACTAATGGGACTGATTGGCAAATAGTGCTTTCATTTGCTCCCTACTGTTCTTAGGAACAGTTTTTAATTTTTAAAAACAGATCATATTTTTAATTCAGGAATTTTATAACCTTGCTGATGGCGTTTTCAAAAAAGAAAAGACAAATGTTTTTGGTTCCACTTTATATCCACTAGTTTTTCTCTTTAAAGACAGTCTTCATGGTAGAGGTAAAATAGTTTCCTTATAAGGATTAATCATCAAAATCAGTTTTTATATGTGGCTAGGCCCCTTACAATTTTTTTTGTTTGTTTAAAACATTGCCTAATTATTCAAAAGGCAAACCTTCTACATTTATTATCTTTCTAATCTGAGACCTCTCATATCAGCAAATATTCTCACACCAAATGCTGTTAGCATAAGCATGTGTGTACTTTTGATACATTTCCTTATTCTGTTTCATCTGAAATAGACATTTTTGCATGATGAAACAAGAAAACATGAGACGGTGCAGGTTGGGTGGAAATGGGTTAATACTGTGAGGGTCGCAAATGTGTTAAGTTTAAGGGAAAAAAATGAATTGAAATTAGGGAGGAAAAGGATTTTCTAAAACGGCCGTGAAATAATTAATTGTTTTGTAGGAGATGGCCTTTCCATGTAGGCAGAGCATTTTCTCTTCACTTCTTTCTGAAGAGACAGTCAAATAGAGAATCTCATCTCTTAATTAGAAAGAAAAATACTCATCAAACACATCTCATCACTGGAGAACTAATGACTCACAGCTGTTAGTCTGAAAGGGCAGGCTTTTTTTCCTGAACAGTAGGAAGTGTTAATCATTTTGATGAGATTTCTTTTTTAAAATATACTGTAGTTTGCAGAAGAATAGGATATTCAATATTCCAACTTAAATGATTTTTTTTTGAAGCGTGCTCCCCCAGAGATACTCTCCTGTGCCGCAGTGAATGATCCTTGAATGCAGGCATCCTCCACTGCGCTTCAATGCAAGCATCAATGGATGGGACGAGGTGGATGGCCCAGTCCTGCCAGGGACTCTTAAAACCCCAGGCTCAAAGAAAGAGAAATCAGACATCTTGTGCCTCCTAAGAAATGGTGTTGCTGTAAAACCTGAATATTTTGAATCATACACTCTACTTCATATAATTTGCCTTATTTAAATGTAAGTGAAAAGCCCTGGTCCACCTTCATTAGCTTCTGAGTAGAAAGGGTCTTTTTATTTGTTTAATCTTTATGTGAAAAAGTAAGGCTTTTTTTTTTTTTTTTTTGGTCTGTAAGATGTAATTGGCTCATTCATTTTCCAGTCTTCGCCTTTACAGCCACCTTGCTAACCTCTTCTAAACATTTTGGACAGAAGAAAACCCCATTTAATAAGAACCTTCTGAATAGCTGACTTTGATTATTCAGACAGTGACAATAAGGAATAATAAAATTGGCTCCACAAAACTCATTCTGACCATTAGTGTTTGACCTCTTTGCCATGCCAAACTGTTACCAGAGCACCTAAAAGTGGTATTCCATTTCTTTGCAAAAAAGAATGTGGTTATCCCAGAGCAAGGGGAAGCAGAAGAAATAAAGCCTACAAATTAAATAATCAGTCCCTAAATAATTGATACCTTCGGAGCGTCGACATTCACTGTGAGATCCTTTACCTTAGAGGCAGTGGAGCATTGTGGGAAAATCACACTGGACTGGGAGTCAACCGACTCTGCCACTCAGTGGAGGATGTCCTTGGACAAGTCTCAACCTTCTCGTCCTCAGGTTTCTCCTTTGTAAAATGAAAATAGTCTCAGCCTTCCAGACCTGTCATGTGGGACTTGCCCTCTAAAGTTCACTTTATGCAGTGTGTATGATACTTGTTAGGACAAATTATGTCATTTACCTTTCAGATTTTCAAAAGAGCCATTCGGAATACTTATGATTAAAATGTAGGTTGCTCTAAAAGCCTGGCCCAAATAGATATTGAAGGATTGTGTGTTGTGATGTTACTGATAAAAATCATAGGCAAGATAACACTGATTTAGCTAAAAGGTATCTGGATTTAAAAGCTAAAAAGTTGTGGACAGGAATTTATATTCATAAAATTGATTGTTTAGAACAAGATACTTTTATATCTAAGGGCATGAGGTTGTTAAAAAATTGTTAGCATTTAAAAACTTAATATTTTCAATTCAAGATTTCCCAAAATCTATAATGAGTGCTAATGTCATTTATCAGCACTAGTGAGTCTCCATAAAAATCTAGATTTTTCTTGCTCTGATTACTAGTAAAAAAAAAAAAAAATTCCCTGCAACCCCTCTTAAATTTAATACTTATGACTTCCTTCCAGCAAACTCTTTCTTTCCAGACCACACAGAAATCCCTCTTAGAAACACCACCCATCTTCTATAACTGCTCAGAGAACAATTATCATGTTGACTTATCTTGGAGTATTATTTTATAAAGTCTCTGTAATTTATCAGAAATAATTTTAAATATGAAAAGCATTAATTGATAGTACATACATTAATACACTACTTTGTAATAAGCATTTTTACATGCATTACATCACTTGTTGCCCACAGGCAACTTGTGAAATAGGTATTACTATCTTCATTTTATAGATGATAGACTAAAATAAAAGAAAAACTGACCTGCCTAAGGTCTTATGATGATCAAATAGCAGAACTAGATCTAAAACCACTTCTCTAGGCTCCTGGTTCAGACCATGTTTTATTATATCACATTATCTCCATGGAGAGAACATACGTCAGCTAACATTTGCTATGCAGCAAGTGCTATACACCTCCACTGGTGGTGTGAAGGAACGGCCATTCGTTTAGTGGTGATTCTGTAGAGGAACAAGCCGGATCAGGTTCAGTTGAATATTATTTTGTTCTCCTCCAGGCTCAGTTATGTATCTGTGGTCAGCTTCTGATCAGTTAGGCAGCTCTGCCTCTGGATACTTCTGGATCCTGGGGCCATGGAGACAACTGCGTCACATGTCTCTCATTCAGCAGACTAGCCTGTGCTTCTTGACATGGTGGCTCAGGGTTTGAAGACAGCAGAGGGGAAACCCAGTGAGCAAGTACTTTTTAAGCCTCTGTTCAGCATTTTTGCAATTCTTCCCTTGGCCAAAACAAGTCCTATGTCTAAGCTCAGTGTCATCGTGGGAGAGTATTTCAAAAGGCCTGAATACAGGAAGACTTGAACAAATTGGGGTCATTATCACATCTAATCACTATAAGTTAAATATAAAAATACTGAAAATGGCACTCACTTCATCATCTCTTCTATGGTAGTTGACTTAGGTTTCTAAACATAGCTCTTTTGCTTGAATCCATTCTGTGGATGCTAAAGTGGTATAGGAACAGTGATGAGCTATAAGAGCGTCAAAAATGTTACATGTAGTATAAGCCAAAATATTCCTGCTTGTAATAATAACTAATGCTTACTGGGCATCTTATAGGTCTAAGCACTTGGCTAATTCCATCTCAAATCTGTAAATAGTGTAGTTTCCACTTTTCAGAAGATAAAACTAGGAATATTCTAGTAACTAACCTAAAGTCACATAGTTAAGGACTAGTGAGCTTGGATACAAGCGTGGGCCTAGTTCACACACCCGAGCTCTTTCTCAGGCACCACACTGCAGCAGTTTTTTGAGAGATTCCCATGGTCATGGCTAACAGTCCAAGGAAGATTAACAAAGAGCTTCTACTATCCAAAATAATGTGTAAAACTCACAATATCCTTTTTCTAATGGAAAAGGTTGTATGTACTTAGTACCACTTGGCTAATGTCCCATGGAGATTTTGTGATATAGAATTTTAATTGTGAATCACGGCCATCTAGCAATTTGAGAAAGAAAACCACCAAGTTCTTGGAACAGTTTTTGTTTCTAATGAGCAAGGCAACAAATGTAGGACTGAAATGTTTTATTTTGAATGGAGTCATGGATTTTATGAAAGTTATATATAGATCGCCCAAGTTTCCTTATTAAAAGTGTTGGGAGGAGAGAGGGGGGAAAGTCAAGGAGACTGTGACAAAGAGAGGAAAAATAAGGAAAAGATGTCATACACGGTGATGAAGTCAAGGGAAATTAAACACTGCACGAATGTGTAGAAATCGTTATTGCCTAGTTTAACCTGGAAAGTGAAAGTTGCTCAGTCCTGTCCAACTCTTTGTGACCCCATGGACTATACAGCCCATGGAATTCTCCAGGCCAGAATACTGGATTGGGTAGCCATTCTTTTCTCGGGATCTTCCCAACCCAGGGATTGAGCTGGGGTTCCCTGCATTGCAGGTGGATTCTTTACCAACTGAGCTATCAGGGAAGCCCTAGTTTAACCTGGAGAAATTCTATAATCATTAGATCCTCTTTCCATGTCCCATGCAGGCATAAAGGGTTTCTGGATATATGGGTTGGGAAAATCCTAGGCATTTTATGGTTTATATTTATGTTCTGTGGATGTGTCAGTGATTTTTTTTTTTTTTGTCTCCTTTTAGTACATTATCTCTCTCTCCCTCTTTTTTTTACCCAAACCAGACTTCTCTGGTGGCTCAGATGGTCAAACGTCTTGCCTACAGTGCGGAAGACCTGGGTTCGATCGCTGGGTCAAGAAGGTCCTCTGGAGAAGGAAATGGCAACCCACTCCAGTACTCTTGCCTGGAAGATCCCATGGACAGAGGAGTGTAGTAGTCCATGGGGTCGCAAAGAGTCGAACACGACTGAGCCACTTCACTTCACTTCATTAAGTGTGGTCAGGACCAAGGACAGATCCTGCATTGTCTTAGCCTCCATGTTTCTCTGAGCTGCTTTCTTTTTCTGCTGCCCTCATGAGACACTGAAGACCCATCCAGGAGTGTTTGGGTTTTCTATAGGAAAAAAAGAAAGGATTCCATCTTAGTGCAGGTGGGCTCCAGGGAGGAAAAAAAAAACAGCTTCAGTGTGGAGAGAATAAGCTAAAAGGCCCCTTCTTGCTTTGAGGGTTCTCTTTCTTAGAAGATCATCACCGTTAACAAGAATTAGTATCATCACTAGTACTATAGAGAATAATTGCTTTTTTCTTACTGATTCTTAGCAATATGAATCCAGAGACTATCTTATCCTAATTTTGAACACCTAGTATTATATAGCACATAGATGTTCAATAAATACCTTTTATTGTTAATCTGTGTTCGTGTTCTTTTTTTTTCATTGATGTTTGATTGACCTATAATGTTATATTATTGTCAAGGGTTCGACATAATGATTCAATATTTGTATATATTGTGAACTGATCACCACAGTAAATCTAGTTACCATCCTTCACCATACATAGTTATGTTGTTTGTTATGATGAGGACTTATAAGATTTATTCTTTTAGTGACTTTCAAATATGCACTACAGTATTATTGACTATAGTCACCATGCCATCCACAATATTCCCATGGCTTGTTA
Source organism: Aepyceros melampus (assembly GCA_006408695.1). Lineage (NCBI taxonomy): Eukaryota > Metazoa > Chordata > Mammalia > Artiodactyla > Bovidae > Aepyceros > Aepyceros melampus. The sequence goes on from SJXQ01012641.1 coordinate 375,497, forward strand.
TTTTATAACTGGAATTTTGTACCTTCTGACATCCTTAACCCATTTCACCCAGCTCCCTCACTTTTGGCAACTACTGATCTGGGGGGGGGTTGTATTTTTTTGTTCATCTGGTTTCTTTGTTTCCCCCCCTGATTTTTTTTTGGCTGCACCACAGGGCATGTAGAATCTTAGTATTTCAACCAGAGATTGGACCTGTGCTTCCTGCAGTAAAAGCATGGACTCTTAACCACTGAACTGCCAGCAAAGTCCCTGTATTTTTATGTTTGTTGTGTCTTTAGATGCCACATAAATGTGAGATCATAGGATGTTTGTCTTTCTCTATCTGACTCGTTTCACTAACATGATTCACTTAGCATAACACCCTCTGGGTCCATCTGGGTTGTTGCAAATGGCAGGATTCCATTCTTTTGATGGTCGAATAGTATTCTATTGTATACATAGCATCTGTATCCATTCATCCATTGATGAACATGTAGGTTATTTCCATATCTTGGCTGTTGTAAATAATGCTGCAAAAACATGAGGGTGCATATATCTTCTTGAGTTAGTATTTTCATTTTCTTCACATAAATACCCAGAAGTGAGTTACTAGATCTCACTGACTCGATGGGCGTGAGTCTGAGTGAACTCCGGGAGTTGGTGATGGACAGGGAGGCCTGGCATGCTGCGATTCATGGGGTCGCAAAGAGTTGGACATGACTGAGCGACTGAACTGAACTGAACTGACGGTAGATGTGTTTTAATTTTTTGAGGAACTTCCATACTGTTTTCCCCAATGGCTGTACCAGTTTGCATTCCCACTAATAGAGCCTAAGGGATCCCTTTTCTTCGCATTCTTACCAACACTTTCTATTTCTTGCATTTTTATAATAGCCATTCTAACAGATGTGAGGTGGTATCTCGGTGTGGGTTTGATGTGCATTTCCCTGATTATTAGCATCTTTCCGTGTGCCTGTTGACCCTCTGTATGTCTCCTTTGGAAAAATGTCCATTCAGATCCTCTGCCCTCTTTTAATCAGTTTGCTTGGTTTTTGGCTATTGAGTTATATGAGTTTTTGAACATTAACCCCTTATCAAATATATATTAATAATTTACAAATATTTTCTCCCAGTCAGTCGATTGGCTTTTCATTTTGTTGATGACTTGTTATTTCCTTTGCTGGGTTTCTTAGTTTGATGTAGTCCTACCTGTTTATTTTTGCTTTTGTTGCCTTTGTTTTAGAAGTTAGACCCCAAAAAATCATACTGAAGATCAGTGTCAAGGAGCTTACTGCCTATGTATTCTTCTAGGAGTTTTATAGTTACAGATCTTAACATTCAAGTTTTTAATTTGTTTTGAGTTGATTTTTGCATATGGTGTAAGATAGTCTGGTTTTATTCTTTTGCCTGTGGCTGTTCAGCTTTCCCAACAACATTTATTGAAGGAACTTTCCTTTCCCAAAAGAAGAGAAAATTACACGCCGGTTTCCTTGATGAACACAGATGCAAAAATTCTCAACAAAATATTAGCAAACTGAATCCAGCAATACATTAAAAAATCATGTACTGTGATTAAGTGGGATTTATTGCAGGGGTGCAAGGCTGCTTCGGTATCCATAAATCATCAACCAACAGGATATGATATGTTAATAAAATAAAAGCTAAAATGCATATGATCATCTCAATAGGTGCAAAAAAAAAAGCACCTGACAAAATTCAGTATCCATACATGATAAAAAGAACTCTCAACAAAGTGAGTGTAGCTGCAACATACCTCAACATAAGAAAGGCCATATATGATAAGCCCACAGCTAGCATACTCACTAGTGAAAAGCTGAAATCTTTTTCCTCTAAGATCAGGAACAAGACTAGGATGCCTACTTTGCTGGGTTTATTTTACAAAGTGTTGCAAGTCCTACCAAGAGTAATTAAGCAAGAAAAAGAAAAGTCATCCTTATTGGAAGAAATAAGTAAAACTGTCACTATTTGTGGATGACATGGTTTTATATATAGAAAACTCTAAAGAGTTCTCAAAAAACAATTGTTAAAATAAATGAATTCAGTAAAATTGCATGACACAAAGTCAACATATAAAAATGTATTGCAGTTCAAGGCACTATGTACTATCAGAGACAGAAATTAAGAAAACAATCCCATTACAGCTGCATCAAAAACAATAAAATACTTAGTAATAAATTTAATTAAGGTGAAGTACCTATCACTAAAAACTACAAGATACTGATGAAAGAAATTGAAGATACAAATAAATGGAAAGCACCATTCTAGGCTCTGGGGATAGAATGCAAGCTAAAAGGAAAAGTCTCTACCTTTAAAGAGCTTATATTTTAGTGATTGTCTAAATTTTACTAACAAATATGCAAAGAATTAATACGAATCCTAGCCAAAAATAATTCTCTCTTTTATATGTGTTGATATCTGTCAAATTTGCCTTAAATCACTTCCTGAATAAAGTACATTTTTAAGATACATTTTAATAGAATAATCATAGCCATCAGTTATAATTTGTGTCATCTTTAAATATATTACATATATTTCAGAAATTAAATGGAAATATTTTCCTTTCTGGAAATCTTTATACTTCCCTGGTGAAAGAGAAGATATGGCTCATGTTTCATGCATTAACATATTTGAGATTTTTCTTATTCAGGAACTTGAATCTATAGTTACCATGTAATTCTGTCCAAAATTCATTTCTTGGGTTACTAAACCATTATTTATGCTTTTTGGTGTCCGTGTGGGTTATGAATATAAAAGAATCCAGTAAAATATACAGTCTTCAAAATGTAATGTCACATTTAAAAAAAAAAAAAAGAAAACCCTGATGGTACAGTAACGTCATTTAAAACATTAAAGAAGGGATGTTAGTGGTGATCAGGTCTGCAGAGCTCTGTTGAGAACTGAACCACTGAGCAGGGTGACTTTCTAAGGCCCAGAACCTGTCTTCTGGCCTGTGGGCCAGGGGCCCCTCAGCCACTCTACACAGGTTTCTTTTCTCTGCAGTTTGAATAGGCTGTGGGCTTCTCTGAGGTTTGTTAGGAAAGCTGCAAACAGCCCGTGCTGCTGTACTTGATGTGAAGGTTCTTAGGGCACTGCTCCTAGCTCTTCTGATCTGTCAAATGCAAGATATCAGCATGACCCCCGCCAGCTGGCTCAAATTCCCAGTTATACTCTGGTTCACCTAATTCTTAGCAGACAGATACTTTCTAGCTTTCACTATTAGAATATGTATTTCCTAAAGGGCCTCAGTTGATAAATAGTTAATTTCACCAGTTTTGTAAAATATTGATATCGTTTACACAGTCATTTTTTTGAGCACTTACTGAGTACCCAGTGTGTTAAACCTTAAACACATCTCTACTGTTAATCTCACAACCTCTTAGGGGGCCACTCAGGATTCCCATTTTACAGAAGAAACTAAAGGGAAGAGACGTACCATGCCAGAGGTTAGAGGACTAGTTATCTTTAGGGGTGGAATCTAGGTCTCAATTACCTTCTGACTTAAACTACCTTAATTTGGCAGCAGGGGCCACAGACCCAGAGAATTTAGATGGTCTGTGCAGGGTTATAAGAGTCTGGTGGGGGTGAGAGTGAGTCACACTTTATATCCATTGCTGGTTATTTCACCACACAAATGCTCTTAAAATGGTTTCTTCTGCCAACCCAGGTGAGTCTCTAATCTTGCATCCTTCTTACAGTTTTGAAAACCATTTACATACTTAGACAAGTAGGTAGTTTTAAAAGATAATTAAAGTAGACATTTAAAATTTCCCTTTGACAAAATTACTCCATTTTTAAAATAACTTCGATTTCTATGGTAAGGCTGAATGTTTTTACACTTGTTGGGAGCAGTGCTTTCATTCATCATGTAAAATCGTGAGGACTCTCTTGGTGTAGATGTGGTATTTTCATCTGCCTATTATGCTTGTTACGTTGTATTAGCCAAGTGAGATTTTTTTTTAAAACCCCTGATATTAAATGGTGATTCATCCTTTATCATTAAGGCAGATATACCGTTTATTTCTGACAGTGTAGTGAAGCTCATTTTGCTGATTTTTTTTTTCCAAACTTGATTTTGTCCAGTCTAACAGTAATTTCACTGGAGGAGAAAAATTAAAATTGCCCCACTGACAATGTGATAATATCAGTTTTCCTTCAGAGAAATTCAACAAAATGAAAATCTTCATGATTTTCCAGGGGTCAGTTGTCCTTTTAGAAAAGAATGCCTAACAAGTTCTCAAGGCTTTGTTTTCAAGATAAATAAATCTTTCTGTTCTGTAAATTTAGTTGTGTGTTTTTGTTTTAGAAATGCAGTATGGATAAGAGAGTCCATTTAATGAAATTCAGAGTTGACTCATCTTTTTCTTTGCCCTTCTCTCTCCTCCAGCTCTTTCTCTTTGTCGTCTGGAACTTTGAGCTCTACATGATACCACTGGTTTTGTTGTTACTACTGACATGGAACTACTTCTTGATAATATCAGGAAAAGATAACAGGCAACGCGATACAGTAAGCCTCTTACTTTCTTATTTGTATGTGTTTTTGTTCTCATTCTTAGTCTCCCTGGCAAGATCAACATTGCATTTGGTTTTGCACACCAGAAATTCTTCTATAAATACTCAAGTTTGACAGAAAGTTTTCCCAGTTCTAAACTAACAACTCTTTGGTTCTAACACAATGTAAAGTATTTGCCTATTTTTAACATTACTCGTTTTGGTAGGAACTAAAGTTGAGAATACGCTGAAGAATGAGTGATGATTTTTAAGTATAAATTGTTTACTCCAAGTGATTATTTCTTTTTATTCTCCTTAGTTGTGTTTATGTGTCAATGAATCCTGAGTTAAGATATAATATTGCAAAATTATCTATTTGGTCAGACCAAGTGAATGTATTTCATATAAGACATTTCTCTGTGGTCCGACATTGGAGGGAAGGAAGACTTGATGGTTGTTGGCCTAGATAAGTGCAAAAAGTACCTTAATTCAATGTTCATTCATTGAACAACAGCAAATATACTTATCTGTGTCAGGGGTATATTAGGATACTGGCTTATGGATCAAGACCTTTCATTTAACCTAGGGAAAGTTATACTGAACTCATCTGTGCTCTTGACATTTTTGAAAATTTTTAGAATGTGTGAGATGACCTTTTATCTCTCAAAGAGTTTTAGATTGAGAAGCAGAAGCTAGCGACGTTATAACCATGTTTGTAATTCTCCCACCAGCCTTCATTTCCTTAGATTGTCTCAGTGACTACACCCCAATCAAACTGAACAGCTTCCAAACCTCCTCATAAATAAATAAACACAAATTTAAGAGTAATTTAAGGGTTTTTCAAACATGAGAATCTGTTTGGTCGCTATTAGTCCACATCAGATTGCATTGATTATTTTCTTATTTGCCATTAAAAGCCTCTATTTGACTTCTAATCAAGACTTTTACCAACTATTGTGCCCCTAATGATGCAAGAAACAGACCTATTTGATCATAAATTTAGTAGATGGTGAGTGCAGCCATGAAATTAAATGATGCTTCCTCCTTGGAAGGAAAGTTATGACCAAACTAGATAGCATATTCAAAAGCAGAGACATTACTTTGCCAACAAAAGTCTGTCTAGTCAAGGCTATGGTTTTCTTGTGGTCATGTATGGATGTGAGAGTTGGACTGTGAAGAAAGCTGAGCGCCGAAGAATTGATGCTTTTGAACTGTGGTGTTGGAGAAGACTCATGAGAGTCCCTTGGACTGCAAGGAGATCCAACCAGTCCATTCTAAAGGAGATTAGCCCTGAATGTTCTTTGGAAGAAATGATGCTAAAGCTGAAACTCCAGTACTTTGGCCACCTCATGCGAAGAGTTGACTCATTGGAAAAGACTCTGATGCTGGGAGGGATTGGGGGCAGAAGGAGAAGGGGATGACAGAGGATGAGATGGCATCACCGACTGGATGGACGTGAGTCTGAGTGAACTCCAGGAGTTGGTGATGGACAGGGAGGCCTGGCATACTGCGATTCATGGGGTCACAAAGAGTTGGACACGACTGAGCAACTGAACTGAACTGATACTACTTTATTATAAAGTAGTACATAGTATAGTTAGCATCATAATGTTTGCACAGACATACTTATGACATAAAAGAATTTTCCTTTTAAATAACTCAAGCACGATGTACTTTAAATGGTTACAAAAGAAAAATATATACTTTTTGAAATAATTTTCTTGAATATCAAAGTAAAAGAAAAATCCAGATACACAACTACCAAATAGATGGCAGAGTTGCCAACAACAACCACATTGATCTCCCTATACTATTTGTATATATTTCTGTCTTTCTCATGAGGTTATAAATTTGAAGTGGCGAACTATTCATCTTTGTACTTGCTACCATCTCTAGCGTGTGTTTTGTAAGTTAGAAATGTTCAAACTTTTTCTGTAAAGTTTATCAAACCAAACATGAGATTTCTCTGAGAGATTTTAATGGTTAGACAGCGTCAACAGACAAGAAGTTGTTATTATTATTGGCAACGATTTTGTGGATATATATGTTTAACTTGCACACAGAGACAAGTCCCACATGGTGTCATGGGGACTAATAGGTACTTTTGTCAATTAATCCAGGATGTTTTCTTTAAGAACATAGTACTCTTTTAGGCAATTCTTTTTTGTTCCATTTATTTCTGGGAAGTTGTTGAGAGAGAAGAAAATCTACTTTTCATTCAGTTGCCTTGAGACAAATTTGCAAATAATAATGTTTGTAAATAAGAAAAAGTGGTAATTTCATTTCAGCTTCTTAATCCTACGAGTGGGCTTATCTTCAATATTTAGTCATTGGTTTGACTATTCTCGGTAAAAAAAAAAAAAATTCTGAAACTGTAGACTTTACTTGCTATTTTCTTCAAAATATACCAGTCTTGGCTGGAAAGGTCTACTTTTAGAGGGAAAGTAATGATATATAAGGTAACTCCTTTTACTTCAAATTCTCTGAGAATTTTTATAAGCCTATTGAAAAGTTATGTATCATGCAAATTTTTCTGCTGCTCTTTTCCCCCCAAAATATAACTCCAATATGGTAATTACACATCTTTCCTTGTTGGCACATCTCTGACAGTATCTCCCTTTTAGCCATGGACAACATTTTCTTCCCCAGCACAGCCCACTGTGAAACGTTCTTTAGTCTAACTTGCATGGAATGCCAACTGCACTCCATAACTCCCAGTAATTGCCTTTTATTTGCCCCAAACACACATATCCACATATTCTGTTCTTTCTAGGCACCGGAGCAGCAATCACAACGTTTCATTCAGCTTCTCATTCACTGGCTCAGTTGAGACCTTACGTAACTCTTCAATCCAATTTGTCTAATTATGTGTTTTCTGCCATACCCAGCTGTGCATTTGAACTGGTTGCTCCTTTTGAAAAGAAACCTGGATTATACTTTGCTGGTTATAGATTACATACACACGTGTATATACATATATATTCATACACATGCATGTACACATATGTCTATATTCACATTCATACGTATGTAAATTAAGGGAAAGTGTTTGTAGGGGTGGCCATGCTGTGCCTAAAGACTACTTATCTACTGCATAGTGGGAGGCATTGAAAGAATGGTACTTTGTCCTAAATCCCTATTGCTTTCCCCAAAACAGTGCAGAATTTTTCAGCATGTGTGAAACTTGAGGGAATCTCTCAAGTGCATAAATCATACTGTTGGCTGATTCTAAACCAGGAAACTTTCTGTTTTAGGAGAAAGGGATGTAGGGATGTAGGGGAATATTCTGTCGGGCACAAAAAAAATCATCTGCACGTTATTCACCTGCGAAAATCCAACTAGGATGAAAATTATAGAAGAAAAACAAATCAAAATGAACCTCAAGTTTGTGTGGCAAAGAGCAAAAAGGAGATAATATTTCCATGACATAAGAGAGAGAAAAGGAAATGAATAGTGTAAAAGATTACAAAGTATATAGATGGGTAAAAATTGTGTCTTCAAAATATTAGTGGAGAGTTGAGATTAATACTAAAATAGGAAAGGATTTCTTTGTCTATTGTTTATTAGAGAGACCACTTCCATTTTGGAGACTTAGGATCACAGGAACTTAAATCCCCTACTTTTTTCCTCACCATAGTGTCTTAACTTTAATGACAAAAATGAGATCTAATCCTTGCCAAGTAAGTTTTGTGGCATTTAATGAGCAGAACTCGTTGAGGAAAGGATAAAGAAACAGCCATTCCAATGATATAGACTTAGAGTTGCACTCGAGAAAGAGGTATGGTTAGCAATGGTATTTTGCCTCCATTGTCTCTCAGTCAGACTTATTAAAAATAAGCAATTCTTGATCTAAATCTATCTATACTCAGACCATGACATTAAACTTTCTAGCATAAGAATTGCTAGACTTTTCCAGAGGAAACTGTTTAATATAAACTTCATTCAGAGATGTCTCTGGCATGAACGGGATATAAAGATAGGGCTATCATACTTCTCTTGGTTTGAGCCATCACTCTAAAACCAGGGAGAAATTGCCCCTGCACTGCCCATTAGGCTGGTACCAACTGTCCACATTACAGTTACTATAAACTGAGATTTTGTAGAAGTACATGCCAAGAAGTGGTCTTTACTTTGGATTTAAAAATTACCAATTCTTCATCACACCCTGGGCACTGTGTTAAGCAGTTTCTTTCAAGCATGGCTCAAGAACCCTTCCTTAAGAGAGAGGAAATCAAGTCTCAGGATATAAGAAATGGGTTAGCCAAGCAAACCAGAGTTCTGTTATACTTGTGCAGACAAATATCATTATTACTACTTTACATACAGGGAAACAGGGTAGAGAGATTAAACAGCTCCAAAGGCACATGGTTAGTCCGAAAGTGCCAGAGAGGGAATTAGAATCTGCCAGTCTTTCTGAAGTTTGCACTCCTTACCTCCAGTCCATTAAATTTCCTCTTAGAGCTATCGTTTGGTCTAGTCTAGGTCTTCTTTGGTACCTTTTAAGCACATTTCTCCATTACATTTCAGAACAGTCAGTAGGAGGAACTCTACTTTTGAACAGACAGATTGTTTGAAAACTCTCATTTTTTCCCCCTCCACCCCCCATCTCCTCTTTACCTCTCATTCAGGAGAGGAGCAGGTACCTATTCAGCCTCTTGGATTTATCAAATATCCTGTTAAACCTTTTAGAAGCCTGGTCTCTTTGAATTCTTTATAATAACAGTGTCAAGTAGATGATTCTAAATGATTGTATCTTCATTTTATGAATGGGGAAATTCAAACTCAAAGAGGATCTCCATAGAGTAAGTGGGACTTGAGCCCAGCTCTGCCCTGTCCTGAAAACTCAGGTTATCTCTGTGGTGCACGTTCGGGCATGCCTTTAACCAAGCCATCACTTTTGAAGTGTCTGGAGCCTTATAGAGACTCCTAGGTGTCCCCAAATTCCTTCCTGTGAGGTACCTGGTGAGCTCTCAACAATGGGTACTGGTCACATATTTGACTCCAGGTGACCCCATTCATTTAAAAAAAAAACAACAAGAAACTTCATGACCTGGAGGAGTACCTTCCTCCACCCAGATGAGTATGGGGAGAGTAAATCAGAGATAATAATCCTTCACATTCATGAAGAAAGTCTCTGAATATCTGTGACATTCATTCTTCAAGCAGTATGTTTTAATTACATTCTAAGAGAGCATTCACTTTGACTGTCAAGATATGCCCTCCCAAGAACAACAGTTGCCGAATCAATGGAGACTTTAAAAGACTGAAGAGTAGGCTAGATCAATGAAATCATTCTCTAAATGATGGTCTCACTGTGATACAAGTTGAGCCCCAGCCTGTCTACTAAAATACTTCAGTAAATACTGAAATGTTTTTTAGTCCCACCACATGGCAAAGCCCTCCATGCTTCTTTTCCCCTTTAGAAGAGCACTGAATATATTTGTTGTTGTTGGGTCTATTCCAATTAGGCCCAGAACATTGATGTCTAGAAATAAAGCTTGTAAGGAGAGCATTTTCTTTGCTACCGTAAATGCTGTTGATTGGACAACTGGGAATCATCCACCAGATACAAACCACCAAAGAGACGTCTGACTGTTTGACCTGACTTCCTATAAATCAAACTCATTTATTACTTTCTCAGCCAGTACTCTCAGCTCCAAAGAAGTCCAGTGTGGAATATTTGAAGAAGCAGACCATTGAATATGTGAAATATTCTGAACAGGGTCTAAACAGACTGGCCAGAGCTGAGCTGAGAGGAGCGCACTCCATAGAAAAAGCACTGGGGTGTGTGGTCAGACCCTTGGTACTTAAATGAGGACTTTGTCATTGACAGAAAGAAGCGTGGATCAGAGCCTCCTGAGTTTGCATCTCAGTACCAAAAAGACCGTGTACTTGCTCTTAACAGAAGCAGCGCTGAGTCATACAGCCTGTAAACACATCTAAAAATAGGTGATCACTCTTTTCTTTTTCCTAATTATTTCAACAATTTTCTCAAATTTTTAAGAAGGTCACCAGCTTGCAAAAACGTGAGGAGGATTGTGCAAAATACCAGACCTCTAGTTTTCCAGCACAATCACAAGCAGAAAGAAACCAACCACCGATCTCGTGTCAGTAAAAAACTGTCATCGCTTATGACCCCCCTCAAGCTGTTCAACCGCTGGACTCTCCGGACTGGTGCCCTGAGCCCTGATGACCATCACCTCACAGGCTCTGGACACACCCCCGGCAGGATCTGCACAGTTTTTCCCTCTTCTCACATGCTCCCCCCACTCTATATCTCCTCCCTCCCCGTAGATGACCACGCCCTTCTACTTTGCAAAGTTTCCTCAAAACTCCAACCTCTGAAGGCCTCTGAAATTGTTCCCAATTTAGGGTTGCCAGATTGAGCCAATAAAAATACAGATGCCCAGTTAAATCAGGATTGCAGATAAACAACAGGAGATATTTATACAAAAATAATATTCATTATTTATCTGAAATTCCAATTTCACTGGATGACTTGTATTTTTCTGGCAGCTTTCCCCAAAATCACAGCTTGTTTTCTTACCTCAAGACTTGTAGGAAGGTGATAATTCTAAAACAAAATGCTGATTTTTCTCCCTCTGCTACTTTTATCTTTCCATAATATCTTCAAGGCTGTCAAAGAAAGATTCCTCACGTGTACACCCTACCCAAACCATTTGTTGTGGTGGTTTAGTTGCTAAGTTGTGTCCGACTCTTTCGCAACACCATGGACTACAGTCTGCCAGTCTCTTCTGTGCATGGAATTTTCCAAGCAAGAATACTGGAGTGAATTGCCATTTCCTCCTGCAGGGGGATCTTCCTGACCCAGCGATCAAACCTGTGTCTCCTGCTTTGCAGGTGGATTCTTTACTTCTGAGCCACCAGTTCAGTTCAGTCACTCAGTTGTGTCTGACTTTTTGTGACCTCCATGGACTGCAGCACACGAGGCCTCCCTGTCCATCACCAATTCCTGGAGTTTACTCAGACTCATGTCTATCATGTCGTTGATGCCATCCAGCCATCTCATCTTCTGTCGTCCCCTGGCAACACCAGAGTAGCACCCAAACCATAGCTGCAGTTTTATCTCCCCTATATTCCATCAGGATCGTGTGTGTGTGTGTGTGTGTGTGTGTGTTTGAGAATGGAGTACTTCATGAGCAAAAAGATAGAGGTAGCGAGCACAAGTGGGGAATGCTCTTTTCTCATCTCTTTCATCTAAAAGGAACCATTCACCACTTGGGAGAGCAGGAGAACAAGGCTCAGAGATCTCTGCCATGGGCAAACGCTCACACAGCACAGCAGGGCGGGAACCCAGTTCCAACTGGCTCCCAGAGCTGTGTTCTCAGTCTCTCCTGCAACACACCCACTCCTCAGGCCTGGGGAGGGCAAGGGCTTGGTCTATATAACACAACAGAAGTTGAGGAAGGAAGGAAGGAAGGATGCGTCTCTCTTTGCATAGATGGGGATCCTGGGGCATAAGGTCAGGCTCTGCACAGGCAGTGAGTGTTTGTGGGTGGGACAGACGTCTTGGCCCAGGGAGGCGCGTTCACTCAGACTTGGTGGAGGTGCTCCCGCCGTGCCTGGGAGCCCCACGGGCAGCAGAGCAGATGGGCAGTGGGCTAACTTGGCGTGACCTGGGGCACCGTGCCAGGACAGGTGGCCAGAACCTTTGAAGTCCTTGCTTCGGGAGCCAGACATTGAAGGAGTTGAGCTCAGAAGGCCTGCAGAGAGATGGGAGCACTCTCTCGCAAGGGCCTGGCTCTCTGGGGATCGACTCACTCCAGGGCTGCTCCTCCAGCTCCTCCATGAGCTTAGAGGGGACCCTGTTGGTGCTGATGAGCGGATGGCAGCCTAGGTGTGTTCGGGTCAAGGCTCCAGAGCACAGCGGAGGAGCAGGTTCAAGGAGGGCTCTTCAGCCATGTGGGGAGGGGAGCATTGATGGGAGTGGGGATGCTCCCATCAATGGGATGGGGGGTGGGGTCCATGGTCTTGGGAGAGACCGACCCAGTGTGGCTGGGGTGGCTATGGCCCACAACAGCAGTATCTGGAACCAAGGATATTGGTATCAATACTTTCCCAAATTGTTGATCTACTCTCTCTCTAGCTTCTACTCTTTTCTTTAAAAAATAGATTTATGAATATAAGATGTATTTCTTGCTTGTCATATATATTTTGTTTTTTACAAAAATTGGATCACATTAAAGACACTGTTAGCACGCCTACTTTGAGATTCCCTCAAATTGCTGGAAAATAACAGCATTTTTAATAACTAAATAGTTTTTGCCATAGAATACTTTATTTTTTTCTCAGTTAGGCACTCATTTTGGAAATGTTTATTTCCAGTGTTTCTGCCATCTTAAAGAATGCTGTAAACTAAAATCCTAAACAGATCTCTGAGCAGGTCCTTGGTAATGTCCTTTGGAAAAGTCCTCGAAGGAGAATTTCTGGGTCAGAGTAGACATATTCTGAGTATTTGGGGGAGTTAATACTAACGTGCCACTCACTAAGGTTTTGATATTTTTATATGTATGTGCCTAGATAACCACCAATTATCTTCATCATTTCCCCCTGAGAGCCATCTCTGCCTTCCAACCCATTCTTGCCCACCCCTGGCCCCCATCAACCCATCCCTACCAACCCAAATGCTCTGATTTCCTGTTTTCCCCTCACTCTATTATAATAATTTAAAAAACCTCACTGGGGGTCTTCTTCACCTGCTCCAGATTGTTCTAAGGGTATTTTCCATTTGTGAATCTAATCCCAGCACAGAGCAAGTCACATCAGCACAGTAGTTGCTCAAAAAAGATTTAGTGAATGAATACTATGTATTTTAGTTCAGTCTTTTTTCCACATCAAAACTTGTCTAATTTTCATAATTTTCATTCAACAAAAATGCACTGAAATTTTGCAGACACTGTGCTAGTAGGTTGTTCAAAGGTGATTAAGAGCCAGTCCCAGGAAATCAATTATACTTCAATAAAAATAAAAGAGAGAGAGAGAGAAGAAGAAGAAAAAAGACCTGGTCCTTGCCCAGTTTGTGGTCTAGTGAGGGAAACAAACAACTAAATGGAATCCGTGGCTATGATAGTTGCAGTAATGGAAGTCTGTATATGAAATGCAGATGCGTGCAGCCAAGAGACATTTAGATTATCCCAGGTCTGTGTGTGTGTCCTGCGTAGATAAAGAAAAGGTCTACGCATTTGTGGCCACAGCTCTTTTTCTACCTTTCAGTTCAGTTCAGTTCAGTCGCTCAGTCATGTCCGACTCTTTGCGATCCCATGAATTGCAGCACGCCAGGCCTCCCTGTCCATCACCAACTCCCGGAGTTCACTCAGACTCACGTCCATCGAGTCCGTGATGCCATCCAGCCATCTCATCCTTNCATTTGTGGCCACAGCTCTTTTTCTACCTTTCAGTTCAGTTCAGTTCAGTCGCTCAGTCATGTCCGACTCTTTGCGACCCCATGAATTGCAGCACGCCAGGCCTCCCTGTCCATCACCAACTCCCGGAGTTCACTCAGACTCACGTCCATCGAGTCCGTGATGCCATCCAGCCATCTCATCCTCGGTGGTCCCCTTCTCCTCCTGCCCCCAATCCCTCCCAGCATCAGAGTCTTTTCCAGTGAGTCAACTCTTCACATGAGGTGGCCAAAGTACTGGAGCTTCAGCTTTAGCATCATTCCTTCCAAAGAAATCCCAGGGCTGATCTCCTTCAGAATGGACTGGTTGGATCTCCTTGCAGTCCAAGGGACTCTCAAGAGTCTTCTCCAACACCACAGTTCAAAAGCATGAATTCTTCAGCGCTAAGCTTTCTTCACAGTCCACCTTTAGTCTGTCCCTTTTACTCAGTAGCTCCATGTTTGCTTTTAATTATTCAGTGTATCGTCTGTCTTTTTTACTCTATTCTCAAACTGTAGCTCACCTTCAAATTGGAAAGGTAAAACTCTAGAATGGTAGAAGGTGAGGGCTACCTGTCCGTGACGTGTTAGTTCACATAGCAAGAGATGTAAAGGAAAACAATTCTATTCTTAAAAATCAATTTACTAAAGAGTCTCCTCTCTAGAAGGCAGACTTCTTTTGTTTTAGTTCTGTTAGGACTCAACAGAGATGCTTAGAATTTAAAGTTAGCGGTAGCTGCCTTGAAGGACACTGGCAGTCAACTGTCATACTGTAGCCCCCTTCATTTCCTGAATCGCTCCCACCTTGCTCAGACTCCCCAGAGATGCATATAAGAATGTAACAAGATAAAAAGATACTACTCTTCATTCCTATCGAGGATTTCTACCCTAAAACCCAGCTCTTTTTCCACCAAATGAATTGTCTCAGTGACTCCAAAGAAAACCTGAAGATCTCACCCTTATAAATGGCTGGATTTCTGTAATTTGAAGCTCAGTTGACTCCTGGATTCCAGGAACTCATTAGAAAATCAGCTTCCTAAAGTCACCCCAAAGTCTCCTGTGGATCCAAAGAATTACCGTCTAAATGGTTTTCCAAAGTGTCCAGCCCAAGCATCCACCCCTTTGTCAACCAAATGGTTTTATTATTTCTATTCCCTTTCCAAAAGGTTTGCCCCTGCAATTTTATCATTTCTGTAATTGAAGAATGGGACTTAGGAGAGGACAAAAAAGAATATCCAAAGTTTGGGTGTCACTTCTTAGGATGGATGTGTTTTTCCCATCTATTTCTAGTGATATCCTGTGGGTTCTTTCTAAATGATTCTATACACTCGTCTTTGTAGGTAGCCAAAACTCCTTGACACAGTATGGTGAGGGAGATAAGATATAGGATTCATAGAAGCACCTTCTGGCTGACTCATAACCCCGTGACTGTTTGTATCATGCCCTGTGGGGTGGGGTGGTGTTGGCAGAAGGTTTCATGTGATATTTGCAGAGAATAATTGTCCCTAGTTCAGAAAGGTGACAAGAAATGACAAGTTTGTTAAATTATCAAACTAAAAGTAGAAACCAATGACATGTCTTTTTATCTGCTTATGAAAAATGTTTATAAGTCAGGACTATTATTAGGAGCCCAATAACCCTGAGAGTTTTGTATTCATTATTTTTTAGTATTGCATAAGATAAGCTTATTAAGAGCATGCAATTTTAAAACCTTTATGTTCATAGAACTGGAATAACACCTGTAGGTAACCAAACCAAAATACGCCTTCAAGGGCATTTTCTGTCATTTTGTTATTGAATTTATTTCATCATACAAGAAAAAGGAAAAATACCATATCACTAATTTTTTAAAAATAATGATATTCTGGCAACATGCTTAAATGAAAGACAGTTCATCTAAACATAGTTTCCAGATAGGTTACACTCCCATGGGCAACAGCAGAAACATCTTAAAGTAGAATGTTGCCACTGCCCCTTTATAGCTGGTAGAGGTTAAGAGTTCAAATTTTGAAATTATGAAGACAGGGTATTACATTTCAGACCTTCCATCTGTTAGCTATATGAATTTATTCACTTCCCTACGTCTCAAGTTTCTTCACCAGTGAAATGGGAATAATAATCACCTTTGTTGAGATCTTGTAAGGATAAAGAGACAGTCCACTGGGTTAAGTATATAGTGAGTGCTCAATAAATGATAATTAGACACCTGACTATATTTAAAATAGCGCAAGCTGGTGCGGCTATAGAAGCGAGTAACCTAAAGGAGGGCTTCCTGGGTGGCTCAATGTTAAAGAACCCACTCGCCAATGTAGGAGATGTAGATTCAGTCTCTATGTCGGGAAGATCCCCTGGAGAAGGAAATGGCAGCCCACTCCAGTATTCTTGCCTGGAAAATACCAGGGACAGAGGAGCCTGGCGGGCTGCAGTTCCTGGGGTTGCAAAGAGCTGGACGCGACTGAGCAACTAAACAGAAATATAGTGGAGGGAACCACATTTCTTGAAGGATTCCCTAATAAGACCTATTGAAGAGAATGGTTTTCCATGGCCATTAGTCCTTCCTGATTCTGAACTTGTGGACAAAGACAGTGACATTGCCGCAGAAAGATTTGTTTATAATCCCCCTGCTATGTATATGCATGGAGCCTGGTGGGCTGCCGTCTATGGGGTCGCAGAGTCGGACACGATTGAAGTGACTTAGCAGCAGCAGCAGCAGCAGCAGCAGCTATGTATATGCAAGGCCCACAAAAATAAAAACTATTTTTATCAACAAAAAAAGCTAATGAGGAAATATAAATGATCTCCTATAGATAAAAGTTTCTTAAAAACTGAATTTTACAAAAATACATGCCATTTCACAGATCATATCCATAGATTTTTGAAAGGAACGTTTTCTTTGATTATTGTAATCCAAATCTCCACCACACACAGTGCATAAAGACAAAGGCCAGCTGCACTGTGAGCAAAGAACAGGGCATTTCCCTGAAACCATCACTGAGTCCAACAGCAAAATATTCTTTCCTAACAGCCTCACTCTGGATGTCGACTAAGAGAAGGAGAAAGGTAACCCACTAGCATACCAGGCCTGGGCACAGGGACTAATTTTAATAAATCAGAACAGAACATGAAAATGTCAACTTAATCAAGCATTTAAATTTTATTAATCAAGCCTAATTTTTATGAGTGCAAATAATCACTGAAGCTGGACAAATTTGTTCTCGATTGCATCAGAAACATAATTTTAATATTTAATGGACTGATGAATTTAAATGGAGAATTATCTTTATGAAACATGCTCTTCATAATTTGCCATTAAATGAGAAATAAAAAAAATCAACATAAATCTTACATAAAGGTTATTTAACTAAATGTTGGTACTATAAATATTATAAATACATTATGCACTAATTTAGAAATCACACAGTACACTACATAAAGCCGAAATGATAAGTGGACCAGGCAAGGTTTTCCTAGAATACAGAGCTCTTGTGTTATATTGTGGGAAGCTCATGATAAAACGGTTACGGAGGTTTTGTGTGAGGTTTCACGAACATTCTTTTCATTCAGGCTTTTGTGCTACAGTTCACCATTCACCCCAGACATTCTTTCCAGTTCCAATGCAGGTCTAGACCCACATGGGCTGTCTTTTGTGAAGTGATTATTCTTTACAAAAATTATTTATAGAAAAGAGATACAAGGAAAACACTGAAGTTTTCTGATTTTTTTGACATTCAAAATATGCTCCATTTTAAAAGTTAGACTTTCTGACATAATGTCCTCAGGCCTAAAAGTATTCTAGGCACAAAGGGGGAAAAAAAAGGGGAAAAAGAAAAATCAAATTAGCATCAGAATATTTTTCTCTTCAAATGTCCACCTTTTCTCCTCACCTCCTCTACTACTCCCAATTATAGTGCTTAAAATAGGCAGTAGCAGTGAATTTTTTAAGTTAATCAAACCTAACAGAGCAGTACGGTTCAAAAGTTTGCTCATATTAATCTCTAAGATAAATTTTTTGTTTTGTTTTCAAATTCTATTCTTTAAAAGAACCTAATCTTCCCAAAGTGTAGCATTCCCCTTATATCTGCTAAATATACACTTACCTGTAAAGAACTTCTTGCCTATTGCATCTCTAATGCTCCCGCATATACCTGAAAAGATTGGACGTCATAGCAGCTCCATCTTTCTGCTTTGCAGCGAATGTTTTAAATAGATTATGTGGTCTCTTTATTAGGCGTATTTAAAAATTCCTAAGGTTGTTTCTAAAATCTGAAAAATGTACAATTGTGCCTTTTTTGGTTACAATTCTGTGTTTCTGGAATGGAAATTTGGTTTTATAGAGAGAGGCTAAAGCACATTCCTTTTTGATTTGCAATCCATCTATTATTAATACACAAAAATGTTTTGCTTTGAAAATATTAAATTTTCATAAAATAGATTAGTAATAAGACTAGCTAGTTTTTCATTTCATTTGAAAAAAAAACAGGTTAAACAATTCAATTTTGTAGTTTTTTTTGTATAATTTTTAACCTGAAAATTTTTGCTTCAGGAAAGCATTCATTTTTAAAAAGCACATTGCAGGTTAATAGTTGACCTATTTTTCCCTACTCAATTAAATTAATATGCAATATCCTAAAGATGCTAAGATTAGAATTTTCCCTGCAAGCAAAAATACATTACATTGTGAAGCCTTTAGATGGAGACATAGTTCAAATAAACACTAGAAATCTGTTCACAGTGCTTTGTGTAAGCATAAGAGTGAACATTTAAGAATACCAAGAAGGAAATATGAAAAGAAATTCATTTAAGATGCTTATACTGATTATAGAATTTATACTGTATTTAGCATTTCTGAATGGAAGGGTTTTTCTGCATATTAAGCTGACACTTAAAAACTAAAAGGTTACATACTCTTGGCCAGTAAAGTAAATTTACTGCCCTTGCACCCTACAGCAAAGCATATTATACTGCAAATAAGAATGCTGTTGTTGATGATGCAGAATTCAGGCTGTATGTAATCAGTGGCATGCATCAAAAGTCATCTGATAGCCACATTAAAGCCACATTTCCTATTAAGAATCAGACTAAATTACAGCATGGCACTTCCCAGAATGGCCAAGGAAATGCATTCTGCAAGAAGAAATAATTGTATTTGAGTGTCTCTGTAAAAATCAGGAAGTCTTTTAGCAGTAAGTAATAATGCTTTTCTTTTTAGTCTGCCTTCTTTTGTATTGCAATATATTCAGCTTCACTGGCAAGCCTATCACACTAATTATTATTACATCTAGTGGTTCAGTTATCTTGATGACTACTGTAGCTGAAATACTCCAAGGTCAAATCCTTAATAGCGTGAATCAAACTAAGCAGCCATCACACATGCAGTTGCTTTTGAGATAGGCTGGATGAAACAGTATATTCCAGACCTGTTTATGGGTTGTATTATTCCTTCAGATGTGAAGTAAATTACACGTACAGTTTAATTGCACCATTCATTTTGCAAAAGTTCCTTCTCAGAAATCTTGAGAGGTACAGGTGTCTTGTGGTGAAAATGGGAGTGCAAATGCACCTGTAATGATATTATTGACCAAGAACGTCTTCAGCCCAACCTCCGGTGCTTTTAAGTGATCTGAAATAATCTGAGAGGTTATATGCATTTTCTCAATTCATAGACTTTCAATAATTTCATGTGATATTTGCACATGTAGTACACCCATTGGCACACAAATGCATGTCCTGCTTGGTTTATGTACCCGTGAAATGATGTAAATGAACTCTAGACCATGTTGAAGCAAACTGCTCTACCCAAATTCCTCCGTATCTCTAGGGTGGAAATAAGCATTTAGTTTGTAATGTACCCAAATATAAGCATCTGTACACATTTGGATGTTCTATGACTATGAAATTAAATAGGAAATGTCTTTCTTTTGTGACAATTTCTTTAATTTTTTAACATCACAGTTGCACATCTGGACAGCAGTGATTTCTTCTTTAATTTAAATGTGCTGCTTTTTTATAGACCGTTTAGAGTAAGGCAATTTGAATTGTGCAACTCTTCATTCTGAACATAGCAAAACATCCATTTAATTCAAGGATTATTTCTGAGGGAAAAAGTAAACATACAAAAGGAACTGGTTTGGTCAGCTTTGGCTTTCCAGGGTTTTTGGCTCTGTGGTACTCAATACTTATCTTATGAAGGTATAACCAAAATTTGTTGTTGTTGTTGTTTAAAGAGATATAAATCAGTGGCAGACTTTAGCCTAGACAAAATTATAGTACAACGTATTTTAAGAATTATTGGTGGAAATTTTATCCTCTTCTTTTTAAAATCATTTTAGCTTTATACCATGCACCCTGAATTAATATTAAAAAACAGTACTTAGGATCCACTGTCTTGTGATGATTTTAATAATGAAGTTTACTTGAATCTACTTTCCCTCATCCTTCCACTGTTTTGTTATCATCTTTTTTTTTCTTGCTGGTCCCCCCCTTACATATCTTTGTCTAGTGGAATAATTCTAAACATAGTTATCGTACCTTTATTCAGATTACCACCATCATTTTTAACATCTTCAGCCAAATAAAATTGTATTTCCTTGCAAATTATAAAGCATTTAGTTATATCAAATTATCATTAAAAGTAACAATATTAATAGAGCATCTATAAAACTGTATAAAATATGTATGTTCCACAGATACAGTGTTGCTCCATTTTGAAAATGGCTTTTTTACAATAAACAGCCACATGTTATGTGTTATATGTTAATGACAAATGTTCAGCAAATATGGACTATGAAAGAAGAAATATTATGCTTTTAAAAATAGTGTGATCTGCTTATCCTGTGGCTGTCAGGTAGCTAGAATGCTGCATTTGGGCCTGTCTACATGTGTTTTTTAAAATGTCATCTTTATTAGTATTACGTTCAAGGAATAGTACCAAGAATCAGTTTCTTTCAAGACCTTCCTCCACTGTGTGGCATATAAGTCTGTGACGAGCGACATTACAGAAGGTCATGTCACTTTTAACTGCTTGCATTACATCTTTCTGATTTCCCTAGTGCCCTTCCTTTGTTTGATTAATACTACTTGCTTTCAAGCAAGGTATCAGAAAGTATAATTTGGAAAAAAGAATTCTAGAGCCAATCTGAGATAGCCTCCCTCAGAAAAGAGGAAAAAACCCCAACTTTGCAAAAATGTGTGTTTTCTATTTTTTGCCATTCTTCCTTTTTTTTCTCAAGGAAATCCTACAGATGTGTTGCTATTAAATTATTGCTGACAACTCTTTGGGAAACTGGACTTTGTATACAGGAAAATAAAACTATGTAGTCCTTACTTGGTTTTATTTGCAGAGGAAAGAACTGGAATTTGAGACCGAAACTTCATTATTTTGTTTTCCTTAGTTAAGTGTTAA
Organism: Aepyceros melampus; assembly: GCA_006408695.1. Classification (NCBI taxonomy): domain Eukaryota; kingdom Metazoa; phylum Chordata; class Mammalia; order Artiodactyla; family Bovidae; genus Aepyceros; species Aepyceros melampus. The sequence continues at coordinate 396,787 of SJXQ01012641.1, forward strand.
ACTCCAGCCCTCTCTTTCTAAATAGTAGGTGTTACTTGAGTTCTCTGGGAAACTTTGCAATTTTGTCCAATCATTAAATGCCCTTCAGTGATATATACGGTTTGTTTTTAAAAGCTCAGTTTGCAGTTTCTGTATTCATTACACTTGGTCAAGGCTCTTGTCTTAGAGCACAGTCTAGCTTCTGAGATACTTGCCGTCAAAGTCATCCGTTTCGTTGGACTGTTAAAGCCTGAAAGTGAGTTGTGAAACCATTATCATTTTAATTGGGAATCTTTATCCACAGCTCTACCTGTGCCCCTTTATGTATTTCTTAGTGTCAGTGAAATATGAATCAGAATAGTATGTGTCATTCAGAACCCTGAACATTTTTGTCCAGGAAAATAAATGCATCATTTAATTTCCAAAAATTAATGTTTAAATATTATTAACTGGATGTCTTTTCTATTTTTATTTGTCATACACATTTTGTAAGTACTTTGGTATAGGTATTGTGCTGAGCACTCTAAATATTAATACATTATCTCATTGTATACCTAATCAGTGCTGTGGGGTAGGTGCTATGATCGTCTCCATTTTCCAAGGCACCTTAAGTAAGCATCATCTGAGCAAAATGTAATAGTGGTATACTTTCTGAAGCCACTTAAAGGCATCCCTAGGAACCTTCTGTATTATACATACTCACTTGTAGATGTTTATGTTGTAACATTAAAATATCACTTGGAGGAGGGGAAAAGCCGTCACTTGGGGGCTGCGATGCAACACAACGGCCTCTTTGAACACAGCACTTAGCTGCCAAATGTAAAAGCAAATGGTTGTGTTGGGTGGTTCTGGCTGCACATTTGTGGAGCAGTTGTCCGGAGCCAATTACCCACTTGTGCAGGGTGGGAACTGTTTGGGTTTTGCAAATGAAGGGTCTGATTCTGTAGACTCCTTTTGAGGTGTTCTTGAATATAAGGTCTGCAGCTGACTTGTGAAATGTGTAAATTAAGTTCTTGGTTTGTTTCCTGGTTCAATAATATTTTTAATTTGGAAAATTAACTTGAAGATATTGGAGAACTCCAAATCTTGAAATAATAGTTAAATATCCATGCTTTCTCTTGCCTGGCAAATCTTTGCATACACTTTGAATATTTGCTTTTATTAATCTGCTCCATTGATTTGATGTCTTTGCAGGGGAGCTAGTTGAGTTCTATGAAATTAATGACAGGCCTTCTACTAGTTGTTCAAAGATATGAAGCATAGATTATGTATTTCTCTGTTCAGTCTATCAACAAATATTTCTTGAACACTTATAACGAACTGCTAGGCCCAATCTGCAGAGAAGACAATGGCACTCTATTCCAGTACTCTTGCCTGGAAAATCCTATGGATGGAGGAGCCTGGTGGGCTGCAGTCCATGGGGTCACGAAGAGTCGGACACGACTGAACGACTTCCCTTTCACTTTTCACTTTCATGCATTGGAGAAGGAAATGGCAACCCACTCCAGTGTTCTTGCCTGAAGAATCCCAGGGATGGGGGAGCCTGGTGGGCTGCCATCTGTGGGGTCGCACTGAGTCGGATACAACTGAAGCAACTTAGCAGCAGCAGACCCAATCTGACACCATTTTGCCTTCCTTGCATCTATAGTGTGATATGATCATTACTGAAGAGGAGAGACATATAATATAGTCTTAACAATAACTATCTAAAATATTGTTTGTTTTTTATGTACAAGAATAAAAGTATATTAATTTCATATTTCATATATGATTATATGGGTAGTTTTAGGGGGAAATTACTTAATCTGATATATACAAATAATCATATTGTATACCTAAATATATAGTTTTTTAAAAAATAGGTAATGACCAACCTTTAAAAATTGCTTAATATAAACCTAACATTTGAAACATCATTTTATTAGAGTTACAAAATTATAATCATTAAAAAGATCATGTAAGGGTTAGATCAGTCCTTCTCTTGTTTTCCTTTTCCTCCCTCACTCCTTTTTTTTTTTTTTTTTTTTTTAATTTTTTTGGTTTTTAAACTGGGCAGAGTTTAAGAGCTGGCTCTGCTATCCCACAACCTGAGTTTGAATTCTAGTTTAGCTACTTGGTGTTTGGTGGATTCTTTTGATGCAACATAGTGTACTGAAATACTGTGACTGCTTTTCCTGTATCAACCTCCCTCACAAAGGGCCCAGTTTGGAAGAGCCTGGCATACAGCACCTCAGTTACACATTGTCACTGTTGTTACCTACGTGCGTACGATATTCATGCTTCAAATTTTCAGGAAATTAAAAAGAAACATGAAAGGCTATCTCATATCCCCATTTAAATTCTATTGGATTAGAAGCCTCTTGAGGGCTGAAATGAAGTATCTGTGTTATCCATCTTTGTATTTCCACAATCACTAGTACCATATGCCTTGGACAAGGGCATTTGTAATAAATGCTGATGGAGTGACTGAGTATAGTTAGAATGTCAAGAGTCCTTCATTCTTGCTGAGGTTGAATTGCTTTAGATGTTCCCAAAATAAGTGTAGACTCTCCCCCGATACTGGAAACAGCACGTTGTGTTACTCTGGTTCTTTTGAAATGCTGAATGTCCAAATGAAAGGCCATTTAATAGAAAATTTAAAGTATGATAGTAAATTAGAAACAATTTCTCAGTTTGTCAAATGCTTTTCGTTATATTTTAGTTCATGAGAACTAGAAGTTTGTGTTTGGGCTCTTTTAAATCAGTGGATGCTTTTAAAATATTTGAGAAAAATTATTAGACTACCTAAGGGCCCTGATATGTTACTTCAGTCAATGTAACTCTCTGTTTAGTAAGTCTCATTATTGAAATTTTCATTCATAGCATATTCCTGTGTCTATCAGAAAGCCACGTGAAAGAAGAGTTAGCTACCTCTGTCTTCTAAAGTTATGAGCTTTGGAGAAAGGTTTAAGGATATTTGATGACCATGATTTTATTGAATTTATTCAGAGATAAAGATATTGGATAAAAATATAAAAGCACCAGAAGAATTAAAAGTTACATTAAGTGGCATAAATGCAATCATAAGTTGGCACATAGCTGAACAATAACTCCCTTCAAAGTTGTAAAATTTTTGGTTTCCATGAAGTGTGTGTATATAAAAACATAATAAAACACCTGAAATGGGGTGAAGTCTCATTTGTAATGCCTGCAGTTATATATTGATCCAGGCAAGGGGAAATTATTTAGCAAGTCCAAAATGACTGTTTCATTCTGCTGAACTAGATGAACCAGGAGCTGTTAAAAAATATATGTATGCATATCTGTCCTTATGGACTATATATACGTATTATACACACTTGATTATTGAATGAATTTCTCATTTTCTTTCAATAGTAATGTCCATTCTCATAACATAATCCACGTGTAAAATCACAGAGAATAAACATTAGAATTTCAAGTAATCCACAAAAGGAACAGGTAATTCAGAGATAGTCAAGAGTTGACATTTATACATCAGAATTCAAATTAGAGCCATGAAAGATATTGTTAGTTTTATGCCATAGATCACTAGCATGAATCAATGAACTGACAATTTTTTATCTTAGGGTTTGGTGACAAGTAAATTAGAAATAGCAGAGCTGTATTCTGCTTAGTTATCTAGCTCCAAATTTAAAGTGCCTAATTAATATAGACAGTGGAGTAGGTGGAAAAAAAAAAAAAAAAAGGAATCTCCTGATTTAAAGCATCCTTCAAATTAGTGTTGGTTTACCTTATGCATAGTTCCGATTCTTTAAGTCATCACAGAACATTTCACACAAATAGGGTTCCCCTGACTGGGGACTCAGGTCCCTGGCGTTCATCAATTAAATGCATAGCATTTCCTAATCCCTGCCTCTAGATCAAAGATTCCCTCTCAGTGCCTCTGTTTCAAATGTTAATAAAGTTTTCATTTCCAAAAGGTTCAAAATGACAGAACAAAATTGCCTCTCTTAAAAAGCAGGAAAACGACTTCTGTTTCTGTCTGCAGGTAGTGGAGGACATGTTGGAGGACGAGGAAGAAGAAGATGACAAAGATGACAAGGTAATTATCTTTCCCAGCACTCGGGTACCTGGGGACGGGGAAATGTAGACACGTCGCTGTTTCCACAGACAGTTAAAAAAGGAGTTGAAGTGTTTTGAGTCCAGAAAATTGGACAGTGCTGTTTATCATCCTAACAATGCCACTGCATGCTGCAAAGAGGCAGAGAGGGCTATAAATCGTCTTCGCTTTTGTCCAGAGCTGGGTCAAATATTTTTCTGCCAGGAACAAAAAATAATAATAATAATAATAATTCAGCTTGTCTGGAACTTGATAGCTCTCACGAAGATAACAGCAGTGACAACTGTTTTTGAAGGGCAAAAATTTGTCCTATCTTGAGTATTACAAATCAGGCTACACTTTGGGGGAAGAGAGAAGTGAAAAAATAGCAGCCTGTGTGCGTTAAACATGGATATCGTCATCTGTAATTTTCCAAGAATTGCTCAGCAAATGAACACATGTGTACACAGAGCTCTGAGAGGGCATTTAAATAATCCCAATGCTCACTGCCCCTGGTCTAGACTTGGAAACAGCCCTATGGTTCCTTGGTCTGGAAAGTCTGTGCAGAGAGGCTCGTGTGTCAATTGCTGGTTGGCTTGCGGATGGTGACCACAGTAAATAACAGCTGGTTTCTGGGACAGCTTGAATTGGTTGTCCCCTGGGGAGAGGGGACAAGTAGAGAGAGAAACCAGAATGACCTTGCCCCGCTGCAGCAGTACCTGGAGTCAGAAGGACAGCTTTCTATGTCACGGAGACTACTGATGATGCTTTATAGCATCATCTTTGGGCATTTCTGCATCTAAAACCTAAAAAGTTTTAGGTGAGATTGGGAGGAGGGGTGAGAGTGAGCATTCATTTTGACCACATTGTTTGGCATATAAAGCCTGACTTTTGACCTACACTGAATCTGTCTGACTTCTGTTCTAGTAAAGCACTGAAATTTTTTGAAGGAAGGAGAAAAACAGTGTATCTTAATTTATGCCCTTGACCTTTGATTCCAGTAGAGATGCACACTTATATCCCAGTGTAAGAATTTGTGTGCTGGAAGCAAGCATTGGAAATGTCAAAAAAAAAAAAAAATTTCACAGTGATTAGTTAACTTCCTGAATGATTTTTTCCCTAATAATCAATGCTAGAAGGAAAATAGACACGCATACACAAGCACACACATGTCCCTTCTTTCTCCAAGTACATTCTTTCTCCCTTCTACTGCTATTTCAAACATTTTAAAATTGATAGAGCTTTTATGTAAAATGTTTCTTCTGGATATCATTTAGTCATTAGCAACATTCTCAAGCATTAACAAAAATCTCCTTTCTGCAAAAACACATATGTGCTTGTTTCTAATGTTGAATAACATGAGCATACACTCTGGCAATAAATGATATGATTTATTGTTAAGGTCAGTTGTGGAGCTGTAGAGAGCTTGTATTTTAACTCAGCACGCCAGCTCTGAATCATCATTCCTCTGCTGATAAACACTGAGCTGCCATCCATTTATGGCCATTTTTCCCTTGCTTGTTGCTGCTTTATTATTAAAGCCACCATAAAGATCCATCCTAGCAGCAAGTGTCTCCCAAGAAATGTTCATAAATGGAAACCCTTAGTGAAGTCTGGTACTTCAATGCCCCTGCTTGAAGTCAACCTATATTTTTTTAGCCACTTGGTTGATATCCTATACACTAATCTCCCTTTGTGGTCATTTTTTTTTAATAGAGAAGATGTTTGTGGAAAACCAGTAGCGTACCTGGTTAACAAGCTTACCAAAACAGATATCAAGTTGAAGGTGCCATGGTGGAAGACAACTCAAATCTTGGGAGTGGCATCTGTTGTTACATGGTGTTGATTGTCTGGAATTGACACCTTGGTTCTAACACATTTTCAGATCTGGTTTACTAAAGTTGACTGAAGTTGACTAAAGTTTACTAAAGTGAGTGCTTAAATACAGTGCTATGAATTCACCTCTATTATGCATAGGATGCCAAAAAACAGTGGTGTTTTCCATATGAAAGGATTGTGAGCTGATTTTCATAAATCCAACCCTTATTGAGTGATATATAAGAGGGTTTTGCTTTTATTCACTCATAACACAATTGATAATATAAAAACCATATCTGAACAAAAAGAAAATCTCAAATGTAATAATTTACAATATACTTTTAGGGACTTGAATAATAGAGAGAAGAATCTTAGAGTGGAAATCTTATTTCTGGAAATATAAAGTTTTTACTATGATAAATGAAAATATGAAAGGATACTTCAAGTTTCTATTTACCAGCTTCTGTATCTCAGCTGACTCTCGCAGTGGTAAATGTTGTAAGTCTTGGCTATCAGAGTGTCTGAGCGGGAGAAGGGTAATTTCCTACTTTGAAAAATTCATTGGTTCCTCTATTTAAAGTTTGTGTATAGAGTCATGCGTAATGGAGTTTCATGAGAAAACAAATGTGTTTTTTTGCCATACGAGCAGGTACTGACCTCTAACTCTCATTATTTCTCTGTTTTTTCATATGGTATAATAGTGGGGTCAGGTCAGTGGGTCCTCTTATAGGATAAAAGTAAAAAAGATTAATAAATGTGCCAAAGCCTCACTTTAATTGAACCTGAAGCATGTGTTGCAAGTATGTAAAATATGTCCCAGATGTTTCACCAGGGCTGGTGTCTTTGCTTTCGTTGATTACCACAAGGCAGCTATTAGTCCTGTAACCTTTGGACTTGGGGGTAAATGGGGTATTACGTGGCACAGAATGAAAGCACCTGTTTTCCATTCAACAAAGACCCCTGGCAGGCTTCGCCTAAGCCCATCCATATGTTTTCACTTAGCAGATTGTTGGACGATTATGAAAAGTGTCTTTCTTTAGAGCCAGCTTGATATTAGTCACTCACAATGAAAGGACAAGTCACTGGCTACTTGACAAGGTCCGTGTGAGCAGAAACCGAAGTTGTTCACTTCTTTTGAGCTTGGAGTGTTTTCCCTCATCATAATTATATAGCTGGCATAGACACAGGTATAAGGGATTGAGGCAAAGATGATAATGGCCTAACATAATAGTTTCGTGATAGCTTTGCTTTAGTGCTGCCTTTAGCACCTGGGAAGACTTTGGGTAAAACTGGAAAAGGCAAAAAGTCATGTTTTACCTAGATTCCCAGATCTTGAGATTTTTCCACATTATGGACTTGGAGGTTTTTTGTGTGTGAGCTCTTCCTTTTTATTAAAGCAGCTAATCATTATTCAGATGAGGGTTTGTGATGCTCAGATTTATCCTTCATTCTAGAATCCATTGTCCACATTTGCTTAAATCTAAAATTACATGGCCTTTCTCTTAATCCAATTCCATGGTTTTCACAAAGGCAGAGAACATAGGTTTGCAATGGTGAGTCTCAGTTATGAATCACTGATTTGGTAATATTTCCACTTATATCTGCCTTGTATGGTAGCATCAGGTTAAGTGGTACTTGGGGGTGGAATTTTTCTTGAATTAAAAGTTAGAAAGACACCATATTGCATTCTCATTTCCCTTTGTGGTAAGGCATTCTTTCAGCCATCAACCACAAAGTCACAGTGTGATTTTCTTACCTGATACCAAATCCTGCCTTTGTGGTTAATAGAATATCTTAGCAAATAAGGCTAAGATAAATTACCTACGTGGAACTATCAACAAACTATATAATCGGGCTTTTCACCATGTTATGCGTAATAATACAGTGGTCAGTCTGCATAATCCTGACATCCAATTAATGAGGACCAGCTTTCTGTTTTGTAGCTTTAAAAGTTTAGGCATGCTTTCCGTGGTGTGTCCTACCCTTCCTTGTAATGGGATCCACCTGCAGTATCAGGAAGCAGAAGATAGACTGCAGGTTTTCCTCAGGAAATGCACAGATCCAAAAGCTGGCATTCTAAAAATGTTTATCGATAAAAGATATTTAAATGTTCAGACGTGTGTGCTTACATTGCTTCTCTTTTTTTCTTCAGCCATGATGTCAAGGTTACTGTGTTTCAAGATAACTAGATGTATGAAGGAAACATATCTGAGTTACTTCAAAACACAGATTGTTTGCTTTAATTCTCAAAATCTGTGTTTTCTGGCTTGATTCTCCAGCCCTACATGTATATAACATACCCAAGATGAGTATATCTCTGCATCTCAAATCAATCGTGAGGGGGAAGGGCAGAGAGAACTCTGATAAGTGGTGTGAGACAAGATTGTAATCGGACAAAAGAGCATTTTCTAGTTATAGTCAGTGAAATAACTTCATGGTGGGAAAACAGATCAAAGCTTTGGAGAAAGGCAGGAAAATGGGAGACAAAAAAAAATCCTATTTTATGTTTAACTAAAATACCATTGTATTAGCTTATTGGTATTATTAGCATTTTATGTGTATGTCTTGTTAATTTTATTTACTATTTTTAAAATTTATTAGTAGTATGTTATTAGTGGTATTATTAGTATTGTTACCATTATTGCTTCATAGCAAATTATCACAAACTTAAAGGCTTTTTAAATATTTTAAAATATTTATTTACTAAGGCTAGCAATAGTCCATTGTAAAATATTAAAATAAGACTTCTGGGTTTTTTAATATTTTAATTTTATTGGAGTATCAGTTCAGTTCAGTCGCTCAGTCGTGTCTTTGTGACCCCAAGAACCTCAGCACACCAGGCCTCCCTGTCCATCACCAACTCCTGGAGTTTACTCAAACCCATGTCCATCGAGTCAATGATGCCATCCAACCATCTCATCCTCTGTCGTCCCCTTCTCCTCCTGCCCTCAATCTTTCCCAGCATCAGGGTCTTTTCAAATAAGTCAGCTCTTCGCATCAGGGGGCCAAAGTATTGGAGCTTCAGCCTCAACATCAGTCCATCCAGTGAACACCCAGGACTGATCTCCTTTAGTATGGACTGGTTGGATCTCTTGCAGTCCAAGGGACTCTCAAGAGTCTTCTCCAGCACCACAGTTCAAAAGCATCAATTCTTCGGCGCTCAGCGTTCTTTATAGACTAATTCTCACATCCATACATGACCACAGGAAAAACCATAGCCTTGACTAGATGGACCTTTGTTGGCAAAGTAATGTCTCTGATTTTTAATATACTATCTAGGTTGGTCATAACTTTCCTTCCAGGGAGTAAGCATCTTTTAATTTCATTGCTGCAATCACCATCTGCAGTGATATTGGAGCCCAGAATATTAAAGTCAGCCACTGTTTCCACTGTTTCCCCATCTATCTGCCATGAAGTGATGGGACCGGATGCCATGATCTTCGTTTTCTGAATGTTGAGCTTTAAGCCAACTTCTTCACTTTCCTCTTTCACTTTCATCAAGAGGCTCTTTAGATCTTCATTACTTTCTGCCATAAGGGTGGTGTCATCTGCATATCTGAGATTATTGATATTTCTCCCAGCAATCCTGATTCCAGCTTGTGCTTCCTCCAGCCCAGTGTTTCTCATGATGTACTCTGCATATAAGTTAAATAAGCAGGGTGACAATATACAGCCTTGTATTGGAGTATAGTTAATTTATAATGTGTTAGTTTCAGGTGTAGAGCAGAATGGTTCAGTTATACATAAACATATATTCGTTCCTTTTTAGATTCTTTTCTCATATAGGTTATCACAGAATATTGAGTAGAGTTTCCTGTGCTATAAGTAGGTCCTTGTGAGTTCAATTCAGTTGCTCAGTTGTGTCCAATTCTTTGCGACCTCATGGACTGCAACACACCAGGACTCCCTGTCCATCACCAACTCCCAGAACTTGTACAAACCCATGTCCATTGAGTCGGTGATGCCATCCAACCATCTCATCCTCTGTCATCCCCTTCTCTTCCTGCCCCCGATCCCTCCCAGCATCAGAGTTTTTTCCAATGTCAGTTTGCATCAAGTGACCAAAGTATTGGAGTTTCAGCTTCAGCATCAGTCCTTCCAATGAATATTCAGACTGATTTCCTTTAGGATGGACTGGTTGGATCTCCTTGCAGTCCAAGGGACTCAAGAGAATTCTCCAACACCACAGTTCAAAAGCATCAATTATTCAGTGCTCAGCTTTCTTTATGGTCCAGCTCATCACATCACATATGTATGAGGTAGATAACATGTGAGTTATCTACTTTATACACAGATTGTGTGTGAGTGTGTATTCATCCCAAGCTCCTGATTTATCCCTGTCCTCCTTGTTTCCCCTTTGGCAAGTTTGTTTTTGGTTTCTGTTAGTCTGTTTCTGTTTTATAAATGTGTTCATTTGTATATTTTTAAATTAGATTCCACATATGAGTGCTTTCGTATGATACTTGTTTTTGATTTCCTTCACTTAGTATCATAATCTCTAGGTCAATCCATGTTGCTGCAAATGGCATGATTTCATTTTTTTAGTGGATGAGTAATATTACATTATATACATGTACACATCTCCCTTATCCACTCCTCTGTCAATGGACGTTTAGGTTGCTTCCATGTCTTGGTTGTTGTAAAGTGAAAGAAAAGTGAAAGTGAAGTCGTTCAGTCGTGTCTGACTCTTTGCAACCCCATGGACTGTAGTCTACCAGGCTCCTCCCTCCGTGGGATTCTCCAGGCAAGAATACTGGAGTGGGTTGCCATTTCCTTCTCCAGGGGATCTTCCCGACCCAGGGATTGAACCCAGGTCTCCCGTATTCTAGGCAGACGCTCTGTAAATAGTACTGCAATGAACATCCTTCTAAGTTTTTTTTAAGAAACTTCCATACTGTTATCCATAGCAGTTGTGCCAATTTACATTCCCACCAACAGTGTAGGAGGGTTCCCTTTTCTCCACACGCTCTCCCGCATTTACTGTTTTTAGACTTTTTGATGATGACCATTCTAAGCAGGGTGAGGGAATACTTCATTGTAGTTTTGATCTGCATTTCTCTGGTACTTAGTGATGCTGAGTATCTTTTCATGTGCTTTTTTGGCCATCTGTATGTCTTATTTGGAGGAACGTCTATTAGATCTTCTGCCTATTTGTTTTATTGAACTGTTTGGTTTCTTGACATAGAGCTACATGAGCTGTTTCTATATTTTGGAGATTAATCCATTGTCAGTTGCTTCATTTGCAAATATTTTCCCCCATTTTGTGTGTTGTCTTTTCATTTTGTTAATGGTTTCCTTTGCTGTGCAGAAGCTTTTAGGTTTAAGTAGGTCTTACTTGTTTATTTGGTTTTTATTTTCATTATTCTAGGAGGTGGCTCAGAAATGATATTGTTGCAATTTATGTCAAAGAGTTTTCTGCCTGTGTTTTCTTCTAATAGTTTTATAATGTCTGGCCTTACATTTAGGTCTTTGATCTATTTTGAGTTTAGTTTTGTGTGTGGATAGAGAATATTCTCATTTCATTCTTTTGCAGTAGCTGTCCAATTTTCCCAGCACTTATTGAAGAGATTATTTTTTCTCTATTGTATGTTCTTGCCTCTATTGTTGTAGGGTAATTGACCATAGGTGTGTGAGTTTATTTCTGGCTACAACCATAAACATTTATTAGCTCTCAGTTCAGTAGATCAGAAGTCCAGGTATGGCTCAACTGGATTCTCTGCTCAGTCTCACATTCAAAGTTTCAGTCAAGCTGAATTCTTGTTTAGAGGCTGTGCAGAAAAATCCACTTTCAAGCTCATTTAATTTGTTGGTAGAATTCAGTTCTCTGTAGTGAGGGGACTGAATGAAGCCTTGCTTTCTTGCTGGCTCGCTCCTGGTGTCTACTTGCCGTGGCCCCACCCATCTTGATTTCCATCAGTGGAGAAGCTCCCTGGGTCAAGTCTCTTTCATACTTCAAGTACGTTTGCTCAAGAGCCCCATTGCTTTAAGGGCTCACCTGATAAGGTCAGGCCCACCAAAGATACTCTGCCTTTTAAAAGTCAACTGTAACATAACCTAATCATGACAATGACTGTCTCATCATATTCCCAAATCCCCCTCACAAACAAAGGCAGGGGATTTTATAGGACATATACGTCAGGAGGTAGGAATCTTGACACCATCTTAGAATCCTGCCTAATACAACCATCTAGTCCCACCCGTGCTCTAAAACAAAAATGGAGCAGTTTCTGCCTTCCTTGCTTTGCTGCAACCTGATATAACTATCTTGCAGTAAACAAATTAGGAAATCCTGCCTGCCTGGACATAGCCTTTCAAAGATGATAGGAAACATCTTAGACCAGAGGTATAAACTGAGATGTATTTTACAGTCATAATACAATATGTTCAGGTTCGATCCCTGGGCCAGGAAGATCCCCTGAAGGAGGAAATGGCAACCCACTCCAGTACTCTTGCCTGGAGAATTCCATGGACAGAGGAGCCTGGCGGGCTATGGTCCCTGGGGTCGCAAATAGTCAGGCATGACTGAGTGCGCACATGCACGTGTGTGCGTGCACACACACACACACACAATATGCTCCAGTTGCTTATTATCTGATTCACCTCTGCTGTGAGGGATGGTTAGGAGTACAGAGAGCCCAATGAGCTCTTTACCCTTGTTGCTTCCTCCTGGGGAGAAGAGCAAATTAGAATAAAATCAGCAATCAATGAGAAAGGGCCCATTGCTCCTGTTGGTGCCTGTACCCACTGAGCAGATAGACCCGTGACCTCGAGTCGGTAGGAACAGGCTCTCCTTCCATCTAGAATCATAGCAAGATTCAAACTGGAGGATACTCAGGACAGGTGGAAAAAAGCTGCCTTGCTGCCCTGGGCCGTCCGTATCCTGAAGGTGGGAGGCTTTCTGCCTGTGCACGTGTGGTTCACCGACACCCCCACCCCATGGGCCTTCTCAGGGGCTGCCTCTTTGCACACAGCCCTTGGGTCAGAGTTTGTCCAGCACATCCGGCTGGCCCCTGGAGCCAGGCTCCATGCCAAGGTGACCCTGGCCAGGGCATCAGGGGAGGTGTTCATGATGCCTGAACTTTGTCTGATAGAGGGCATGGACCAGAGAGAGTGCTTAGCAGAAGTCTGGGATTAGGGCCCTCTAGCACCAGGGGCACCCAGGCGTTTCTCATCCCAGGATCCCTTGTGGGCCACTGGAACCCCTGCAGTTTCATGAGAGCTCCCTTCCTTTGAGCCCCTGACTGCATCCCCTCCTTGCCTCTCCTAGTTTTAAAGAGGAAACTATGCAAGGAGATCCAACCAGTCCATTCTGAAGGAGATCAACCCTGGGATTTCTTTGGAAAGAATGATGCTAAAGCTGAAGCTCCAGTACTTTGGCCACCTCATGTGAAGGATTGACTCATGGGAAAAGACTCTGATGCTGGGAGGGGTTGGGGGCAGGAGAGGAAGGGGACGACAGAGGATGAGATGGCTGGATGGCATCACTGACTCGATGGACGCGAGTCTGAGTGAACTCCGGGAGTTGGTGATGGACAGGGAGGCCTGGCGTGCTGCGATTCATGGGGTCGCAAAGAGTCGGACACGACTGAGCGACTGAACTGAACTGAATTGATGCTTCTAATACAAACTTACGTGAATCACCAAAGGTGATGTAGACAGTCAGTGGTAGAGCCAGGGCTAAACACTCAGGTTTCCAATATCACATCTTTACCCTTCCTTAATGTTTTCCAGGGGAAAAAAATTCAGAGTATAGATGCAATTGATCTCAGGGATGGTCTTTAGTAGCACAATCAGGAAACATACCACCCAAGCTAGCAAGGGGCTATTTACACCTCTGTTTCCTTTTCTTCTCACTATTCTCTTTCACTTTCAGCTCTTTCCTGTCACACCAGCTGAGGGGCTGTGTGGTAGGCAGAATAATAGCTCCCCGCCCCCAAAAGGTCCCTGCTAATCCCTAGAACCTGAGAATATGTTACACTACATTGTAAAGAGGCATTAAGTGGCAGATGGAATGAAGGTTGCTAATCAGCTCACTTTGCAATAGGGAACTAATCCTGGATTATCTGAGTGAGCCCAACATAACAAGTGTCCTGGAAAGTGGCAGGGACCCTCAGAGTGGGTAGGAGCTGGCAGCCACTGTGCAACTATGGCCAAAACCAATGCTCAGAACCTTCCCAGCAAGAAGGAAGAGCTGCTGAATCTCCGGACCACCTGAAGCGGGAGCTCTCCCAGCTGCACATCGCAAAGTGACAGGCAACACGTGGTCCGAGCTCTCCAAGATCTGCGCTGTCGATGAGTTCATTGCTCTTATTCTCACCGTCATTAACCAGACTCAGGAAGAAAACCTCAGGAAGTTCCATAAGCCCCAGGATCTGCTGCCCAAGAAAGTACATGCCCTAAACCCCAGGCTCAACAAGCACAGGGAATTCTGAAGACCATGGAGAAGTAGCTTAAGCAGCAGCCACAGAAGACACACCACCGTGGAAACACACAGGCAAGGCTGGAGCACTGACTTGAATAAAGCATACACTGAGTAGGGGTGTGGTGGGCTGGGCAGGGCAGGGAGGTAAGCAGCTATACTGGCTTTGAAGGTGGAGGAAGGGGCCATAACCCAAGGAATGTGGGCAGTGTTTAGAAACTAGAAAGGCCCCTAGACATTCCAGAAAGAAATGTGGCCTTGCCCACATCCTGATTTTAGCCGAGTGAGACCCATTTTCAACTTCTGAACTGCAGAACTGGAAGATAATAAGCTTCCATTGTTTAAGCCACTAGGTTTAAGATAATTTGTTACAGCAGCAATAGGAACTAACACTTCAAACTTCATTTTCTATACTTCTCAAAAAAAAGAAAGAAAGAAAACTACTGCATTTCAAAGCCCTAAATCTGAGCTCCTAATTTTTCCTTATTATCTTAGTCCTACTGTGCTATATAAATATGGCTATATGATTTTTCATTTAATGTGGAAACTAAAAGCAGAATCTAACAAAACAAATATTTTTATTCAAATTGCCTTAATTTTTATTTCAGAAAGCTTGTCCAAATCGAGAGTGAGTTAGAACTCATCTCTAGTGCATTGGGTCACTTTCCTATTTAGGAAAGTAGTAGTATTATTATTCATTGGTGAGTGGAGCACCAAAGCATGGTTAACTTCATTTTTCAACAGAGGAAATCTACTTCCTCACAACATTCATTCTATTTCTTAAAATGTTTCATTCCACAAAGCCCAGGACACAGGGTACTAGCCTTATTTAGGTCACAGACCCTTTCAGAATCTGAAGACAGCTGTGGATTTTCTCCCCAGAAGAAAACACATAAACACATATATAAATAACTTTTTGTGCCAATTTTTTTGCAACAGAGATTGAATTATTTTCCAGAGACTCTAAAGTATCTTTCTAAAGTCTTATCTCTGTTGCTCTCACCACATTTCTCTTGACATTAATACCCATTTTCCTCAAACACCTGAGATATATGCAAATTTTTCAAGTAAAAATTAAGTTTAATTCAGCTCAAAAGTAAGATTCTACGAGAATGCTGATGTTTGGCTTTGATATTGAAATTATGGAGTGGTTTTTTTGACACAGCAATAGGCTTGTTATTTTTGACATCTGTTTGACTATGACTTTTCAGTTTTATGGCAATAAGTTCTTGAAATACTCACTTGGCAGAACAAAACAGTAACAAATAAAATGGGAGCTGCTGTGGCTTTATTAGATGAGGGTTAGACATAGTGAGATTCCTAGAGTTCTCCAGAATTCTTGTTGAGTTCATGCTTTGAAAAGTTTGCATCGTTAATGCTTTGTCATTTTTTTTTAAGGATCAAATATCCATGGTTGCATGTTAAGGTCATCTGAGGCAGGATTAGCTTTGAAAGGGTTATCTAAGGACTCCAGCTGCCTATCAGTTCCTACCTGTGAACAAATTGGAAAGCTTTGCAACTCATTCCAGCTTGCGGAAGCCCTTCTCCAGCCTTGAACTCCTTCGGTAGCTCTCTGCCTCCCATGGTGCAGTGTTAAAGAATCCACCTGCCAATGCAGGAGACACAAGAGACACAGGTTCAATCCCTGGGTTGGGAAGATCCTCTGGAGAAGGAAATGGGAACCCACTCAAGTATCCTTGCCTAGGAAATCCCATGGACAGAGGAGCCTGGCAGGGCTACAGTCTGTGGGGTTGCAGAGTCAGACTCAATTGAGTGACCTAACATGTAGACACATACATATTGCCTCCCACGTGCCCTTCCAGACTGCAGGTGAGCTGACAAAAATTTAAATGAAAAGATTGACCTAGGTAACTTGGCAAGAATATCCATCAAGTACAACAGAGGATGACATAGTTAGATGGCATCACTGACTCAATGGACATTTGGAGTTTGCCCATTGGACTCAGCGGAGTTTGAGTAAACTGAGAGTTGGTGATGGACAGGGAAGTCTGGCTTGCTACAGTCCATGGGGTCACAAAGAGTCAGACATGACTGAGCGACATGACTTTAGTTCAGACATGACTGAACTAAACTGGAAATGAGCTATGACTGGACTCTTACCTGTTACTCCAATAGTTGGATTTCCTTGGCCTCAAAAAAAAAAGTGGAACTTGCATTTGAAGGTCAACCAAACATTTGAAGACAGGTCCTCTGGAAAGTGAGTTAACTTCTGTTTTGCAGCACTGAATTGACTCTTCTACTCTCATTTCTTGACAAAACTTCTTGAAATAGCAGTGTATCAGCCCTGGCTCTCAGGAGGTTGATAACGTTCATAGAAATAGACGCAGTTTTTTCATGATCGCTGGCAGAGTCGTTGACATGGGCTGACACCACTGCAAGTTGAGATGAGGAGCGTGTTTCTTCACCAAAGCAGCAGACCCAGATGTGTTGCCAAGCGTCACAGATGCTCCATCTGAGCACAGGGTGCCAAGATCTTTATTCCGCCTGAAAGTTTGTTTGGCAAAGAAATCCTTCACCATATTAAAGACATTGACTCTGCAGGTTCTATAAGGAGTTCACAATGTAGGAATTCTTCCTTGATTGTGATAACTTACCAACAGAAGTTGGCTATGGAAATAGAGGTATATATTATCATTAAGTTAAATATATGCAAAAGGGGAAATATTAAAGAGAGGTCAGAAAATCTGCTGTGGCAACAGCATTTGATGAGAACACAACCTCAAGAAACATGTTGCTTAACCAAAATATTTCAGGGGCCAGGGAGTGGGTTATTTTTCTTGGTCTTATGCTGAACTCAAAAAAATGTTTGAACACGAGTCTTTTTGTCTGGGGAATATCCAAAGCCAGGTAAAGTTCCAGTTTGTAAAAATCAAGATATTTTTATATAAAGAAAAAGATCCATAATGTCAAATAGATTTTTAGAGCAGGCAGCTTTAGGTACTCCTTCAGTTTTGTTGGTTCAGTGCTTCAATGGGCCGGAATCTCGACACACAAAAAATACTGCCCCTTTTGTGTTACCTTGTGCTTCATAATTAATATAAAATTAATAGATATAAAAGTTACATGGTACTTTTTTTCTTTGCAATTTTCTAGCTGTAGCAAAATTCAAAGTAAACAAAGGTATATGCCTATGGCTATAATCATGCTGGAGAAGGCAATGGCAACCCATTCCAGTACTCTTGCCTGGAAAATCCCATGGATGGAGGAGCCTGGTAGGCTGCAGTCCATGTGATCACTAAGTCAGACACGACTGAGTGACTTCACTTTCACTTTTCACTTTCCTGCATTGGAGAAGGAAATGGCAACCCACTCCAGTGTTCTTGCCTGGAGAATCCCAGGGACGGGGGAGCCTGGTAGGCTGCCGTCTCTGAGGCCGCACAGAGTCAGACACGACTGAAGCGACTTAGCAGAGCATAATCATGCTAGCAGGGTGAGTCTTCTTAGATTCCTGTCAATAGGAAACTGTTCTAGAGGCCTTAACATGGTAGTGATGATGCCAGCTGTGTCTTTACCTCCTATAGCATCGATAGCAAAATGCCTTCTGTGCTGCACTTTCCTGCCGACTGATCTTAGGCTGGGCCATGGACCTCTCTTTGGCTGACCCATGCCACTTCCCAACAAGAAGGTTCAAGAGCTGTCCTTTGGCTCTGCCCTCTCTCTTTCCTTCTGAAACGCAACTGGAACTTTCCATGTAGAAGGGCTTCCTTCAGCCTGAATTCTGGAGTAAAGATGACATGGTGTGTGTGTATTAGTTGCTCAGTCATGTTTGACTCTTTGAGACCCCATGGACTGTAGCCCACCAGGCTCCTCTGTCCATGGGATTCTCCAGGCAAGAATACTAGATTGGGTGCCATGGCCTCCTCCAGAGGATCTTCCTGACCCAGGGATCAAACCTGGGTCTCTGGCCTTACAGGCAGATTCTTTACCCTCTGAGCCATCAGGGAAGCCCCTTCAGCCTGAATTCTGGAGTAAAGGTGACATGGAGCCAGCCTATATGATCATGAATTTTGAGCAAAAAATAAGCCTTTGTTTTTATAGGTATCTGTGATTTTGAGGTCCTTTTCTTCACTGCAAACACATGATTTAGTCTAGGCTGATAGGTACAGCATTCCATGCCATATCCTCTATGTGAATCAGTGTCTTCATCTTATCTAAAAAGCAGAGTCTCAGAAAGGAAGTATTAAATGTTATTTTCTTCCCAAATCCAGAAACCTAGCCCCACCCTTTGAAGCCCAGTCTCAGATATAGGATGAACTAATTTGCTCAAGTCTCTCATATTGAAAATGGATACTTTTTTATTTACCATAAACATATATTGAAGGACAAGTCACTAGGTAGACAAAGATAAATATGACACAGGTCAGGCCTTTCAGGAGTCATTTTCTGATGGGACCCTTCGTGGTGTAAGCTAATAGTTGTAATACAGTGAGAAAAATGTCATAGCAAAGTAGTGAACAGAATCTGAGTGGGCAAAACAGGAGGATGACCATATTCATAGGACTGTCAGCAAATGTTGCACAGAAGAAATGGCATTGGGTTTGGGGCTTAAAGGACACATGAGGATGTGTGGTGCATAAAGTCAAGTAACATAGGAAGCCATAGGAGCCAAAGGAGGAAGTGACGCTGGTCAGGGAAATTTAGGGTTGCGAAGGCTTGTGTTATTCAGTTTTGAATTGTGTCCGACTCTTTGCAACCCCCTGGACTGCGGCACACCAGGCTTCCCTGTCCTTCCCTGCCTACCAGAGTTTTCTCAAACTCATGTCCATTGAGTCCGTGATGCCATCCAACCATCTCATCCCCTGTCGCCCCCTTCTCCTCCTGCTCTCAATCTTTCCCAGTATCAGGGTATTTTCCAATGTGTCAGCTCTTTGATCAGGCGACCAAAGTATTGGAGCTTCAGCATCAGTCCTTCTGATGGCTTTTCAGGGTTAATTTCCTTTAGGATTGACTGGGTTGATCTCTTTGCAGTCCAAGGAACTCTCAAGAGTCTTCTCCAACACCACAGTTCGAAAGCATCAGTTCTTTGGTGCTCAGCCTTCTTTATGGTACAACTCTCACTTCCATACATGACTACTGGAAAAACCAGAGCTTTGACTATACGGACTTTTGTTGGCCAAGTGATGTCTCTGCTTTTTTATATGCTGTCTAGAGTTGTCATGGATTTCCTTCCAAGGAGCAAGAGTCTTTTAATTTCATGACTGCAGTCACCATCCACAGTGATTTTGGAACCCAAGAAAATAAAATCTGTCACTCTTTCTGCTTTTTCCCTTTCTACTTGCCATGAAGTGATGAGACTGGATGCCATGATCTTAGTTTTATGAATGTTGTTTTATGCCAACTTTTTCACTCTCTGTTTTTTGCCATCATCTAAGGAATTTGAAGTCTATTCTCCAAGCAATGCAGAATCAAAGGCAGTTCTAAAATAAGAAACCGTCATTTTGAAATTTGTGCTTTATGTAGGAAACTTTGGCAACAGGGCAGAGGATGCCATAAGAAGGAGATGAACCTTGAAGGGAGGTGGACTAGAAGGTTCCACAGTAGCCTCAGCAGTAAAATAATGCCAATCTTGTACCTACATGGTAATAGTGACAATAGAAAGAAATTTGAGAGATATATTTATCTATCTCTGTAATATGATTATTGAAAAAATTTATGTGGCTAGAGTAGGGCCTGATGCGAAGAGCCAGCTCTTTGGAAAAGACCCTGAGGTTGGGAAAGATTGAGGCCAAGAGGAGAGGAGAAGGGGGCGACAGGGGATGAGATGGTTGGATGGCATCACTAACTCAATGGACCTGAGTTTGAGCAAACTCCGGGAGACAGTGAAGGACAGGGAAGCCTGGAGTGCTACAGTCCATGGGTCGCAGAGTCGGACACAGCTTAGCAATGGAACAACACAGAGTAAGGGAATATTGGGGGTTTTAGATAACTGGGAGCTGCCTACCCGCAGCGTCCTTACATCTGTGGAGCACTTCAGTGTTTCAGAGCACCTCCCTTCCTTACATTAGTTAGTTTCTCTATGACTGTGTATTGGCTGAGCAAGTAGCATTATCATGATGAGGAAACAGCTAAGATTAGAAACCAGATAATGTGACTAAATTAGAAAAGTAGTTGAGCCTAAAAACCAGTTTACTTGTCTAATAGAAAGGAAGCTAAGACTAGGAATTAGGTAGCTTGCCATATGGTGAAGAAACGAGATGAGAAAACAAATTCTCTCATTTGTTTTCCTGTTGTGTCTAAGCCTGCTGACCCGTCTAGAGACAACCAGGCCACTTGGAATGCGATTCTGCACAGCCAGAGCCGGTTTGCTCCAGTATACACAGGGAAGGTGTCCTGTGGGCCTGTCCAGCCCTCTTCGGCATGCTAGGTCTTGAGAAAGTAGCCCAAGCTTTGGACAAATGATGGCAACAGTGTCTTTTACTCATTCGGTGTCCTTCCGATCGGGAAGCCCAGATCCATTGTGGAAACAAAGAATATGAATGTGAAGGGAAACCAAAGATTTTTAAGGCCTCAAAAGTTGGTTCAGAGCAAAAATGTATGGAGCAACCATGTTTATTCTGGCCTTGCTCTAAGAGTCACTAAGAGTATGATGCTGGAAGAATATGGGTCAGTTGAGAAGCAGCTACTATCATCAGTATCTTTCAATGAAAACCAAAACCTCTGAGACATGAAGTAACTCACTAAAGGTCACAAAAGAAGTGAAACAACCAAACTTCAAACTCTAGTCTGTTGCCTCAAAGCCTCCTCTTTTCTGCACAACAGCCTCACCTCACACCCTCCTTCAAAAAAAAAAAAAAAACTTAGTGCCCTAAAGCAATAATTGTCCATGTCTTCACCATGCAGTGGCCTAACTGGGCTCACCTGGGCTGTTCTTGCCTGAATTTCTCATGTGGTTGCAGCCACATGTCTGTGTCATCTCAAGGCAGCTTGCTCAGGTGACTAGAGGTTGTTGCAGATTTCTCCTAATGTGGCAGCTCTGTTCTGAGAAAGAAAATTCAAAACTGATTGTTTCAAGAAATCCAGGTGTTGGAAGTACAAGAATGTCACTTCTGTCATACGCATCAAGCTAGTCTGTAAAGCCAGCACAGATTCAAGGAGAAAGTGAATTTGATTCTACCTCTTCAACAGGAATGTCAAGGTCATATTGGATAAGAAGCTAAGGGATAAGATGTGTTGTGTGGCTATCTTTCAAAAATCAGTCAGCCACAGTTTCCAAAGGGCACAAGCTTCTAATAGGTGTCCTGTAGCCTTCAGGAATATGAAGCCTGTTACCAGGAGACTGTCTAAGTCTTATCCAGACACAGTGCTGGTTTAGGTTATCTCAAAAATTTAACAAACTAGCACTTGCTAGGTATATCTAAATGTTATCATGCTATTAATATTTCTTTTTATTTCACTTTTTGTGTTTGATTTATGAAATGAGAAGCAACAAAGAACTGACTAAATTGTCATTCTTGACTTCTTCACTGAAATCTCAAAGGGCTCCCTAAATATCTCTTCTTTTGCTTTGTCCAGAGATAAGAATGCAGTCCAAAAATTTCATCTTCTACCTAAGCTCTCCTTTGAAACTAATTTATAGGGGAGGGGCGGTGGGGGTGGGGGGTGGTGAGCAGCTGCCGAGTTGGAAGGAAGTTGTAAAGAATCCTTTTAAAATTCCTATTTAAGTTGTAATGGACATTCATTGTCCTCTACCAAACAAAGACAGAATGCCAGTCCTGTGTTCTGGAAGTCAGGCTTTACTTACTCTGACTGGCTGCCAAAAAGAAAAAGTCAAGTGAGGAAAAGAGGTTGCACAACATTTCCTGCTTAAAACATAAGGGTTTCTACTTTTTAGAAAATGTAATTTGAAATTGCCAACAGATCACATCTGGTATTTTACTAATTTGTTCAAGGTCATTTCTCATAGGATTTCAAAGATCACTTATATCTCTAAAACTTGTTTGTAAGAACTCTGAGTAACTTGGTCAGAACTCTTTTCCAAGATCCTTGGAGCTAATATTTCTCTGTTGTAGTGAGGTAGCCTTACGTAAAATATATATTCAGCACGTTGTACACATGTATACTATTTCTCAGTTCTGGTATCTTAGCTGAGTCTTCTGATCAGCAATGATTTAGAAATGGAAACAGCATCTGTATTCTCTGTGATTCCACACTTGAATATTTTGAAGACATACAAGGCAATAAGATAAACGAATATACAGCTGTTGCAGTCTGATAATGTAAGATTTTATTGATTATCCAACAAGAGTAACTACCCTGGGTATTAGATTTGCTTGTCACAACCTTCAGTGCCTGGGGTAGTTGAACAAGTTCTTTTCTTCCACTGAGTTGACCTCAAAGTCACATAGTTTCTGAATCAAGGTCCTCAGATTTCATACTTTGGCAATTTCTTTCCTTTCTAATGGGGTATATTAGAGAAAATGTGTCACCTTTTGCACCATGTAATACCAAATCAGATCAGAATTCATGCACAATTATGTCAGTGGAAATCTAATAGTACAGGCTGGCTTATCTCTAGATAACACATGGAAAAATAAACTTCCACAACTGACAGATTTACTTGATTTTTTTTTCAGATAATTTATTTGTAAGTAATCGAGCTAAAGACTGTAACTGGATTATTTTTCATACTATTAAAAAAAAAAAAAGACCCTCTATGGTAAAATGGTTCCTAAGTATTCAAGCTCTGTCAATCTGCCTTTTTCTCCCCTCTTTCTCTTCAAAAAAGTTCCTGTATAATGAATGCAAGGAAAACACCAAAAAAAGACATTTTGCATAAGCTATATTTATTAAGAGAACTAACAACTTTAGGCAAACAAAATTTACATAAAACACTTATGTGAAAATTACATTTGTTGCTAGTTAATGGCATTTAAGTAACACAGGTTATGTGGTAGTCTACCTGGGAATGATATTAGGCTGCCTAAAAAGCATTCATCTGTGTTTCTCTTTTATAATCAGGAAAGTCAAAGCCCATTACTAATCTGAAGTCTTCTTGAAACCAATTAAAATAATTTAAGATAAGTTGTACTGCAAATGTGCTTTTTAAGTGTTTTAGACTTAGGATGTCTTAGGGATGTTGTAACCCCTTTTAACGTTACTATTTATATATAACTACCATGTGTATAGTATTACACCTTTAATGCACTGTATTAGCTGTCACTTGAAATTAAGTGCAGGCGTGTTCTTTTTTGGCCTTCAGTTTCTCCTACATTAAACGTTTAAATAATGATACCAGTAGTAAAAGGGTAGGTAGCATTCCCAGCGGAAACTCGCTTCTGCATCTGGTTGGGTTGTGTTCGGGTTTCTATGTGAAAGATATCGTAATATCAGAATCTCTTAGTGTTTACACACCTGGTATCCAGAACTCTACCTGATGTCTTTTCTCGGGGAATTAATGGAATCAAAGCTTAGGGTAGGCATGTTTGATAGATATGCCTTGTCTGGAGAGATCTGGTGATAATTCCATCAAAATTTGTCCCTAGCTGGTCATATATCTATGCATTTTTATATCTTTGTAGTTTTCTTCACCAACTCTGCTTGCATCAGTGCCTTCATTAGAAGGTCAGGTTTTGAGGATTTAGTAATTCACCTTGAAATGTACTATAAGTTGAATGTATCAGGCATGAGTTTTCTCCACTCAGCATGAATTTCATAGCGTTAAAAAAGGCAAACCCAGAGCTAAAATATTTTCTTGATATCTGTTTCTCATTTAGATGGGGAAAAGTAAATAGATGATTATTGATTTCAGGTGTTTTTTTCTGTTTCTGTAAGTCATGTTTGCTTTTTATGATATAAAGACATTATACAGACCTTTCTCCATGAAGATAAAATTGTGCATTTTCCAAACATACAAAACAATTAGTTTTAATAAAAGAAACTATCCAGATGGGAGCCACTTGGAGAAGTTATAGTTTATACTGAAACAACTGATATGGAAATCAAAATTCCTTATATTTACTCATAAATAATCCCCTTCCCACACCTCATGCACAGTGATCCAACTTTCTGTGCGAGTCTTCTCCCCATAACAACAAGAAAAAGAGGAAGATGTTAGAAAGAGATGTTTTTATCCTACAAGTTTGACCAACTTTGTCACCTGTGAGTCCATTCGTACCTGTTTACACACTCACAGCACAGAAATGAAGGTGAAATTTTTCTGACAAAGAAAAAGCAATCCAGACGTATTTTTCACATTTAGTACGAATGATTCATTCAGTTCATTCATTCACATATTCGTGTGTGAGTGCACTTCATTATTTGCATATCTATGACAAAGGCTCACTCTGTGCAACTCATACTTGCACATTTTAAGGAAAAAATCCACGCCTTCATTCGCCTTTCATCTCAGGCCTCCATTTACTCCCGCCTTTTGTTCAGTCTTCTCACTTTCCTTTGTGGCTTCCATCTGGAACACTTGACTAAACTAGTTCCCTGAAGACATCGATAACCTCATTTGGGCTTCCACTTTTTGAGTGCCTTATCCCAATGCCCTTTCAACCACCATTTAGTATCCCCCTTCTATTTCCCCATGCACATGTGGTTTTTTGTTCACTCAGACTCTTCAATTTTTGTCTTCTGTCTCCAGTTTGGGATACTCCTAATTTTGTTCTTCCTTAGAGAACTGATCTATGCCCACAATGTTGACTGTCACCCCAGGGAAGACAGGAGAAGGAAATGGCAACCCACTCCCATATTCGTGCCTGGGAGATCCCATGGACAGAGGAGCCTCACGGGCTGCAGGCCAGGGGTCACAAGGAATCGGACACGACTTAGTGACTAAACAACAAAAGGGGAGATAAGGACAAAATTTTTACTTCATTCATTTACTCATTTGTCCATGTAACGAGTATTATGTTCTCGGAATGTTCAAAGCACCATGCTGGGTGCTCTGAGGGCTAAAAAGAGAAACGAGACCTAACTCCCTCAAGGAGCTAAAAATCTCTGGTTTTGCCTTTTGTCCCAAGTCTCCTGCCTCTTTCTAAGACATTGAAAGTTGTTCCATTTAACTCCAAACTCAGTATATTTCAATCTGAACTTGTGTTCTTCCTCTAAAAATAGCTTCCTTTTGTAGTCCGTGGATTTCTACCCATAGCATAATTATTTTGCCTGTGAAGACTCAAAAACTTGAGTTATCTTTGGTGGTTCTCTGTGTCTAATCTGTAATAAAAGTTCTGTAGACTTTGTGGTTGTACTACTCTTGATTTTGTACCTTCTGCTTGGATTTGCTTGACATGGTCTGCCTTGCTATCTACATGAGATGCCCTTCCTGCTTGTTCAGGACCTGCCCATCATTTAAGTCCCAGCTGGAATCTATTCTTTCCACCCTAGCCAGTTGACTCTTGAGCCAATATTGAGCTCCACTTTGGAAAATATACAAATGCACTTGTTCTCCTCCTTTGACACTCATCTTTTTTCCCCCTTCCACTTTGTGTGCATGTGTGGAAACAATGAGTGGTAGGAGGGGAGCCGGAGGATCCTCATCATAGAAACCAAGAGTTGTGAGAAATATGCTACTTGAATTAAATACAGCAAATGCTCATGGAAGATGGGAACTGAGAAAAAAAAAAAAAAGTCATGCACGTTGGTGACTATGTTAGTCATGACCTTGGTGCTCATAGTCTCCCTAGACTGGTGGGAGCAGAAAGCTGAGGGCATATTGGCAGCAGCTTGTATGAACCGCCCTTCAGAATAGTTTGACTCTGAAAGGATAACAAGAGGAAGGACAGGAACTTAACAAAGTTGGTGAGAACTTAGGGTTTGCTTGAGTAGTGGAGAAAGAAAGAAAGAGAAGTCACTCAGTCGTGTCCGATTCTTTGCGACCCCATGGACTGTAGCCTGCCAGGCTCCTCCCTCCATAGGATTCTCTAGGCAAGAGTACTGGAGTGGAGTGCCATTTCCTTCTCCAGGGGATCTTCCCGACCCAGGGATTGAACCCGGGTCTCCTGCATTCCAGGCAGACGCTGTAACCTCTGAGTCACCAGGGAAGCCCTCCATATTTTAGAAGGAACCACTGGAGAAGGTGGAATCCAGAGATAGAAGAGAAAAGGGTCAAGAGGTGATGGATATGGATGCAGGGAAGAAGAGATGAAGTTCCTCGGGGGAGCTCCTGAGTGAAAGGCTGAAGACTGGGGAAGCACATGTGATCTCGGTTCTCTCAAGAAAGTGGGAGAAAAAGGAAAAAGACTGAAAGAACACTTGGGAGGAATGTGATGGCCGGTCAACACAAAGTGAAGAGATCGTCCAGTAACTGTGAAGGCTCAGCCAGGGCTACGTGCAGAACCGGCAAGTCTACGGCAGCTAAAGCAAAAGAGTTTGCAGCTCAACAGCCCAGAATGATCTGTACAGAAACAGGATAATACAAAAAGGGCACAAGGACAAGTGCACTGAAGTCCATCTAGGTTGCAGGGAGCGGAGACAAGTGAAGCTAAACTGAGCGGATGAGCTGGTAGAATGGTGACGAGCTAGAAGGGTGAAGTCTGTTGATGCGTAGGCTAGAGAAGGCCTCCCTCACAAACGAAGGTATAAATGACAGAACAAGAGAAATGTTTCTACTCTAGATACTGAAAAATTCTCTCCCTCCCCACTCTCTCCTTCCCGCCCTTCCTCTCTCCCTGCCTCCAGTTCTTTCTCTCCTTTCTCCCTCTCTCCCTTTCTCTGTTTCCATCTCTGTTTATAACAGAAGACTCTTCCTAGATAATAAAAGAGGATATATATTTAAAGTTAAATGTACGTTGACACTCCTGAAAGCGTCAATCAGTTGAGTAAGGACAGCTGAATTTTGTTCTCCATCTTCTTTAACTCTTCACCTATGGCTTCAGATGAAGTCTGTTTTAAAAGAAAAAGAAGAAAAAGATGTCAGAGAGAGTTGTAAATTATAGAACGACATCCACCAGGCAGTTCTTCTGTCACTCTGACTAATATTGCTTAGCATTCTGAGTTTTAAAAATAACACAGTATTGAGATTTAAGTCTGTGGATGCAGAATACATTTTTAAAAATAAGACTTTTTTTTACTATGCATAGCCAATTATAGTCCACTGAGAAAATGTCTATTTTTCCAATACATTTTTATTATGTACTTAACTGACAGACCTTCCCAGCTTCTTCATGGACGTTCCACGCTATCAGCCACTGTACATAATATACTTCTTAGAAATCTACTTAAATTTGTATTTACCTGTGAGGCTAGATTGGCTCCAGAGGACACAGTCCTTTTTTCCTTGAGTAAATTATACATATTTTAGAAAACTATCTAAAAACATATTTACCTCGTATGGAATTCTGATCTCAAGGGTAATTAAGACCAGTTTTTGAAAATCATAGCCAATACACTTTAACTCTCTCAGGTAGAAAAGATGTATTTTATAATCATCTAAGAAAGAGTTCTCTTTTCCTTTCCTCCCCTTTTCCTTCTCCTGTAACTATCACCATACCTCCTTAATACAAATATTTAGTAATTATTTCAGTGTTTCCTCAGATACTGCCCGGGGTCAACACACCAATTATGCTTTCCTTCCATTCCAGGTACGGGCAACCATACACAGAAGAGGCAGAGTTACCCTTAGTGTACTTTCTAGGAGAAAAGTTATTTTATAAAGATTCAGATTCTTCTGCATATATATTTTCTTTGGTCTTCACATTTTAAGAAGGAAGTTCCAATATTAGGGAGTTTACTCACAGAGCCAAGAGTAGAGTTTTTAGGGCACTATTACAATATTTGCAGTGATTGCTAAGCTTTGAGTAGAGTTTTGTTCATGAAGAGATGCATAGTTGAATGAATACAGTATTTTGAGTTTAAAAATGAAAGTTATATCTGGAAGTAAATATGCAATTTTTACTTTCATTGTATTTATTTGCAGATTCGTTGTAATTATTTGCAAAAGGCAGCTGTAGGCCATGATCATTATTAAAGCCAGAGAAATAAATGAAATTTCCTAGGAAAACATACTTTCTCATTTCACTATTTTGCACTTCTAAAGCATCTTTTGTACACTGATTGCTTTGTCTACATTGTTTAATGAAAACGCACAGCCCACTCTCCCTTTATCTTACAAGTATATTGCAGTAGTTCTCTAGGAAGAACCAGTAGAAAAGTCACATGATAGTAATTGTTAGGTGGTTTGTAGAGACTGTATGAGAACAGAACTAAAACCCAGGGAAAGGTATTTCCTAAAAGTGTCAGATGGCTATTGGTATAGAGTAATGCCTGGTTTGTTTCTTCTCTTCTCTGCCTTTGAGAACCAGTCCTTTTCATGTCATGAGACTGCCGGAGTTGCTAGGCATGCATGTCACTGCTGAGAGCATCCTTCCACTGGCAGGTCACGGTTTCTGCCAGTCTCTTCCCAGCCAGGCTACTGGGATCTAAGAGTTCATCCTGCTTTGCCTAAACCAGTGTGAGCCTCTGAACTGGGTTCTCTGGCTTTAGGACCCTATTAAAATATTTGCAGAGACTGCTAAGCTTTGAGGCTTGGATGAGAGCTTCTGTTGGGTTACTGGCCTAAATCTTAATCAATTTTTTTCTGCCTAGATTAGTCTTACAACTCAGGTAAGCATGAGTCCTGGTTTGACTAGCAGAGTCCCAGTTTACACCTGTTATCCTGCTGTAATTATAATCCCCAGTTTCACTTTCAGAAGTGTCTTGGTTTGAATGATAGGATACGATTTCTCACTCACATGAGTTCTTTGGATTGAGCTTTGTTTTCTCAGGTATGTTTGTGTTTGTGATGTTTATGTTTACGAAGGGTTATACTTTATTTTTTCTACTCAGGTAAATGTGAGAAGATTAAAAAAAAAAGATTCTAGTCTTTCTTGAAGTAATCTAGGAACCATGTTAAAATCAATTGCTTTGCCCCACTTCAAGAGGTTTTAATTCAGAGAGGATATGGTGGGACACGGGAATTTTTTTTACTGAGGTGATTCTTTGGCATCCTAGAGTTTGAGAACTTTCGTTTCAATACAAATGCAGCCTAATTATCTGACCCCTGAACTCTGAACTCAGTTCCATGCAAAGGGACGTAACGACTCCAAGATCCTCGGGTGAACATTCAGTCAAGCTGATGGGCTGCAGTCTGGCTGGGTGACACTGACAGGCTGAACAACTGAAGTTTCCCAGGCTAGCTCCCAGGCTTACCCTCACTACCCTGTCAAGACCAGAACTCAGCTTGTCATTTGGGGATGAAATTCAGTCAGAAGAATTCTTCCCCAGTTCTCTGGCCAAACACACAGACACTGCTTCAGCCGGGTGAATGAATCAACATACCTGAGGAAGCTATTTTGAATATTTTGTGTGGTGAGTGCAGACTGAAGAGCGGTGTATTTCTAGAAGGTTGGTCCTAGAACAAAAGACAGATCATCGAGTGATCCGGCCCCCACCCGCAGGTTCCTTCAGGAGGATTTGTGTGGAGTGTGCTCAAGGACACACGCCGCTCAATGGCGGCTGGCTCGGCTGACACGTTCACAGTCGTTCTTTCCTCTCACAGCCAGCAGGGCTCTGCACCCTCTGTGCATTCCTTCTGGGCGCTCCACATTCCACCAGGCAGGAGAAGCGGGCACCTGAATAAAAGGAAGCCAGGACGGCCCTGGCCTCCCAGAGATGAGGGCCATGAGCCTCTCACACATGTGAACGAAGTGTCGGCTGCATTCTCCAGGACGCTTTTATTAGTCTTTCAAGGGCACCTGCATTGGAGGGTCTTAAACAGTATTTTCCCTCACTCTCTTCTCTACCCCCTCCTTCCACACCACGGTGCCCCTTTCTCTGGTACAGTATCTCACACGCCTGGGCTCTGCAGAAGGAAATTAAGCTGTGATTTGGTATGCTAAATTACCTGAACTAAAAACTATAATTTGCAATATTATTAAGTCATCACTGTCATGGATTTCAATTTCTTTCTGTTTAAACCCCTAACTCACAACCCCTAACCTCTGACCCCTGGCTGTTTTCGATGATTACTGAAAAGGAGAAAAGGGAGAGAAAAGCCACTGGTCGGTCTGCTGACAGATCATGTCTGTCAGGACAGTTACGATAGTGTGCTTCCAAGCGGCTGCTTCGGAACCACCACAAAAACTGGCCGATTTTTAGTTAAAAAACTCCTCAGTGCTTTTATGGTGTGCTCACGAGGTCCAAGGGCATGTGGGAATATATGAGGCTTCTGTGGTGCTACTGACCGCTTGGGTCAATTGTAGGAATTGGAAATTTCACATTTCTGCTTCCAGAGAAATCCTGACCAGGTTTCAGTCCTGGGCAAGAGGACTTTTTCTTTCTGTTCTGCTGTCTTTAGTCCTTTTGGAAGGGCCTGGATGTTTCCTGTTAGCTGGCAGCCTTGATGACCTTCACTATAGTCAGAAGTCCAGTCTCCTTCTTCTGCCATATTCACTGTGTCACGGCTTTAGATTAGGCATGAGTATTTTCTGTAAGAGTAGGCCAGTCAGGATAGGATAGGTTTTGCTGTGATAATGACTCCAAGTCTTGCTGGATAATTTCTTGCTTATAATGCTTTCTTTCTTTCGTATCAAATGCATCCAGGGAGCTTTGCTCCATACTTCGACTGTGTCCTCACCTTGGGTAGTCACTGTTTGGAACATTGCCCGTTACCAAATCTGAAGGATAAAGATGGCAAAGCATGCCCTGGGTCTTCAAGCTTTCTCATAAAGGCAACAGAGATCACTTCTGCATATCTTTCACTGAACAAAGCAAGTCGCTTCCAGAGGCTGGAGAAGGGCAGTCCTAAAAGAAAAAGAGCCAGAATATTTATGCATGGCCTTAATGATTGCGACAAAAGTCCAGGAGGTTCATGAGTCTAAAATAATGAAGGAAGAGATGACTGTAGAAATCAAGTTTTTTTCTGTTCCCCAAATATGTGCCTTGAACCATTAAGAACTTATTGCTTCCGATGGAGGAGCCTGGTAGGCTGCAGTCCATGGGGTCGCTAGAGTCGGACACAACTGAGTGACTTTACTTTCACGCATTGAAGAAGGAAATGGCAACCCACTCCAGTGTTCTTGCCTGGAGAATCCCAGGGACGGGGAAGCATGGTGGGCTGCTGTCTATGGGGTCGCACAGAGTCAGACATGACTGAAACAACTTAGCAGCAGCAGCACTTCAGTAACATTCCAAAAGCAAGGTGCAGACTTTGGTAACGTCTATGGGGTTGCACAGAGTCGGACACGACTGAAGTGACTTAGCAGCAGCAGCAGGAAATAGTAATGTTAACATCTGATCACGGGTTCCTGCTGGTATCTCCCTTTGTGACTGCATAGAGCACATTTGTGGACAATAACACAAGGTGAGTTGTGCTCTATAATAGGTAAGCAGTGATCCAGGGACAGTGGGACTGAAACATACCTTCTCTCATTCAGCAAGTCTCTCTGTCTCTCACTCAGCAAGTTCTCTACTGAAGGGTATAGATTTTACAAGCTGATTATACACATTTAGAGTAAAAGTTCATTCAGGTTCTGGGTAGAGTCAGACCTCTTCTGTTTAGATCCCATCTTCCTTATTTACACCACCTTGACTAAATTGTTTAACTTCTCTATAGCCTCAGTTTCCTCTTCTGTGTAATGGATATAATAATGGTGTTTACTGTGTAGCATTGATAAGATATATTTATAATTCTTGGCCCCAGGATCCATGGCAGAAGATCACTTACCATTTTCTTATTTACTTTGACACAATAGCTATAGATTCTGAAATTTGAGGAAATGAACTCTTTTTCCACTGCTTTGATATTGTGTTTTAAATGTCTTCCATTCTTCAAAAGCTGGCTTCAGGGCACAAGGCTGCATATATCTTAGGTTCTAGGTGGTACCAACTAGTAAGATACTACTGCAGGTATCTTGTGCTCAATCATCCCCAGCAAATACTTCTATGTATTTCAAAGAAAACTGTTTTCCTTTAGTCTCATTAACAATAGATTGGGCAGGCAAAAGTTATATTGACTGGTGAGGACTTTGAACTTTTTCCACAGTTGATGTAAATATTTAAATATGATGTGCATAACCTGATAAGACATGGATGCTCAGAATCAAAACACAACCCCAGGTCATGGCATAACTCAAGGACAAGAGTGCTCTGGAACCACAATTAGAGGCTTCCCTGGTGGCTCAGATGGTAAAGCATCTGCCTGCAATGCAGGAGACCCAGGTTCGATTCCTGGGTCGGGAGATCCCCTGGAGGAGGAAATGGCACTCCACTCCAGCACATGGAGGCATGAAAGAGCTGTATTTCTTGACCTTCTAGAGTCAGCTCCTCTTCCAGCCTCTGGTTGTGTTGAGTGCTCCAGAAGAGGCTGGCCAGTATTCCAGTGGTTAGTCTACTGTGAACAGTCAGGGTAAGAGCATCTTGTCTTTACTCAGAAGAGTAAAGTGTATTAGATACAGTTTACTTCTCTCTTGTGTTGTTGGAAGAGGGTGTTTGCTATGACCAGTGCATTTTCTTGGCAAAACTCTATTAGTCTTTGCCCTGCTTCATTCTGCATTCCAAGGCCAAATTTGCCTGCTACTCCAGGTGTTTCTTGACTTCCTACTTTTGCATTCCAGTCCCCTATAATGAAAAGGACATCTTTTTTGGGTGTTAGTTCTAAAAGATCTTGTAGGTCTTCATAAAACCGTTCAACTTCAGCTTCTTCAGCGTTACTGGTTGGGGCATAGACTTGGATAACTGTGATACTGAATGGTTTGCCTTGGAGACGAACAGAGATCATTCTGTCATTTTTGAGATTGCATCCAAGTACTGCATTTCGGACTCTTTTGTTGACCATGATGGCTACTCCATTTCTTCTGAGGGATTCCTGCCTGCAGTAGTAGATATAATGGTCATCTGAGTTAAATTCACACATTCCAGTCCATTTTAGTTCGCTGATTCCTAGAATGTTGACGTTCACCCTTTCCATCTCTTGTTTGACCACTTCCAATTTGCTTTGATGCATGGACCTGACATTCCAGATTCCTATGCAATATTGCTCTTTACAGCATTGGATCTTGCTTCTATCACCAGTCACATCCATAACTGGGTATTATTTTTGCTTTGGCTCCATCCCTTCAATTCTTTCTGGAGTTATTTCTCCACTGATCTCCAGTAGCATATTGGGTACCTCATGACCTGAGGAGTTCCTCTTTTGGTATCCTGTCATTTTGCCTTTTCATACTTTTCATGGGGTTCTCAAGGCAGGAATACTGAAGTGGCTTGCCATTCCCTTCTCCAGTGGACCACATTCTGTCAGCCCTCTCCACCATGACTCGCCCATCTTGGGTTGCCCCGCAGGCATGGCTTAGTTTCGTTGAGTTAGACAAGGCTGTAGTCCTAGTATGATTAGATTGACTAGTTTTCTGTGAGTATAGTTTCAGTGTGTCTGCCCTCTGATGCTCTCTTGCAACATCTAACATCTTACTTGGGTTTCTCTTATCTTGGGCTTGGGGCATCTCTTCACCGCTGCTCCTTACCTTGGATGAGGGGTATCTCCTTACCACCGCCGTTCCTGGCCTTCAACGTGGGATGGCTCCTCTAGGCCCTCCTGCACCTGCACAGCCACCGCTCCTCAGGTTGCTTCTCCCAGCTGCCTCCCCTGGCCTCGGGCTCTGGGTGGCTCCTCAGGGACACCGCCCCTGGCCTCAGGCGCGAAGTGGCTTCTCCCAGCCATCCCTGACCTCAGACATGGGGTATCTCCTCCTGGCCGCCACTGGCCTCGGACGTGGGGTAGTTCCTCTCGGGCCACCGCCTCTGACCTCGGACGTGGGGTAGCTCCTCTTGGCCGCCGCCCCTGACCTCAGACGTGGGGTAGCTCCACTCGGCTGCTGCCCCTGACCTCGGATGCGGGGTAGCTCCTCTCCGGCCGCTGCCCCTGACCTTGGACCCGGGGTAGCTCCTTTCGGCCGCACTTAGTGTGCTGGTTCGCAGGCACATTAAAGTATGAAAATCAGAGTCTTCTGTCATCTTGTTCCACTGGACTTGGACAAATGATTCTTTTCATATTGTCACAGCTTGATTGAACAGATTTGTGTAGAAATTGCCATCTTGCTATCATCTACTTGTGAAGGTTCTCATCTCCAGTTTGAGATTTCCTACTGAGACCATCTTGTATTGATTTAAATTGGCCCATGTCTCAGTAATTAAGACAAATTAATACAAGGATCATTGCTCTGTTTTACCATTGTATTAATTATTAACAGTACCTGGCGAGATTCTATTTATTGAGTTTAGAAAGAAGTTTCCAGAAGACAGTTTCTGAGTTCTAAATCATGAAAAGATTATTTCAGAGGAAACACTGCTTGGATATGTTTGAATACAAAACTGTGTACTGTACAAGTCTCAGCTATATTCGTCTGTGATATTGTAGAAACTGGATTTGGGAGCAGTATTCTTCGATGTATAAGATACTCAGTTTTGGGTTTATTGAGAGAGAGTTAATGGGCCGCTGAGGAAGTTGACCTCACTTTCATTCAAAAACAAACAAAACCCATTTTAGGCTAAGGAGGTCTAAGAATTTCTAAAGGTTCATCCAAGTTAAGTTTGAAAATTCCACTTGTCCTTTTTATTTTACATGAAGACTAAGAATGATAAAGGTGATAGAGATTTTGAGGAAGACTTACTGTCTCACAAACCTCATTAGTAATAGTTATAGACAAGTGAATGTTTACTAGAGAAGTAGAATTTTCCCAGGTAGGAAACACAAACTCAAGCAACATTTTTTGGCCATTGTTAAGGTTGAGCCTTTTTAAACAAGCTTTGAGCCATTCTAGAAACAGATATACAATAACCAAAGCAAAAGCCTTTGTTGTCAAGAAAACTAGTTTTGAAAAATTATCTGAAGAATAGCATACCCATGTGTTCCTCAACATTGGTATTTGTTAAGCTGCAGGTTGCAATGCAATCCATGACATCAATTCAGATTTTTTTCTAAGGCACAAAATAGAAAATATGCAACTGCATGAGTTGGATTAATAGATACTATACTATGAAACTTTGGTGGAATTTGTTTGTTGTTTTCTTAGCAATTTGAGGTGTCAACTACAAACAGGGTTTGAATCCCTTTGTGGTTGCCATAACTGTTGACTTTTAAAAAAATGCACAACATGAGAGTTAAGTTTTATTTGTGGTAAATGAGGACTGCAGCCTAGGAGACAGCACCTCAGATAACTCTGAGAAACTGCTCTAAAAGAGTAATGGGGGAGGACAGTATATTTATGATTTTGGTAAAGGGGGCACACATGCAATCAAGCACATACTTAAGTAGAGAGTTTCTGCTGGTCTCATGAAGCTTTTGTTACTCACAAGACACAGTCATCACATTAAGGATTTTAGTGCTTTTCTGGGTACGAGGAGATAGAAGAATTGGGCTTTTGAAAATCAGCTTTTAAAAATACATATCTGATGACTTGTCCTACCAGCCCCCTACCCCTACCCCGAGCACAGAGTGCTTCATTTCTGCTCTCCACGTTGAACTCCTTCAGGGGGTGTGCCAGGTCAGCAGCTGAAGCAGCACATGATTTAATCCTTGTAGAGATAGATGTCTGTGTTAGTCACTCAGTTGTGTCTGCCTCTGCAACTCCATGGACTGTATGTAGCCTACCAGAATTTCTGTCCATGAAATGCTCCAGGCAAGAATACTGTAGGGGGCTGCCGTTTCCTTCCAGGGCATCTTCCCGACTCAGGAATGGCAAGTGCCAGTTTTTAGTTGAAAACTGTGATGTGCCTAGATGCATTTTTGTTTTTATTTATTTGGTGTTAACTGAGTTTCTTACATCTATAAGTTGGTATATTTTATGGGGTCATTATTTCTTCAGTTTTTCTGCCCTAGATTCTCTCTTCTCCTTCTGGGACTCCAATTACATGTTAGACCACTTGATGTTGCTTCACAGGTCACTGAGGCTCTGTTCTCCCTGCCCCCCATAAACATACCTAAGGTGTTTTTGTTCTCTGTACTTCAGTTTAGTTTCTGTTGCCCAGATTTTAAGTTCATTGTTCTTTTTTCCTGTTGTATTCTGTCTGTTATTTAAGCCTATCAGTGAATTTTATTTCGTAATTGTATTTTCTGGATCTAGACTTTCATTGATGTAGATAGATTGATAGATAAATAGATGGATGGATAGATAGTTGGATGATACATACATGTATACATAAACATAGTTAGTTCAGTCACTCAGTCGTGTCTGACTCTTTGCAACCCCATGAATCGCAGCACGCCAGGCCTCCCTGTCCATCACCAACCCCCGGAGTTCACTCAGACTCGCACCCATCGAATCTGTGATGCCATCCAGCCATCTCATCCTCTGTCGTCCCCTTCTCCTCCTGCCCCCAATCCCTCCCAGCATCAGAGTCTTTTCCAATGAGTCAGCTTTTTGCATGAGGTGGCCAAAGTACTGGAGCTTCAGCTTTAGCATCATTACTTCTAAAGAAATAACAGGGCTGATCTCCTTCAGAATGGACTGATTGGATCTCCTTGCAGTCCAAGAGACTCTCAAGAGTCTTCTCCAACACCACAGTTCAAAAGCATCGATTCTTCGGCGCTCTGCCTTCTTCACAGTCCAACTCTCACATCCATGCATGACTACTGGAAAAACCATAGCCTTGATGAGACGGACCTTTGTTGGCAAAGTA